>CAXIVR010000003.1:9860982-10460982 GCA_964035755.1 Teleogryllus oceanicus
TAATTTCTTTCAGTCTGGAATTACTGTTTTAAAAGAGATTTTATTAAATAATTTTATTTCTAAAAATTTAATTGTAGGAAGACGGGAAAAAAAGTTGAGCTTCTGCAAATTTGAAAATTCAGAGATTTCAAGGGGGAAAGAGACTTGGGATATTTTAAAATTTTCCCCCAATCCGATTTTTTAAAAAAATTGGAGCCATTTTGAAGATATTGAAAACACATTTGAAAATATTGAGGTTTCATGTAAAGTATCCCTGAAATAAAAACAAAATTTAAATATTGAGGGCCTTGAATAGAGCCAGATCATTTGGAAATATCAGTTTGGGAGAAAATTTAATTTTTTAGGGGCAGCATTACACTACAAAGGGCACACCCCAAAACCAAAGTTTTTAAAAAGCCCCAAAACGAATTTCAGAACAAAAATGTTAAAGTAATTTTATTCAAAAAAGGGAAAAAATAGTTTCCACTTTTTCGATATCAGACCCCAAAAAGTTTTTCTGTCGTAAAATCACAATTTGTTCGTTTCATTCCAATACATTATCTTACTACATAAGTAGGTAGTACGGTATAATGTATAAATCATTTTATTGTTTAGTTGGTAAAACTGAATGTAACATAAATAATTTTTAAAGTATTTTCGGATTCTACGTCTTTTTTTGTAATTTTATGCATATTCTTTTGTCTGAAATTCTTCGAGATTAATCTCGTTTTTTTCACAATTTATACTAATTTGAAATAATTTATTTCAGATGCTTTCAGATTTGCAGATGATTCAATGTATTATGGACTTGAATACTTTCAAAGAAAAAAGGGGGAACATCTATTTTACATTTTATAGCAGATCAAGATTTTAAATTTTTCCCAAAAACATTTCGCAAAATACCCAGGTAAGAACTACCAAAAGGGAAATTTTAATTTTTATCTGAATTTCTTTTTTAAAAACTAATTTACGCCCAAGAAAATTAAATGAAAGAGTAAATATAAAGGAGCTGGAAAGGGGTGGCTGGTTCCTTCGCCGGGGAACAAAAAACCCCTCAAAGAGCGGAAGGGGGGCATTTAAACCCTTGAGCTACTGAGGAACAATCAACCAAGGGGAAAAAAAACCCTGAATAAAAGCTTGGTCCTCCAGGGTCCTGCGTCGGGTTAGTCCCATCAATGTAAAACCTAAATATACTTCCCCCCGAAAACCTGGAAACACTCAAGTCCGTTGACAAACCAAGCAAAGAAATGGACAAGAATAAATGGATACAAAATTTTAAATGAACTTGGAATGAAAGGGGAATTTTAAAACAAAAAAAATTTTGCTAATAGAATAATGGATGACCAAAACATCGCATTGTCGTAGTGCTAAAACAAAGAAAAAATTTAAAAGGGCCAAATTATGGGAATTATAATGTTCTACAGTGGTGAAAAAAATACGAAGCTTCAAAAGGGTAAATATTTGTAGATAAAAAAAGGGAACCTAAGAGCCAAAAAAAATTATTTAAGATAGAATTTTACAATCAGGTAAAAAAGATCTGACCCCCGGGCATCATGGGGGCTTATCTCAGTGGAAGGGCGATGAAAGAGCTGGAGGGAAAATTTTCAGTTTTACCCCCCAAAAACTACAGCAAATAAATCAAACATGCGAATACCATTATGGGTATATCAATGCCAGAGTGGGCAAATCCCGGATCCTTAGGGAAAATTTGGAGAAGAAACAATAAATAAGAATGGAATGAATCTTTAGAATTCGCAGTTTTTAAAATTTAAAAGTAACAAAAAATATTTTTCCCCCCTTTTAAACTATCTGTATCTCTATCTCCTATTTTCTATCTATTTTCTATCTATCTATCTATCTATCTGTTATCTATCTTCTTCTTCTGTCTATCTATCTGTTATCTATCTGTCTATCTATCTGCCCATCTATCTGTCTATATATCTGTCTATCTATCTGTCTATCTGTCTGTCTATCTGTCTGTCTATCTGTCTGTCTATCTGTCTGTCTATCTGTTTTTACTTCTTCTATCTGTCTGTCTATCTGTCTTTTGTCTCTCTGTCTGTCTCTTTTTTTCTTGTCTGTCTTTTGTCTGTCTGTCTCTCGTCTGTCTTTTGTCTGTCTGTTCTGTCTGTCTGTCTTTTGTCGTCTGTCTTTCATCTGTCTTTTTTTGTCTGTCTCCCTGTCTGTCTGTCAAATTGTCTGTCTGTGTGTGTGTTTTTATCAAAAAAAATGGATTTTGTTTAGGAAAATACAGGCCAAAATATTGCAAAAGACGTGGGTTTTAGGGGCAGATACGCAGAGGGCACCACAAAACCCGGAAAAAAAAAAAAAGAGGAAAAAAACACAGAGAGTTTTGAAGGCTGGATCAGATTGGGAATTAGGCATTGCTTTGGGTGGGGGATAATGCTTGTGGTTTTCCTGGGGTTAATTAAAAAACCCGGGATTGTAATACTTTGTGAGAGTGAATTTTTAACAAACTTAGAATATTTCGCATTATTGCAACTGAACGTAAAATTTACGTGTTATACCATTGCAAACTCGGGCTTTAAAATTCGTGAGTGAAATGGGAAAATAACGAATATTTTCGCGGGGAAAACGAAACAATTTAACCTGTGTTGGGCTGCGAATAATGACTTATCTCTCAGTTTGGGCTGTCAACAAAACCCTTTGCCTATCTCTCTCTCTTCCCCCTATCTCATATCTATCTTTATCTAACTATCGTCTCTAACGTTCTTGCTGCCAAAAAATATGGGCCCAGCTAACAAAACAATCTTTTTCCCCGTTCCTTAACCTTGCCCCTCTGCACCCAATTCCTCTGATTCCACTACTGGCGTGAATCTGTGGTTGCTTATACAGAACGACAGCATGGTACCTATTCGTGCGGGGTGCGGGTCAGCATCTATCTTCAAAACACATTGAATAGCTAATATATGACCATCATCGTTACCCCCCAAACACACACACACACACACACACACAAAAAATATATATATATATATATATATATATATATATATATATATATATATATAAAATTGTCTTTTTTCCACAAGCTTACACCACTCTCACATTTTTGACGGTGACGGAGGATTAATAAAGGGGAAGGGCAGCACGCAAAAAAGGGCGACCGTGGTGCACCCGGGGCCTCTGAAGCTCGTTAGAAAAAAAGCGGTCGGCAAAGTAAGAACGTAAACTTTTTTTTTTCGGGGCTCTTTTCGTGCAGAGGACATTTTTGTAAACCCAGTGGGGCTGCTGTATAAGCGCTGCAGCCATCCGAGGCAGCTCGACGCGCAGTGTAATAACGCAAAATCCGTTTTTGCGACGGAGAGACTTGGGGGGAGACGTTCGTGGCGAGGACGGGGGACAAGAGGGGACCCGGGAGCGGATAAAGCGTACGAAAAGGGGGCCGATTTGACCGATCGCGTAAGACGGGCGGGAAGAGAAGGGCCGGTTTCACCGAACGCGTGACGGGACGGTAAAGGTACGAGGGGTGGAGGACGTCGCGCGACACCGGCAGCGGGGGGCCAAGGTACCCAGCGAACGGAGCGCCGTAAAGGTAACCGAACTTGACTTTTCGTGGAAGATTGGGGGGCCCCAAAAAGTGGATCGAAATTTGCGGAGTTCTGGAAAACCCCCAAATTCAGTTAAAAAGATTCCCAAACAAATTCTGGAGGTTTTAAATTTCCCAAAAGATGTTTGTTTGATTTAAAAAAGGGCCAAAAACCCTACAATTTTAGGTAATGTTATTTTTTTTGGTTTATTCTTTTTATTGGGGAAAGATTAAGTTGTTCCATTTTGATGAATTGTATATTTTTTTAGGGTTTTAAAATTTAAAAGTATGCCTTGTTTGATTTCCCCCAAAGGGCCCAAAAACCCTTGTACAATTTTGGCAATGTTATGTAACTAACGGGCCATTCTTTTTTGGGGGAAAGATTGTTGTTATATTTGATGAATGTTATATTCATTTTAATTCTAAAAGTTTTTCCTTGTTTGATTTTAAAAAAATTTTTAAAATTTTGGTGTTTTTAAACTTATTTCATTCTGTGTTAGGGGGGAAAAGATTAAGTTGTTCCATATTTGTGAATGTATTTTTTATGGTTTAAATTTGCTAAAAGTATCCTTGTTTGATTTCCCAAAGGCCAAAACCTTGTCAATTTAGGCAATGTTATGTAACAACTGGCTTCATTCTGTGTTATTGGGGAAAGAAAAAGTTTTTCCCACTTTTATGAATGTATATTCTTTTATGGTTTAAATTCTGCTAAAAGTATGCTTGTTTGATTCCCCAAGGCCAAAACCTTCACAATTTTGGTAATGTTATGTAACTAACTGGCTTCATTCTGTGTTTTGGGAAAGATTAAGTTGTTCCACTATTTGATGAATGTGTACATTCTTTTATGGTTTAAATTTGCTAAAAGTATGCCTTGTTTGATTTCTCCCAAAAGGGCCCAAAAACCTTGTACAATTTACGGCAATGTTATGTAACTAACTGGCTTCATTCTGTTTTTGGGGAAAGGTTGAGTTGTTCCACTATTTGATGAATGTGTATATTTTTTTGTGATTTAAATTGTACGTATTATAGTTGTTTTCCCATGTTATTTTGTCACACACTTTCTCATACCCAAAGATCCTGCCCCGAGATATTTAAGCTGAAAGAGCAGTCTATCAGGCGTTTGCGTTTGTGGGGGCGTTACATACATTGGCGCCCATTACGTGGGCTGATCATCAAGATCGAATAAGCAAAGTGATCCCAGACCCCAGATTTAGGAAGTGTGCATTGATTGAAGTGTTTGTATGCAATTTCTTTTCAGCAAAGTGATATTTGAATTGTGAAGTGTATTGCATTGTATTGTATTGTACTGTGTGTCGTTTGTTGTATTTTTGGGGGGTGAAGTGATTACCGATGGATACAAGGTAGTAATTGCAAAAAAAAATGGCAGAGAGTCTGAATATAGGGAGGCAAAGGGAATTGGGAGTGAGGAAAACAGCGAAGGGGGGAAGGGAACGGTTGTTAAGGGGGTTACAGAAGTTAGGGATAGGTGGTGATGAAGAAACGATAAGTCCAACCACGGATCGCAGGAATCTGAGGAAGCATCGCCAGAACTACTAATGCGAGGAACAGGACAGGATGAACCTATGCTTACGCTAATGCGAGCTGTTAGGAAATTTCACTCAGACAATAGCCCACCAGGTTGAAAATCGGGGACGAGAATCAATGAAAAAATCGAGGAGCAGGCGCGACATGGTGAAGAACAACTGAGAAAGATAGATGAGAAAATCGAGGAGCAGTCGCGACATGGTAAAGAACAATTGAGACAGATCAATGAAAATTACGGAGATAGAGGGTTGGTAACGTAGATGATCAAACAGAAGCGTCGACCAATAGGAATTAAGACAAATCCAACGGTCCACTGTAATTAGGTCGGTGGTAAATGTGACGAGCTTCGGCAAGAAGTTGCAGCGGGTCGAGGAATGCAGAAATTTAGTGAAGAGCGACACGCGGAAGTCGGAGCCAGATACATTCCTTGTCGACGGGTTGCAGAGGCAAAACAGGGATCACGGTAGTACAGTTGACGAAATTCGTAACCAAGTTCAAGAAGTTCGTGAAGGAACGAAACAGGAGTTAGGCAAACTACCCGAAAGTGAAGGAGGTAGAAGACAGAGATCAAGTTAAGGAGGGGGCCGAAGCGAAGGTGGAAGGAGGAGGCCCATGCAGGGAGGAAATATTAATATTCCTCATTCTTTAAAATTCTCCGGACATCGAACGAAAGCCGAACGCGTTTTGTGAAGGCGTTGCAAGAATTTCTTCATCTTATCGAATGTCAGAAAGCCGCCAAAACAATGCTTTTGCATCAAGTTATGAAGAGCAACGCGAAAGCATGGCAAACGTTGAGCCCGTACCCAGCCACGTTCGACAGATTTGTAGCTCGATTTCTCGACCAGTATTGGGAAAAGAACAGCAGATAAATTTCAAGATTTGCTAATGAGCTCATACTATCGAAATACATGGTACAATGCGGAATTATGCAGCCGGAAAATCGCAGCGTTAAAGTTATATTCTCTGCCAGTATCAGACAGAAGAAATCATATGCATTCTGACGCGACATTTCCCGCTTATACAGAGATTTGTTAAGAAGCGTGGAAGTTAGAACAGTGGAACGTTTCCAGATGTAGAAAATTACGACCTCACGTTCGGGAATGCTAGCAGAATGCGAAGCCAGGCAGTCCAAATATTAATGCGATTCACGTAGTCGAAGAAGGCAGTACGAAGGCAGCAAGTGGGCAACGTGAAGGGGTGAGAAAGGCGGTCGCGAGGCCCCGTTGAAGCGGGACGAAAGACGACGCGCCGGCTCAGGGTCGCCTGTAACAGACCCCGGCATATGACGACTCGGCGCAGTAGGCGCGATCGCCAGAAATGGGCGAAATCGCGGCACACCTGGCGCAGCTAGTTCGAAACACCGGGAGTTCGATTTGAGACGGGATCCAGGTGGAACCCGAAATACAACCGAAACAGCGATCCCTGTGATTACGAGTATGGTAGAAGAAACGGAAGAAAATGGAACTAGAAAGAGGTGGTGGCAAGAACATTAAAATGTCCAATAATCAAGGTCAAGTGTGGGCAGATGGAGTCGAGCGCTGATTGATACTGGATCGGTGAAATCTGTGATAGCGGGAAACGAGAATTAGTGAGGAAAATGTTGAGGTGTTAGTGCTGCCTGTGGAGTAATGCAAGGTAGTAGACGCATGGGAAGAAATCGCATCTATCACATGGGTGATGATTGAAATGAAGATTGGCGGTAGAAGCGGCCCGTGATCTGTTTGGTAGTAGAGAAATTGATTATATCCTTTTATACTAGGCGTAGATTTTTGGAAGAGCATGGGGTAGTTGTGAACATGGAAGAGCGGCGAGTTGAAGTCAACGGTGAAGAGAATATGTGGGAGAAAGAAAGAGAGGTCGAGGTGAGGAGGAAGGAGACGAAGAGAGGACGAAAGAGGAGGAAAGAGCAGTTCGAAGAATTGAAGAATGTGTAGGATGGGAGAAAGAAAATGAATATTGAGGAAATTGAGAGAAAGGTGGGCAAGGAAGAATAATGTTACTGTTGATCAAGAAACACGCGTTGCTTCAAATGTTAACAAGAGTTAGAACCGTGTTCGAAAGAGAAAGGAAGGCCCGTGAAAGGAATATCAATTTCGAATCGAGTAACAGATGATACGCCATTTAAAAATGAAGTACCCAATTCCGATTGCATTATAGAGACCAGCTGCGAACACTAATTCAGCAGATGTTGAACGGCAAGGATTATAAGGAAGGTGGCCACACGGCATACACGAATCCTATCTTGATAGTTAAAAGAAAGAGACGGTAGCATACGATTGTGTCTGGACGCGCGGAGGCTGAACGCGGTAACGGTGCCTTATCGCGACGTGCCGCCAGAATCAGTGAGATGTTATTAGAATTTTGGCGGTTGTGCGGTTCATAATACTGATTCGCCACGCTTGCTGGCGTCTGGAATCGCCCGGTCGGATCAACAATATGCAGGTTTCACCTTTCAGGAATCACATATGTGTTCGCAGTACCTTTCGGACTGAAAAATAGCGGTGCAGCACTCATGCAAATGCCTCGACCGTATTTTTGCAGCCAAGTCTGGATGAGCGCGCATTATATGTCGACGATATGATTATTAAGTCCAGGACGTTTGAAGACCATTTAAATGATCTGAATTGATCATTCAGTGTTGATTATTAACAATTTAACCTGAACTTGGAAAAAACAGATTTCTGTGTAGACAAGTTTGATTTTCTAGGATACGAAATATCGAAGGCGGTATTCGCATGAAGAGGAAAGTTAAAGGAGATAGAGAAAATACCGGCGCCACGTAATGTTCGACAGCTCCGAACCATGTTAGGAATGTTTAACTACAATCGGTTCTGCCCGAATTACGCGGTGATCGTAGGCCCTTTATACGAGCTCTTAAAGAAAAATCGAAATGGGCATGGAACGAAAATCATGATCACTTTCAAGGCAATTAAGAATATGTTTCATGAGAAACGTGTCATTTACTCACCCGATTTCAACAGGAGATGATAATACAAACAGACAGTAGTGCTTACAGGATGAGCCATTCTGTACCAAGAATACGACGGGCAACGCAAGATTGTACAGTTAGTGAGCAAATCACTGAAGGGAGCAGTTGAATTACTCAGTCCACAGAGAAAAAACATAGGATTGTTTGGGCAATTATGATTAGGCAATGTTTGTTGGGCCGCGTTTTGTGATCAGAACCGACCATAAGTCATGACGTTCTTGGATAAGTGTCGCGGAGAATGACCGATTAAAACAGTGGATAGTATGGTTGCAACAATTTAGTTCACGGCCCCATAATATTGCCCGGGAGAAAACAGACTCCCCGATTTATTGATCGTTTAGGTCGAGGGAGATGGTGCGCAGAATGAGGCATCAAGGGCGTAGTAATAGCTCCGATCGAACTGAATGTTCCAGAACAACTCAGTGGGGCTGCGGACAACATGGTGCTATGTGAAACAGGATGACGAAATTCTGAAATAAAACGAATCAAGGAGGGGAGAGGGTGATGACTCATACATAAGAAATCGACGTCAAGATCCCGGACCGATGGCGTTTAGTTCAAGGCCTCCTTAACCATCGAATTACCATCAACTTCCAGTATACCGCATCTGGATACCGAGGGAAAAATAAGAGTTGGTGCAATACGTCCACTGCAAAAATGCGCATTTCGGGGCGCGGAAGATATTAATCCATATCACGAACTGTGCTATTGAAGAATGGCGCGCGACATTACGACGCATCATCGGACAATGCCAGACGTGTTTGACGACGAAACATCTAATCGCAAATATGCAGGCGAAATGCACGCAGTAATGCAAGTAAGCGGAATGAATTACTGTATTGACATTTATGGACCTGCCGAGAACCACCAACGGAAACAAGTACTTACCAGTAATGGTTGATGCATTTTTCAAAGTTTAGGCGGGTATATCCTCTTAATAAAACTAATGCTGCCAACTGCCTGCGCCAATTGATGGCACATTTCGAGATAGCGGGAATGTACGGAAGGTATTGAGACCACAGTACACAGTTCAAAGCAACCACTACCGTCAGGCGTTACAAGAACAGGCGTCACTCCAATATATTCAAGCATACGCCACCCTCAATCAAATCCCTCAGAACGGACGATGAAGGAACTATCCCGCCTTTTCAGGACCTGTCACCAGCAGGCTTACATGAATGGAACATTAATCCCATACATCAATGTGTGGCTCAACCGGAATCCACCATGAGAGCATAGGCGCCACGCCAGCATGGGAAGTTCACTTCGGGACCAAACCACCTCATACACTGGAGATGCTCGACCGAGAAGGAGTCACGGGCGAGCAACCGACGGTGATTGAACAACAAGTTCTCCGGAGACAGGGAAGAGCTCATGAAGAAGAAAGACAAAATGCAAAAAGAAACATCAATTTTACTGTGGGGATAGCAGGTGTATTGCGGACACAGCGAGTATCTGACCCTCGCCTTAGGATGTTCGCAAAATTCTACAAACTATTCGAAGGACCGTATGAGTTGCAGCGGATTATGGCTCCCAATGTTGCTCGATTGATGAACAACGACAGTGAAGCATGTGAGGAAACTATAACTTTTTACAACACACGACCAGCCTAAGATTTTCCCAAGAAAAATCTTGAATGGGAAGGGGGCAATGTGACGTTCGTGGCCTGGCCACAAGCCCTACGGCACTCTCACATCTTCGACGGTGACGAGTGATTAATGACATCGGAAGTGCAGCATGCAAGAGAAAAGGCGCGACCTGTCGGTGGCGGCAGGGCAGCAGCGGGGGTAATTTCGACGGAGGGCGCGCGTATAGGGGTTTCTATGACGTCAGGGTCGCATTTATACGGCGGTGCGGCGAAAAGCTGCAGTCTTTTCCGGTTAATCCAACGACGATACGAACTGCTTACTAGTTCTATGAGTCTATTGAGTGCGAGCGAACGTAGTTCTCTGCAATTTGGTAGTGAAGAGTGAATAATTGGTGGTGTGAGCGTGGAGGATTGAATTGGTATAGGAATGTGATTGCAATACGAACATATTAGTAATCCGCTGCAAGCTCGTTAAGAAAAAACGGTCAGAGCGAAGTAAGAACAGTAAACGTTTTTTCAAGAGTGCTCATTTCGTGCAGAGGACGGTTTGTAAAATCAGTGGAGACTGCGTGTATAAGCGCTGCAACCAGCGTCGAGTCAAAGCTGCGACGCGGTGTAATAACGCAAAGAATCCGATTTTGCGACGCGCCGAGAACTTGGAGCGTGGGCATGTGCACGTTCGTGGCGAGACGAAAAAGAAGAGGGGAGCCGGGCGGATGAAGCGTAAGAGAGAAGGAGCCTGATTTGACCGATGCGCGTGACGGACGAAAGGCGAAGCGAACGAGAGAAGAGCTCGGTTTTCACTTGCCGAACGCGTGACGGACAGGGTAGAAGCGTACGAGAGAAGCTGGAAGTGACGTGCTGCGACACCAGGCAGCGGTGCCAAGGTAGCCTTCGAGCGAACTGGAGAAGCGCCGTAAGTAAACGAACTTGGGACTTTTTCGTTACTGCACGGTGGTACGGACCAGAAAGTGGATAACAGCAAATTTGCGTAGTAGTTCATGGCTTCCCTAAATTTAGTATAGAAAGACTGTCACCTTTTAAACAAATTCGTGGAGGTTTAAATTCTGCTAAAGAAGTATGCCTGGTTTGATTTTGCCAAAGGCTAAAACCTTATACAAATTTACGGTAATGTTATGCCAGCTAACTGGCTTCATTCTGTGTTATTGGGAAAGATTAAGTTGTTCCACTGTGATGAATATGTATAATTCTTTATGGTTTTAAAATTCTGCTAAAGTATACCTTGTTTGATTTCATAAAAGGCCAAAACCTTGTACATTTTACGGCAATGTTTATGGCAACTAACTGGCTTCATTCTGTTATTGGGGAAGAGTTGAGTTGTTCCACGATTTGATGAATGTGTATATTTTTGTCATTCAAGATTGTACGTATTATAGTAGATTTCCATGTTACTTTGTCACATCCTTTCTCATGCAAAGATCCTGCCCGAGATATTTAAGCTCGAAAGAGCAGTCTATCAGGGCGTTTCCGTTTAATGGAGACGTCAATATATATATATATATATATATATATATATATATATATATATATATATAAAATATACGATATTCCACTGAGGACTAATCCTGTGCACGGGCCTGTCATCATTCATACTTTTTTCATAGCATACAAGGTATTTATACCGACTCATATAATATAAAAGAAAAAACATGATCATTTGGAATATTAACTGAATTAGGTTTTAAATTTCAGAACGCACAAATGCTTTTATCCATCAAATTTAAATATCAGAGTTATATACAAGGCAATGTTTTCCAGGGTGAGATCTTAATTGGGCCCAGAAGACCCAGAGGAATGTAAGAACTCTTGCGGGGCTTGTCATCGATTTAAATGAAGCGCGATACGCGCACAGTGTTGCCGAGATTGGGCGGTACCGGCCCGTCGGTATTAAGCGAATGTCTCTCACAATGAGTGATTTAGGCTTACAATATTGTATGTTCCCCATTTGAGACGGTAGATGTCCTTCAAATTGTGCATGTTCATTTTCGAGATGCTAGCTACCCAAGGAAGATTTTTAAAACATTTTCAACAGTTAGTTTTCCCACAATTGTAAAATTTCTGGTCGGCTCAGTCGGGTCGCCATAGAGCCCATGTTAAAACGACAAACTTTACGGTCAAATTTTCCCAAAACTAGACGGTGAAACAGTTTCAACTTTTACAGAACATAGACCAACCTCACAGCAACTTTTAGGTACGTATATATTTATATCATGAGTTGTAAAATACAAAGACATTAGTTTATGCATTTCTATTGGGCATAACGTACAAAACTGCCATTAATCCAGTTCAGTTATTTTAATGTAAATGGTAAATTTCTCTAAAAACTATGTCGAAGAACATAAACAATTATTTCGTTTTTCATCATCAGTTTGAATCCTTTCCCTTCAAATTCTAATGTTGTTAATGGAAATAGAGGGCTTTCCAAACTCCTTTTTTTGCATTAATTTTGTGCTTTTAATAGTCAAAAAGTTTTTAAAAGTTAAAATTTAAAAAAATAATATTTATTATGTTGCCAATTCTTTGAAATGGCAATTAGAAATTGTAGAATTAATTGTTGTGTAGTATTCACATATGTCATAAGTGTACAGAATTTTGATTACTGGATTTAAATTGAGACTAAAGCCTATCATGTTCTGTAAATAATTGGACAAAATAATAATGCATTCCTCAAAACAAACTGCTGTAAAACACTTTCTATTTTTTTATTTTATCTTTCAATAATGATCACTTTAATTATATTTTCAAATACTATTGTATTAATTTTATTTTTCAGGTATTTTTTGGCACAGGTGATGGTTCAATATATATATATATATATATATATATATATATATATATATATATATATATATATATATATATATATATACACACACACATATATAAATGAACGACGTGGCGTGCGCGCGCGGCGACGTGGCGTCCGCCGACCGGCGGGCCGTACTTCAAGGTTTGCAAGATATTCTTTATTGATGCCTCCTGTAACGGAAGTCAGGGAACGGGGGGGGGTGCGGAGTTCTTGATCTGGTTGCTCCCACGCTTCCCGAAATGAAACCCAAGTGCAATTTTTCAAAGAAAAACCAAAACATCCTTTAATAGATATTAACTTCTACAGGAAGTATGGTCACGTTTGCTTCCGTGAACCATTTACCGCGAGAGGCCTCCGTCAAAATAAGACAAAAGATTACAAATCATACAAAACAACAAAATTTAATTCTATTTACAACTGTACAATTACAGTTCTACAGCCGCGGCTCCTCCTGCCCTCTCTCCTGCTGCCCGCGACCTCAGGGTGATGATCCGTTCAACAAAGTCATCACACAACAATGCCCAAAAAAACCCATAACCTAGACGCGGTATCTCGGTACAGTACTTATCGTGCGTCATGGGCCGCCACCTGCCACGGCCCGAAGGTCATCAGTGTCTCCCCAAAAAAAAAAGGCCGTGTCCCAGGCGCTGATGAGCGCCGTGCCCAAATCCGACGCTCCAACGCGCGGCCTGGCTCGCTCCACTCCACACTTAACGCCGACTATTTCCCGACACTCGCCGACTTGCTTCCGAGCACCTCTCCCTCAACACTTGACCAAAATTATCGTACGCATCGGCGCGGCTCCTGCCTTCACTTCACCCGACTTTGTCTACCGTTCACCTCCAACCTCTAGGGGACACGCCTCAGGTCGCGCGGCCTCCATACCATGGTTGAAATCCAATATCATCTAATTTTCATAAAATATGATGATGAAATAATAACTTTTCGTTCCCCAGCATTTGAAATGTGTCTGGACTAGCACCTCTTAATCTTTTATTGGAACCGGTTTTGTTGACAAAATTTTACATGATAATGTTTTTCAATCATGATAATGTTCATCAATAGCAATTATTGATTTTGTAATATCCTAAACATTGTTTATCCCCAGATATTGGTTTTAATCCTTCGAAGAATAATTTCCATATACAGAGGATCAAACTATATATTCAATTTCCTTCATCTTTACTATTATCATTATTATTCTAAATCATTCTTAGTTTTCATGTAAGAACTTGTCTCGATATTTAAATATATATGTAAATGGTTTTTATAATTTTGTCTCAGTTTATTTGTAACATTATTTGATGGGAAGCATTTGTGACATTATTTCTACAACTGATTTTGGGCAAGTGACACCATTTTTCTCTTTAAATCTCACATGCATTTTGAATTTCTTGAACACATTACACTAATTTTAATTTCAAAAAAACCATTGCCTTACCTTGAACTTTTCACAATTCCTATATGCACAACAAGGAGTGTGCTGGTGTAATAAGCATATTATTCTTGTACAGCTTTGGCTGCCTATTAGGAATTATATGGCATGCATTTGTTATGGGAAAATGGTAATTTTCATTTAAATTATTTAACAAGGAATGAGAGTGTTATCTGTTGTAATTACTGCATGTTTAGGTAGTAGTTTATAGTAATGTAGTTACAATAACAGAAAATTCAATATTACTGTGCAACTAATATATATTTACTGTGTCATTTATATTTATTGTGATATTCCTGTTTCAATAAATAACTTACAAAATCACAAAGTTCTATTTATTACCATATATATCTCAATCTTATGTATCACACCCCATTGAAATGGAGGAGAAATAGGTATAATAAGAAAGACTGTCCTAGTAACAACAGACAAGTTACTGAAGACTTGGTTACAATAATGATGATTTTCTAATTTTTAAAATATATTCTTTTAAAAGGTAATGAATAGGTAAAGAACAGTTAAATAAAATGGATGCATTTGCATTAATTTTGACTCACTGGACTGTTAGAAACAATTCATTAGGTCACAAAAATTACCATATATATATAAATTAAATAAAATAATTGTGGAATTTATTTATGTTCAATATAAATCATTAACAGTTGAAACCATTAAGAAATTGATATTTATTAAAGAAGGTTCACCCGAGAGGGTATTTATTGTTAGAAATATTTAATAAGATATTTATTTACCATTAGAAATTGACCACCATCTCAAAAGGATTATTAAAACAGAAATTTGACTACATTACTTTTAAGTTTATATTTTTCATTTGCTTGACGTCTCTTTTGCTCGCAATTATAGATAACGGTAACTGTTTAATTAACTTGTTCACAGAGTCGATATTCGTTTACAGATGAACATGTGGATGATCAGAAATAAAACAAAAGCGAGAGAGTTAATCGGTGTAATAGTTTCATAAGTTGGCTATTCCGACAGGTTTATGCTGCCGTATTGCAAATCTAGAGCGGTCTAATATGCGGCCTGGACTATATATTACTGTAGGTAACCTTTAGTCGTAATACTATGTAACTGATAACACCGGTGCTGTCAATTCTATAAAACGGTGTGGCCACAACCTAAACAACTGTTTTTAGTTTTTGCATTGATACATACCAGTCACTGGATTGATCATCTTGATCAAAAAATGATATCGATTCTCTCCTCGTCAAAAATATGAAGGGGTATTATAATGCATTATAGGATGTGTTTCGCTAATACGTGGAAAGTTGCCACCATCACGTTGTTGTATTACAATGTCACGAGACTACATATTCTCTCCAACAACCACAATGGTAACTTCATCTAACATTAATACATTTAAGTGTCTCTCTGTGTTCTCTTGAGGTCTTTTGTAAGCTCTGATCACTACTTTACGATCGCCAATGGCATCATTTCCAAGGCTGTTTTGAACAATATATTATTTTTATAAAATCTTTATTTAGGAGGATCAATAAATTTTCATATATGACATTTACATTGCAATGGATGAGTATGATATGTGTCACAGAAAGAAAAGAACAAAAGGGTTGGCTTCGACCCGTTCTTCAATTTAATCGCTTTATTTCAGAAACTCATCAAGCACCAAAATTTTAAAAAAACGTTAGCAATAGAGTATTGTCCTGTGAGGATGAACACATCATTTAGTACAGAAACCCGCTATTTGCTACTTTTGCAATGTAGTTAGAAAGACCCTAAAATCGGGAACAGAAACTGACAAACGACATCATTTGACAGGTTTCTGCTCTAAACCAAATGGAAATTTTCTTTAACCTGCAGTGGTCGATGCTAACAACCACCAGAATCAGGATGTCACATGTAATCAAAGTACTGTGAAGGGTTATCAGCATCATCTCCAGGGTTGGTTAAGTTACCGTGGGGAGATTTTTTTTCTAAGGAAGGTACAGGAAGTTTCACCGTGAACTTCTATCAGCGCCTAAAGAAGTGGGGATTGTTTTGACCTTCATCCGAATTTTTGGGATGGTTACTTTGAAAACTATCATTTTGTACCATTTTTCAAAATGTTTCTCAACACTTCTTGCTCTCATGCAACATGGTGGTCAGCGCTGAACTTGGCTTACAAAGAAGGCCCCAGCCTGGTCACGTGGTTCTGCAGAGAAAGACAAAAAACAGTGGCCGGAGGAATCGTCATGTATTTTTACCATGGTCAAAAACCCCAAAGAATAGCAATATTGACAAAATGCTCATTGTTCCACAATCAACTGATTTATCAAAGGAATCCATTGTTGTATCATATCTAAACCCCAAATATTCATAGGTAATGGTTAAATTTTATCGCTGTTTTGCTGCCTTCGCTTGAATTCAATGGGTTCTTCCGCAGTCTTGGAACATCTTGCTTGAGAAATGCGATTCCGCTTGCCCCCCAAAGCTGCCTATGCTCTTCTTCAGTCTCATTGTCTCAAAGATTGTGAACTCGACTTGCCTGACGCAGACGACCGATATTTTGACACCTCACTGGTAGCATTTTCTTATCAATAACATAAATACACGATAAACCTCTTAACACACATCCAAGCAACAAAATCTGTTTTCTGTTGTGAAAGAACAGTAATAGATACTAATTAATGTCAATCTATCCATACTGTCAATATTTTTAAGTTATCAACTGCTGGCTGAACAACTGAACGTCAATCTGTCAATGTTTTGTTAATATATTGAAGATCTCTCAGTCTTATACAAATTCCATATAACATGACAAAATGATCAATTACCATGCGATATAAATGGCTCGCAAAATCTGGCAGAATTGAGGGCCCACTAACATTTGAGTTCATTTTGACTTGGACATGTACAGAGCCTCAAAATGTAATCGATTGCTGTCCCCTAAGGCATGCAAAACTCTAGCAATGCGAAACTTGAACTATACATGCACAGAAGATCAATATTGCTGTCTAGTGCTGTAATATTTCGCATGTCGTAAAATTCCCTTTTAATTGAGAGTAATATTGATTTCAATAACAGATGAAACTGAAAAAGAACTTGCACAAACGTTTAAGTCAAAATGGAAGAAGGTCCGAAATGAGGTGACAGAGGGTGTTAATGCCATATCATCTCTGTGTTTGACCAGAGCTGCCCAGAAGTATATAATTATGAAATAAATATAACTAATGCAATATGTATGGATAATTATAACGACAAATTCATACCACCTTCATGTTGCATCATGAGTATATACAGTTTACAGTACATTCTGCCACCAAAGTTGGAAATAAATTTGATGCAGCATGACTAAATGATCGATTACCATGTTATATAAATTGCTCACTAAATTGGAGGATTAGTGGGTTTCACTATCACTTCACATGGTGCATGCACGAGTCTCAAAAATGCAATCGATTGCTGTATGCTATGCCATGCCAAAACTTCTAATAAGCATCTCAACCTCTCTACATGGACTGAGTTCTGGTGTGACTGGTTCAATCAGAAATGGAAAATGCCAATGACGCTTTGATTTTTGTATTTTTATTCAAAATACTCATTTGACTCAATGCACTTCTTACGATTTAAAAGTTGTCAAAAGTATTTACTGCAGTCATTGTTTGGAATTGGATGTATGACCAAATCTTGAAAGTCTTGCCCTGAAAGTTTTTGAAAGTCCTGAATAGTGTTGTGATGTTCCTTTCTTGCAAACCAATTTTTGGGAAGGCCAATAGCCCGAGTAAGATCTGGTAAACAAACAAGATGTTTGGCAAAAGATAATTTTGAAAATGCATTCAAGACTGGGGCTGGAGCACTGTGGGTAGAAACCACTAAGACCCTTTTTCAATATTCGGGCCCCTTGACTTATGTTGCCCAAAAAATCAGTTTAAGACCTATAAATAATATTCGGGTTTTTTTCTTTTGTTTTTCCACAAAATAAAATGTCCCCTTTGGAATCAAAAGAACACTTTTCCAATACTTCAACCAATTTTTTGGATGGAACTTTGGCGTTTTTCTTTTCGGTCGACTATTCCCATCGTTTGAAGGGTTTACACCCAATGGTTTTTTTGGAAACCCCTTTGTTTTCCCAACCCTTTTCAGCAGTTTATCATGCTTTATCCCAATGGAAAACAACTCTCGTTACTGCCCACCCCATTTCTGACCTCAACATGGTATTTCCCTTTTGAAATTTGGGGCACGACTTATTTAAATAATTTCAAAATTATGGCAGCAAAGGAAAAAAATTTAAAAAATAATGATATTATTCCCAAATGATAGGGGTGCAGTTTAAATTTTTGAATTTGCAGGAGCTTTTAAAAAAATTAAAATGGTTTTTAAATTGGGGGCCCACATAGAAAGTCGATAAAAAATAACAATTTAAAAAAATTTGGGCAAACAGTTTAGCATAGCTTGTTAAAATGGCGGATGTTTTACTATCAATGAAAGTATAAAGGGGGTAAAACAAGGATTCTGGCCACCATTGTTGGGGTTCCTCCCTCAAATTTAGCAATTGCATTTATCCATTTTTTCTTACCAGGGGCCCACAATAATTTTTTTCTGCTGCTTTTCCCGCAGATATCTTTCTCTCTACTGCATAATCGATGGGAAAAAGAAAAATTGGGGGAAAAAAGAGAACGGGAAAAAAGAAAAGGGGAAGAGGGGGACAGAGAAGTAAAAATGGGGGAAAACAAATAAAAAAAAAAGAGATAAAGATCCCCAATACTTATTTTTCCCAAATGGCGATGATCGGAAATTTAAACAACTTTTTATGAAATTTTTCATGGTGCTTGGTGTACTTCAAAGAACCATGTACATCTTGGAAAAAAGTTGGAAAACTGACTTATTCATCTTTTGGATCTTTTTATCAACGTTGATTATCTCAAAAAATTCATGTGGATATACATTCGTTTCACATTAAACCCTGGGATTTAAAGCCTAATTAAGTTTGACTTTTAAATTAGGGAATATGTCCAAGATATTTTAAATATTTTGGTAAACCCTTTTATAATAAATTCTAAATATTTTAATAATGGCGAGGGTTTCCCAAATTTACAATTTTTTTAACATTAAACACTATTACTTTAAATCAAGTAAAAAGTGTTTAATTTGGTGTCATACAAAGCACATATTCTTGAAAATATATATATTTATTTATTTACTCACTATACAGATTCTTTTGGTCGAAATACAATAGGTTATTAAAATATATAAGTATAAAGGTGGCAAGCAAATTTTCAAAATTAATACAATATAACAATAATAGATGTAATTACAGGCCTTGAAACAGCTAAACATCAAGTTATTTGAAATCTAAAATAGACCTTCTCAAGATCTGAAGGGTAGGTAGTAAAATTGAGATTCAATATATCAATATCCAGATCGTTTGTTTTGGCCCTAAAATGAATTTTTTGATTTTAGCTGGGGAAGGTTTTTCAGTCAAAAGACCAAAAATCCCTTGTTAAATTCATATAAAAATTTGGGGAAGAAAGAAAGACCATAGATGCTGTTTTTAAAAAGTTTATAAAAAAAAAGGTTTTATATTTGGGGAAAATTTAGAGATGGTATATTTAAGATAGATAAAATTCTTGAATAATTATGTTCCAGATATGGATCAGGAAGGTCCAATCTGAATGATATGATTCTGAAAATTAATGTTGAACTCTCCCCAGCCTGTTTATAGGGGAGTGGGGTAAAAAATGGAAAAAAAGATGGAACCATCTAGGAAAGGTTATAATATTCTCAAGATTTAAATCTTCTCAAAGCCCCCCAATAGACCAATGCGGACCTGAAAAGCTATCTATCTTGTTTAAAAATTCTTTTTGGGATCAAAATGACTCTGGGGTCTCAATTTAAAAAATCTAAATTTTGTCCATTGTTGGAAAGGTTTTAAGGGAAATTTTAAGCTCTGGAAGGTGAAAGCCCCTTAGAGGAAATCATTAGAAAAGCCCCGGGTGTAGGGGCTGACGGCTATCTTGGGGTATCGAAATACATTTAGTTTTAAAATTTAAACATCTTGAGATCATCTGCAAAAAGCAGGAGTTCAACTTGATTCATAATTGAACATATTTCATTCAGGTCCCTTTTGGGGGAATTTTGGGTAACAATGTTTTTCCGAGTAAAATTTTATTTCAAATTAATACAGTTTTCAAACTCCCTACCCCTTAAAGCCCCGGGATTACACAAAAGATTTAAGCTTCAAAATGAGCAAGTTATAGTCAACAGAGTCAAAGGCCTTCTTGAAGTCAGCATAAATGCTATTTGGATCTTTTTCTCCAAAAGATTCACATATGAAATTATTGTAAGAAACTAAATTAGTTTCGATATTTTGTCCTAATATTAATCCATGTTGATTAATCGATATAAACAGAATAATTTTAGACTTAATCTTTTCAATAATTGATTCAAAAAGTGTGCATATAGTGCTTAGAATGGAAATTGGTATATAATTTGACACTACTTCTAGATCCAGTTTTGTGGTTTGGTGTGATAAAGTCCGATTTACATTCCAAAATTTTACCTATTGGGAAAACAAGATTTGCAAAATGAATAAAAAAAATAAATTTACAATTAACTAGAAAAATAGGAGGTATTCTACCAGGACCTTCACTTTTATTAATGGCGACTTCACAGATTTTTTGAAAGACTTTTTTGGAAATATGAGAGGAATATTTAAAGGGGGTTTTGGGCCCGGAGGAGTTAGAAAATAACTCTGTTTATTGGTCAGTAAAAGGTTGTAAAATATCTAGCAAACACGTTTACAACAGACATACCATCATTTAATGATTCAAATAACTACTGCATATAATTTGAGAATCCCTTTTTAAATTTGTTACTATTATAATATTTCCAAAAGCTTTTCAGATTGACTAAGAATGTTTTTAAAATTGAGGGTAATCTCAAAATTTTTGATGACTTTTCATTTACTCTTCAGATTTGAAAAAGGGCAAATAATAATTTAATTATTCATTTTAAAAATTTTTACCTTCAATCTTTAAAAATTTAATTTTCAATTACCTGAAATTTTGATTTCACTAATTTTCTTTTTGGAACAAATGCTTCAATGAAAGAATAAAAGAAGTAATATCAAAAAATTTTTACATTCAGAAAATGGGTTTTTTTCAAAAAAATGGGGAAACAATCTCAAAAATTACTCAGACTTTACAATAAAAGGGCAAAAAAGCATTAAAAAAAGCCGGGGAAAAAACCAGGAAAAGGGTATTATGGTTGAATGATATTAAAAATTTTTATTTTTAATGGATGAACATAAAAATTTTATCGATTGTCAAAACATATTGCAGATTTGTTATATTTACTAAAAAGTTGACAGTGGAATTTTTTTTTGTATATTTTGGTAAAACTAGTTAAATGTTGTTTCAAGTTTCAAAAAAGAGAGGGGGGGAGGAGAAAAGGGGAGGAAAGGGGGGGGGAGGGGGGGGAGGAGGGGGGAGGAGGAGAGGAGACAGGGAGAGAGAGAGGGTGTGGGGGCCCGTGTTTAAAGGGTTTTTTGGGGGGTAAAAATTACAATTTTTAGGAGAAGGATTTTTGCACAGTTTACCATCTTTTCACAACACGCAAAAAAATACATTGCCAGTTTGCGGGAATCTTCTCTATAAACCCCTCTTTTAACAATGCACTTCTTGAAACTTTCTCGTTTGGTATTTAGCAAGCATGTTCAACAAATGGGAACAGATGCACACAATGGCTTAGGGGCATAAGAGAATTTGAAAACGTGTAGATTACTATCTATTTCACTGAAACCCATGTGCTCTTGAGTATAGGAAATTCTTGTGTTTGCTGATCTTCTCAATAATTAATGGATATCTACTCTTACCAAGAACACTCGTTTAAAAATTGTCTCGCATCTTGCATTATGAAAGGTAGAATTATACCAGATGGGGAGTTTTCTTGATAATTTTTATTGCTTTTTAAGTTTTGTGCATGTCAGATCAGTAATTTGCTGTTCCTATTTGTTGAGGAGGCTTGCTACAATCCCAAAAGGAAACGCATGCACACGGGCACACACACACACACATGTCTATGCACACATGAAAACATGGCAATACAAAAATTGAGTCTCATAATATCTCTTAATTTTGGAAGAACTTCATGTTACTGCAAAATTACACCGTCACTGTCTTCACATTCAATTCATTTTTTTTTTTTGAGAACCACTACAATTACTAGCAGACACAAATGATAACACATGTAATAGTAACAATATACATAAAATTTTGTAGAAAAATGTATTCTTTACAATATTCCTTAAATTGAAAAAATACTCTTACCTCATTCTTGTTCTGCTAATGCCCTGAGTTGACTCAACCATAAGTAAATTCGTTGAATTGTCTGTAAGTCTGATGTTTTCAAATATGACAACAGATATTGAAGAGGAAACAGGAGCACCTGCCTGAGGCGCCTTTGCATTCTGAAAAAAAAAAATTAAATTAAAATGTTAAATGCAAAATGTTAGCAAACTATAAATTCTTTATATAATGCTGTTATCTACACTTACTAATTCTGACTTCTGTTCATCTTTACAGCAGAAATTGCATCTTTACAATCCATTAGAAAATTTTCAAGCAAAGTAATTTTTGAATTGTCCTCAACGCGTTCTATTGTAGTTCAATCTTTTTCCCGATATAGAACAAGCGAACACGCTCAGGGCGAACAAAAAATGGCGTCCAGAATCAACATCAGGGCACTTCAGCGCGTTCCGTGTTTGTGCAATGAGTGACTATACAACATAATTATGTATAAAAATTTAAAAGCAACATAATTTTACACAATAGATAAGGTTAGAGTATTATTTTAATCACAACATAAATTATCTACGAACTTGTAGGAATAGAAAAAATTCTTACTTACACCCAAATTGAAAGAAGATCACCTTGACCATGACTTTCATTTTCAACAAATGGTCAATAGCACTTTCATCTCAATATTACAAATATCTTAAACTGGAGACAATTCCTCCACACGCTGTTTATAACGCGATCTTCTTCTGATAAAGCTGGAGCTAACTTCTCATAAACCATTCTGTGAAAAAAGTAATATCAGTAATACAAAGGAGCAGAGGGAGGAAAGAATGATGAAAGACATTTGAAAAATAAGTGTGTATGTGTCTGTGTGTGTTGTGTGTGTCTGTCTGTCTGTGTGTGTGTGTGTCTGTCTGTCTGTCTGTTGTGTTCTGTCTGTGTTGTCCCCTGTCTGTCTGTGTGTGTCTGTTCCCCTGTGTGTCTGTCTGTGTCTGTCTGTCTGTGTCTGTCTGTCTTGTCTATCTGTCTGTCTGTCTGTGCCTGTCTGTCTGTGTCTTCTGTGTCTGTGTGTGTCTGTCTGTCTGTCTGTGTGTGTCTGTCTGTGTGTGTCTGTCTGTCTGTGTGTGTCTGTCTGTGTGTGTCTGTCTGTGTGTGTCTCTGTGTGTCTCTGTGTTGTGTCTTTGTGTGTCTCTTGTGTGTGTCTCTGTGTTGGGGTGTGTGTGGTGCTGTGTGTGTACATAGACCCCCTGCCCTATATATCTCAATATATAAAGAAAGAAAGAATGAAATTTTTTAGATTCTATTCATAAATATCATTGATGGAATTTTACTGAAGTTGAACAAAACTGATTCTGATTTGTATTGATGATTTACAATGTTCGCTTCAAAATAGTACTGTGGCAAGTTATTTGAAGAATTACAGTAATTATCTCAATAGTTGGAAAAAATGAGAGTTCCATTCTAGAATACCTTTTTCCAACATTTTTTTGAACAACAAATGGCTAACAAATTACATACAATCTAATGTAAGAAATTTGGAAAAATACTTTATAAAACACTGCAATGAAGAACAAAATTACAATACAGATCTTGCATCTCAAAAAATTGGGAAAGCAATTAAAAGAGTAGTGATTCCCCAATCATCATAATCATAATTTGATCAGTAAAATAATAATAATAATAGTTATTGAAACTTTCTCACCAAGAATTCAATTCCTTGTTATTTAATCACGGGAACTTTGATTTACAAAGATGCTGGACTTAGATAGCGATTAAACCTTAATACTAGAAAGACTGATGGGTATTTCAATACCACTGTATTGTCAGTGGATGATGTGATACGTCTTAATATTTTGTCATCCTCATTCATGTATTAAAAAAATATTGAATTTTATTGACTAAAATATGCAAGTCACCATGGCACTTGCTAATGATATGAAGTTTGTAAAGAACTTCCAAAACAATCAACTGAAAAGCTCTCATTAGAAGTAACTGAAAAGCCCCATTAGAAGTAACTGAAAAGCTCTCATTGGAAGTAACTGAAAAGCTCTCATTAGAAGTAATGAAAGCCCCATTAGAAGTAACTGAAAAGCCTCATTAGAAGTAACTAAAAAGCTCTATTAGAAGTAACTGAAAAGCTCTCATTAGAAGTAACTGAAAAGCTCTCATTAGAAGTAACTGAAAAGCTCTCATTAAAAGTAACTGAAAATATTTTGTAACAATGATGATTGTAGGTATTCTTTGCTATCTGCAGGCACTTCCTACTCGCATTGGACCTAACATTGTTTTCTTCCGGTTCTTCTGGAATATCACAAGGGCCCTAAAGAATTTACAAAAAAGACCTCTTTGACAGATTGACTTGCCTTAAAAGGCCTGAGGTGAGTTCAATGGGCTCACTTCCATCTTTCTATTCTCATAAAATTATTGGAAATTTAATCTCTCCCTAGCATCCAGGTATTCTTTTAAATATACCTTGTAAATGTTACACCAAATTTCTCTAAATTTTTGTATTTTTAATCAGATATTGCAACAAACATTTTTGGCCACAGAAGCCCGAAAAGCAGTCTAGTAACTCATTTGTAGTTTCAGATTTTCTACCAGGGCTTTTAAATTATTGTTTTCTGAAAAGAATCTGTTTTTTGTAGTGATTGTGTTGTCTTCTATTGTTGCTACTGAGAATTTTGTAAACATTTATCGCTACACATGCACGGGTTGATAATAAATTGCAAAGACTATTCTGCCACAATCCAGTGTTGCTTCAGTGCACAATTACTGTGTCATTTAGGAGCTGCCCAGGATTCTGTCCGCGGTAATAAGATTTTCTAAATTGAATTGTGAGATTTTATACTTCTTGAATCAAACACTTTAATTGGTGTAGTTACAAGATTGCAGCAAGTTGAGTGATGCTGAGATCCAGGCAAGCCTCGGATTTATATAATGAAAATGTATCTAATGGATTATTTTCGGAAAGTGAAGATAGCAACAAGGCAACCCTGAAAAAATCATTATAGTGAAAAGAGAGACATACGGCACGCGCACACGCACTGAAACTGCGCTGAAATGTCAGCCAGTTGGGTGAAAGCAAAACGTTCAACGAAGAAGTTTGACAATGTTTGGAGACGATAGTGCGCCAACAGGTACCGCAGATGACAAAGCTGGGCAGGGTGATGAAATGGGTAACCAAAGCCTGTGATGCGGCTATGTTCAGACGGGGCGTAATCTTCGACGTTCACCAGTTTACTGGTGGACTGAGGAAATCGCCCAATTACGACGGAGGTGCCTTCGAGCCAGAAGACAGTACCAGAGAGCTCGTGGCAGAGACAACTTTCCTCAACAAGAGCAATACAAACTCGCTGGAAGCCAGTTGAAGAGGAAACCTGCAAGAGCAAACGCTTATGCGCCAAAAGCCTGTGTGGACGAGGTGGAAAAGGATCCATGGGGCAGGCCGTACAAGACGGTCATGTGTAGGTTAAGACAGCGGCACCTACGTTCTCCAACTTTGCCCCAGCATGCTGCTCAGAATTGTGACAGCCCTATTCCGAGCCACCCCGGTGACTCAGTTAATATAGCGTTATCTGAGCTCACGCAAGAAGAAACTGCACGCAATCAGCAGAATCGGCAAATAATAAAGGCTCCCGGACCGATAACATTCCCAATATTGCTCCTCAAGACTGCGATACTCGCTCACACCGACATCTTTGTGAATCTTTATTATTCTTTAAGCTTGAGGGAAGGGTATCCAGAAAGATGGAAAATACGCTTGGTGCTCCTCCCAAAGGGGGAATAAATCTCCGAAGATCCATCATCATACCGGCCATTGTGTATGCTTGACACAGCGCTGGAGAGAATTATTAGTACCAGACTGAGAAAGTCAGGAGGAGGAAGGAGGCCTTCGGAAAATCAGTATGGTTTCCGGCAGAGCCTGCCTGACAGTTGACGCAGTCCAACTTGTCACACACTGCCCGACACGCAATTGGAGGAAGTAGATGAAGAGAGGCCCAAACAGTACTAGGTCGTTACGTTGGATATTAAAAATGCATTCAACTCGGCCAGGTGGAGTAATATTCACCAAGCTCCTCCGTGATTTATCGTGCCAACGTATGCTCTGCGGGAAGATTGTGGCTGAGATCTGAGCAATAGAGCCCCTGGGACGGGAATACGTACTCGAATGGGCCAGGCTGCGCTAATATCACGGCTGGTGTCCCGCAAGCGGGTCGGTATTGGGTCCACTATTATGGAATGTGATGTATGACGAGGTCCTTCGGCTTCCTCCCAGAAGGCACCAGTATTATTGGTTTCGCGGATGACATTGGGCATCGTCGCCGTTGCGAAGCACATTGAGGAAATTGCATATTTGCAACGAAGGATCGCTATTGTTAGTCAGTGGTTGAAGTCCCAGGCGTGGCTGCAGTTAGCTGTTACGATTCGAGGTTAACGTAGTCACTAGTAGGAAAAAGAGAGAGAAACCATCACTCAGAAGTCGGAGACGACCGTATTGCATCACAGCCGTCGATCAAATATCTTGGTCTCATGATTGACGCCTGTCTGACATGCTGACCACCTGAAGTACGCCAGCAATAAAGCTGCGGTAATTAATGCAGCAAATGTCAAGACTAATGCCTAAATATAGGACCCCGCTGTATGCCGGCCGGCCTTGGTTGTGAGGTCCGTCTTGCTCTATGAGCCCCAGTGTGGGCCAACCCACGTCGATAACAGTTACATCCGAGGGATGACGTCAGTGTACAGGTTATCAGCATTGTGGGTAGCTTAGCATTCCGTACTGTAAGTCAAACGATGCAGTGTGCGTCATCGCGGGACTTCCTCGTCGATATCTTGGCAGGAGACGGAGTACGATATCACAAAGAAGGAGAACCCAGACTGCTCGACAACACTGCTCGAATGGCAGGATCGATGGGACAAGTTCATTAAAGGACGATGGACGTACCGTGCATGATTCCTCCATTGCACCGTAGATCAACCGTAAACACGGCGAAGTAAATTTCTTCTGACTCAGTTGTTGTCTGACACGGATGTTTTCTGGCATTTCTCCACAGGTTCAAGCTGAGGATACCCCATTGTCCATCAGGACCCAAGGTCGAAGACGCCGAGCATGTGCCTCTTCCCAGTGCCCGCGATACCATCTGCAGCGGCGGCACGCGGTGAGACATCGGGATCGGACCCGCTGACACCGAAGCAATGGTTGGGTGCATGCTCGCCTCAGAAACCAACTGGGGATGCGGTGAGCCTATATGCGCAGACCATAATAGCTGAGCTCGAGAATAGAAAGGAGAAGGGAAGTCGATTGATCCTCGTTTGATCCTTCCTACGTTTTGGCGAAGAGAAGTACGGTGACTAGGCTACTTAATCCACTCCTGTGATGTACGCCTAACGGCGGTTCCGCGGGATGGAGAAGGAGGCTGGTTTTAGTGGGTAAAAATCTCTCTCACACTATCATGTGAAAATACGGTGCTTTTGGAAGATTTCCCCACCTACCCTCGTAAAAATCACCACACACACACGCCGCCCGCACGCGCACGCACGCACACACACACACACGCGCACGCACGCACACAGAGTTTTCAGTGTAAATAACAAACAAACACTCATTGTCCAAGAATAGAATCACTAGTAATAAAAGAATACATTTTCATTGTTGCCTGTTCTAATAATCAAAACAAATAGAGACTTTTTATCCCCAATGAGCCCAGTCAACTCACACTATCGGTTGAATATATAGGGTCTTTCTATTTACCACTGCTAAAATAAGCTGTGACAAAAAGTGACACATCTAAATCAGTACATAATTACCTGACATGATACTTAGTTCTACATTTCTTAAATCATGGGAGGATAAATGAAATTATAAGAACAGTAGCATTTCACATGAACTTTAAATAAAGGCAGAAACAATTGGTTGAATGTACAAGAAATGAACTATTTATTCCAAGATAAACAATTCAGTTAGTTTTAAAAGGCCATCCGTGAGGTAAAACGTTACATAAAAACTTGTTTTATTGATTTTAAAATTGCCTCAAAATGGAAAAGATTTTAATATGGTGAAGTCTTAAAAGACTGTGATACACGACAAAAACTTCTGGAATTATATTGCAAAATGTAACTCAATACATTGATATGACATCCTGGTTGAACAGCATGAAGAAATGGTCCAAATAATATGTGTCTTCTGACAGCTGGAGGTCTGGTAAAATGATGTTGCCATTTACTCGGGCAGCAGATGCATCTGATAGTTGTTCTAGCACCAGACCACAACAGCAGCAGCAAGAAAACGCTATGATGAAACCATTAAACAGACGCATATAGAAATGTACACACAAGCAAACAACTAATGGTGTCCTTGGCCACTCTGGGCACATTTCAATTTTCATTGCTTTGGCGGAAGATTTCATTTTTCTTTAATACATCAGCAACTCAGCAGTGACACTACAATTTCAAGCCTTGACGGGATAACAAAACATCCTCTCTCATTAGCCACTAGCTGTCACAGATGAAACATGACCTGGCACAAGTTTAAAACTAGAGACAATAATACAAAGAATTTTTAATTCAAATAAAAGTTCTAAAAATCTATCATGAAAAATTATGTGCAAAAAGATTATCTTATCATCGGGTCTTCAAGAAAAATAGACATTCACATTAATACCAACTCATTATTGGTCCAGGAAGGTGGAGTTAAATAAAGCCTTTTATTCCATGGATTGAGAACCCAGTTGAACCAAGTCAGGAACATCAAGTATCCACAGCACAAATTACGCAGCAGATAAACTTATCTCCATCGATTTTGCAAAGGTATTTGTAAACAACTCGAAGTAGAAGCATAAGCAAATATGAGAAATGTTTAGCAATAGAATTAGCGACGATGAATCTTCTGGTCATATCACTGCAAACTGAAGCAGATCACTTTGAGGCTCAGGTCTACTTAATGAATACAATTATCTTTTAGTTCATATGGAACAAGTGATATTATTTGAACTATCTTATGCCCAAAAAGATTTATATATGATTGGGGAAGACAAAGTATTTTTGGCCCAATTGCAATTGCTTGAAGTGCTACAGCATAGTAAACAATTTGAATAATGATTTTTTCCAGAAATATGTCTCAAAAAAGAAAAATTAATTATTGTCTTTATGATATATTTTCTATCAATATACTCTCTTAAAGCAAAAAGAATAGATGAGAATTAAAAATGATTGTTTCTGAGACAGTGTAAAATTTCTCTCGTACGTAGTATATTGAACTTTTGGACGAACGAAAATTGATTACAATTGCTTTATAACAATTGTAATCAATTTTTACTTTTTCGTATACATACGTATATACGAAGTAATATACGTTGTATAGAGAAAGTTATGTAATGCTGCGGCAAATTGATTTTGAGATTTCAACGGAAATACACCTTTGGGATCACCTGATACCGTAAAAGTGTTTTTTTTCAAAACGTCCGTCCCTCCGTCCGTCCGCCTGTCTGTCTCGCTCTAGTTTAAAAATGTAATATCGCCAGCAGTTGCCTCACGTGATACGGTGTCAACGCTGAAACGACGTTGCAAAGGGATGGGTGAGCACAGGGAGGAGAGTGTTATGGGATTGAACTTTTGGACGAACAAAAAGTTTATAACAATTCGTAATCCATTTTTAATTTTCTAAAACATACGTATATACGGGAGGATATATTCGTAGTGTAGAGAAAGTTATGTAATGCTGTGGAAAATTGATTTGAGATTTCAACGGCAAGACACCTTTGGGGTCACCTGGATACCGAGAAAACGTTTTTTCGAAAATGTCCGTCCGTCTATCCATCTGTGTGTGTGTCTGCCCGTCTGCCCGTCTGCCTGTCTGCCCGTCCGCCCGTCTGCCCGTCTGCCCGTCTGGCCGGAGTGGAGCGGCAGCAGTGAAAGCGGAAGGGAAAAAAGCAGTGGCGTGAGGTGAGCAGGGTGAGTGGAAGCAGTGGCATCCGCCCGTCCGCCCGTCTGTGAGCACTACTAGCGTCTAAACCACGATCTTTTCCAAACTGGGAAGAAACGCTGTCCATCTGGCCCCAGTTTAAAATGCAACATCGCCAGCAGTTGTGTCACGTGACACGGTGTCAACGCTGAAACGACGATGCAGCATGGGTGTGCTGCCCTTAGCACACGTAGCACTCCCTAACACTAAAACGGTATAGGGATGATTTTTGGAAGAAGAAAGTGCCTAGTTTGCTCATGAACTGTTTAAACACTTAAATGCGTTAACATTAGGAGCAAGCTGAACAGCTTCTTCAGTTTAAACAGTACTTCATTTGAAAAGCCACGCCAAACGCTGGCTGCCATGCTGAATGGCCGCGTCACGAGGCACGGCGTCAACGCTTAAACCACGATGCAAGGACATAGGTGTGCTGCTCCGGAGCACTGATTTTTGCTACATCTGCGCAGCACCAGGTACGTCACAAACCACACAACACAGGCACTTGGTTTAAAAAGCCGCGCCAGACGCTGTCTGCCATGCTGAATGGCAGGCTGTGTCACGTGGCATGGCGTCGTCACTGAAACCATCAGGCAAGGACAAGGGTGTGCTGCTCCGGTGCACTCCGGAGCCGAGATGCAAATAATTCTCCTGAACCTAAAGAAACGACGTTCGTTTAGGAAATTAGTGCGTTGACTTCCAGTGTCGACACCACGTTATCAGTAAATACGATTGCCAGAGTAAGTATCATTTGGAGGAATGTGAAGAAAATGAGGTTAATTTAATTAATCACATTTTTCTAATTGCATTACTAATAATATTACAATTAAGAATAATTATTTCCCAAACCAATGTGAATTATTTCTGAATTGTTGGTATCTGATTTGTTTTGTTCATGTCCATGATTGTTCTTTAACAAATATTTGACTTGCGATGAATCAATGGTTGTTACGTTGCTAAGGATGTTAAATTTCTTAACATACAGCTAGGTACAAGTGCACTTAATAAATCTGCACGGTTGCACATTAACAGGGTTTAAAGACGCATGTGACCGATAAAATAATTTAATTGTGACCCAATATATATATATATATATATATATATATATATATATATATATATATATGTGTGTGTGTGTATGTGTGTGTGCGTGTGTGTGTGTGTGACGAATGCGGGTGCCCACGTTCGTCCCACACGCCCACGCAACATGCAGACGACGGCTGTAGACGTGGTGAGCGAGCGCGGCGCCATTCAAAAGGGGCGCGTCTCCAAGACTGGCACGGCGCGAGGCAGGCGACGTATCAACTGTCGGAGTGGGGAGAGAGGTGATGACGCCGCTACCCCTACGAGGATGGCGGCGGCTGCACATTCTTTCTTCGGGTCCGTTCCGTTCGAAAAGCAACCTGCACCAGCGACAGATTAATAGATAAAGATATTTCTGGACGCCGAGACGTATAGATTGTCACTTAGTTATTAGAATTTTGCCGGAGGAGACTTATGTCTGTCGAGGACGGGATAAAGTGATCGGAATAAAATAGTTAAAAATGATTCAATGGTCAGTAAAGAAGGGACAGTAATTTCCATGGTGAAGACGCAGTTACTTTCTATTAGAGGCGCTGAGTAGACAGCGACGCGTACGCCCGAAGTAAGCAATTACGCAAGTATTCAATCAGTTGTGACCTGCAAGAAATAAGCAGACGAGGACGTGAGGTGTCGTGAGAGGAAGAGGGAAGGAGACGGGAGTGGCGAAGGAGCCTAGGAATTGCCAGACGAGGACGTGAGGTGAAACGTCACGCACCGCAGCCGTGAGCAGCTGGCATCAGCGAGGCGCTGGGAACGTCGGCGTCGGCGTGCGCCGTTGCGCCCAAGGTCGACTCGCGAGGCGCGCAGTGACGGGAGCGGCGAAGGTAATGAGCGAACAGCAAAAGCGTTGAAATATAGGTCAACGCTCGCGACCGGAGAAAGCTTTAAAAATGAACGTTGGTAGGGAGAGATAAAATAGTGCACGGAGCTAGCAGGGAAAATAAAAATTAATTGCCATTTTAAGTAATTTGTCAATAGAATTTTTATAAAAATTTTGTTTGGTTATGTTATTCACAGTAACCATAAATTAGTTGAGAGTATTATGTAATTGTTCACATGTTAATGTTACTTTTTTTAGACTAAATGTAAATCTGAACCCGGCATCACTGGGCAGGTTTAACATAAATTGGAGTAAATTTCAGGTGTAAACTAATCGACGGGAATTCCCAGGTTAAATATACGAAAGAAATGAATGAAGGTTTCATGCATTCAAAGAGAAAAATACCATTGATTCTTGTTGTTCTGTGTATTCTTTTATGTGCGCTCAATGTAACCATTTGAAAGGGTTTCAGAATATTAAACCTAGTTCAATTGATTTATGTGGATAATTGTTTGAATTTCCTCTCGACACCCAAAAAGGTATTACAAAGGTCGCAAGAGCATTATATCTGCGAATTCTGACAGGCGTACAGGAATTCAAGGAGTGGGGATGTCTGTCAGAAATATATATATATATATATATATATATATATATATATATAGTGACATACCAATATGTCACTGAATATTGTACACATTTATTATAAAATGGCGCCAATTAAAGAGTGATAAATTATGAATATGCTAGCATAGCACGGTAAGCGAGCTGTCGTCAAGGTCAACATATTCATGCAGTGACAATCGCGGAGACGGCTAGTTAATTCTGTATAGAATTCAGAGATTGGCCGAAAAGCAGGACAGTCGAAGACGGCTGTCTGTTTTGCAAGAGATTTATAGATTGGCTAGGTAATGAAGTGTTATCTGCAAATAAACAATCGGAAAATGGACTGAGCTTGCAGGGCTAAAAGAACACGAGAGACATCTGACTGATGCTGTGCTCGAACGGATCGTACTCCAAATTAATGTTAGGAGTGTTTTTTCTTTGGGACCTGTAAGCATCTACTAGGGAATGGATATTGAGAGTACATCAAACGGAACACTAAAGTGTGACAGTGGAGTTTAAAATATTTCAAGCGTGAACGAGTTGGAGGGACATTGAGGGCTTGGGCGAAGTTGTCAGTGATTGGACTGGAATAGTAAGGGGCTACTTATTGATCTGATGAACGGGTGATTGAAGTGCCTGAGAAAAGAAGAGAAGATGCGTCTGGACCTGAGGACGGCGGCGTTTGAGATGGATAAAGATGGCCCAAAGCGCGCGAAGACATAAGGTTGAAACGGTCATGACAAACGCTTCTGACTTTATATTGCAAAGGCAATACCAAAATTGTTTAAATTGTTTAATAAATTTCCATGTTTTTGAGAAATGAATATATGATTTTTCATTGAGCCAATTCTAGCAATGAAGTAGCAAGATAGACAGATATTTGCTTTTCAGGTTCCTCGACCGAGTTTGTTTGAATATATTCAGTTTATTTCAATATATATATATATATATATATATATATATATATATATATATATATATATATATACATATATATATGTATATATATATATATATATATATATATATATATATATTGTGACGGAAACATATATCGTTGGACTATTCTCTGGCGCGCGTGGTACACGTAACCTTGTCTTTGACCAGGGTCGTTAGGCCCTGAGGGGTGTGAAGCACCGCTCAAGTTACTTCAGCGCCGTGCGGCAGCCTACTGTCGCTCCGACGCCAGGCCTGTCAGGTTGTTCGTCTGTCTCGCCTGTGAGAGGCAAATAAGGTAGCTTGCAATGATGAATCAGGATGGATCGAATCTAAATTGAAACACTTGATGGCTCTGTAAAATTAGGCATGTATTCTGAAACTTTTCCAGAGTACATACATACACACTAGATTATTATAAACAAATTGGGTAATCCTATTTTTATGGATAATTATAATCCTAATTCTGGATTAACATTCTTGCTCCATCTTGTGCAAATAAACAATAACCTCCTACCTTAAATACTCGTAATCACATCTTGCCCAAGCAATTACAATACTCGGGCAATTTAATTGTTTATGCAAACCTACTGATCTTAGCACTAAAATGTTCTTTCAGTCTGTTCGTTCCACTATGTTGGATTGAACTGAATTCCTGTGTTATGTGCCTGGCAAGAACACTCCTATACCTTTAATTGCCACCTTGAAATACATGACCTGCGGTCTGAATGCACGGCATCACGCTTCGGCGATTGGGGAACACGTAACCTGACTCGGCCAACGCAGTGACTGACCTCAGCCAGTTTATCGCTGCGAACGGCTGCTCGTTGCGGTGACGCTCGACCTCGCTCCTCGCTGCGCTAGTTACTCGCCGGTCCGCGATGCCCTTGGCCCGTTCGCAGTAGCAGTACAATCTTCTCCAGCTGTCCCGTAGGACGGCCGTGCCTCTACGCCCGTCTTCCGTTCCCAACAAACTTGCTTCTTTGGCTGTGTTGCACCAGGAATGTCGCCTCAGCCTTCCGCTTTGGCGATGCGGCGTAGTTGCGACGTAATGATAGTCTACTCGACTCCTTCGGGCGATCTCTATCAGAATGTTCGGCCTTTCTCAGAATGTGTCGCGATTGCTACCAAAACTCTCCGGCGCCCTCTCCGACTGTCCTTCCTGACTGTCTTTCTCTGACTGACTGGTTTCTCGGGAACCCTTCCCCTCGAGACTGTTCCCTGTTTTCTTCAACGGGCCACCGCAGGATTTAATTTTTCCAACGCCATCGCCCCGAAATCATTGGCGACCACTCGTTACGTCCGACTTCAGCCGCGGCCGACGTCAGACACGACGTACCAACGCGCCACATTCGAGTGGTAAACACCGCGATTTATCTTGGCGTTTTTGCCTGGGGTTCTGTCGCTGGGGCGCATATCAGAGTTTTCGTCCCAATATATATATATATATATATATATATATATATATATAACGCCCCGTCCACATGGGCTGAGCGATGCCTGGCCGCGAGGAGGCGAGCAGCGGGGTAGTCAAAGTGCCGCTTACGCCGGGTCTTAAGTCCGAGGGTTCCAAGCAGAGTTCGCTGCGTAGAGGACAGGCCGATGCTTGCGTGCGCTCAGTGCCCGGTCCTTTATGAGGAGCAGCGACCGGAGAGAAATGGAGTGGGGAGAGCCGGGAGTGTGGAGCAGAGCCGTGTTGGTATATGGATGTGGCTCGCCACCGCAAAACATGAGAGGAGTGTAACATGAAAAATTAATGTACTGAATTTAATGCACGAAGAGAGGTGATATAGTGTCTGAGGTGCGTTGAAGATGAAGGGACGAGGCATGCAAAGGTAACTGGATAGAGAATGGGAATCTAATACAAAACTGGAGTCCTAACTGATTAATGTGAGTGCTAATAAAGCATTTAATTAACGGTTGTATAGTTGAATTGTGTAGGCGTGAGGTTAGAGGATCAATCTCTCCTTAAATTGAGTTGCAGTAGTCCAATTTGGAATTGTGAAAGTATTGTAGGTGAGAGTCCTGGCATTTGGGGCGGCAAGTGATCTATTCTGACGGTTCTTTTGCCGGATGTGTATATTTCTTTAAATACAAGATGTCTTGTTGCATTATTTAAGTTGAGGACTTAAAGAGACTGATAAAATGAATTTATGTATACAATGGGACACAATCACCAATATGCATATGTGGATTGTGAACTGAAAAGAGCTCGAAGAAAGGTGAACTTTCATTTTCATTAACTGGTACTGATAATTATGTGCTTTCTATTTGTAACTTATATTGCAATTTCCGTACTATAAGGAATGTCAAGTATTGTTAATTTCTGGTCAAGTTGTGAGATTCTGCAGTTTCTCTATGGTAGTGCAATATTTTATTGAAGATTGTCCAATATCACAGATTGTGAAAAAATAGCTGAGAGGAAGGAGGACAGTTACACTGCTATTTCTACTGCCATAACGTTCAGAAAAATGTTTATTCATGATTTCGTTCTGATCATAATTAATATGGTGTGATTTCATGGCAGGTAGAATTAGCATGTAGCAGGAATGCTATGTGACCATGCAGGATAAAGAGAAAGAAAATGTTGCAATGATTACTTGTATGGTAATGAACTAAGATACCATTAAAACTTTGGGTAATATACACCTACTTTCTTGAGTATTTATCAAAAGGTATAAGAAAACTTGTCAGTCAAGAATACTTCATACAATTTCTGGAGAAATGGGTGTAGGATTTATTCTAAAGTTTATATTGTAAAATTAAATTTCTATTAATGTGTGTTGATCATAAAAGAATGTCTATCTTAGAGTTTACATTGGAAATCAAAGTTCTATTGCTGTGTGTTGATCATGATTGGATGTGAATTCATTATTGAAATGAGGGAATCGTGATGAGGAATGTATAAATCTGAATTGTTTTGGAGTGAAGGAACATAAGTGTTGTATAAATTAATTGAATGATAATATTAATTCCAAGGGACTTAATCATTTGTTCAAAGTTAATAATGTGATTTTCCCCATTTTTTTAAAAGGATGTTACGGTTATAATTTTAATAGTTCTAGAAACAGTACTTCTTTGTTGATTTGTTTGTTTTTTGTTCTTGCATTTAGTACAGGCAGCCAGACAATTGTACACTGTTGTGACATTATTTCTGTGTTGTTGTTGTGTTTGTTTAGAAACTTGCAGATGTCTGTGTACTACAGTTTTCATTAAATGTCATTGTTTGTTTTTCAAAATACTGCACTTCCTTTTCTTTTCGTGGGAAAGGTGTGATAAACGCAGGCAAGAACCCTCCTTTAGTCCTCGATTTCCTATTAAGGAAATTTAAATTATCACACATATTATTATTATTATTGCATTCGACGACTGAACCGCGGACGCTTCTACCACGCCGCCGCCGTCCGTTTGATAAAGCGTTGCGTCACAATATAACAGTATATATATATATATATATATATATATATATATATAAAGTGTGTATATTTATACTTATAAGATAAGGCAAACTCACCAGAAGCGTCGGGCATCCCGCGAGAGTGACTCTGTGCTCGAGGACTGGCACGAAGAGTGACCAGCGGGCGGGTCCCCGGCTGGCGCCTCCGCGCGGCCTCTCCGCAGGAAGCAGGATTCTGCCGGTGCCCGGCGGCCCCACCAGCAGCGCCGCGCGCGCGCGCCCCACGCCGCCGCGTCGCCCGCGCCCGCCGCCCCGTGCACGCACGCGGGCGCGCGCGCGCACGCCGCCGTCGCCGGCCGCACCAGCGCCGCCAGCGCGCGCCCGCGCGTGCGCCGCCACGCCAACGCCCACGTGCCCGCCCCTCGCCCGCCCCGCCGCCCACGTACCCACCCAGTGCACGCTGAGCGCCTGCTCCGCGCACGCGCTCGAACGCCGCCTCCGGCCCCGTCCAGCACCGGGTCCACCTGCCAACACACACAACACAATCTCCGCACTCACTCAACGTCGCCCACACGCGCTCGAACGCCGCCTCCGGGTCCCCGTCCAGCACCGTCCACCTGCCAACACACACAACACAACTGCGACTACTCAACTCTGCCCGCGCACGCGCTGAACGCCGCCCCGGGTCCCCGTCCAGCACCGTCCACCTGCCAACACACACACAACATACTGCGACCACTCAACGCTCCGCTCAGCGCACACGCGCTCGAACGCCGCCTCCGGGTCCCCGTCCAGCACCGTCCACCTGCCAACACACACAACACAACTGCGACTACTCAACGCTCCGCTCCGCGCACACGCGCTCGAACGCCGCCTCCGGGTCCCCGTCCAGCGCCGTCCACCTGCCAACACACACAACACAACTGCGACTACTCAACGCTCTGCCCATGCACGCGCTCGAATGCCGCCTCCGGGTCCCCGTCCAGCACCGTCCACCCGCCACAGCCAACACAACTGCGACTACTCAACGCTCTGCTCCGCGCATTACCGCGCTCGAACGCTGCCTCCGGGTCCCTGTCCAGCACCGTCCACCTGCCAACACACACAACACAACAGTGACTACTCAACGCCTGCTCCGCGCACACGCGCTCGGAACGCCGCCTCCGGGTCCCCGTCCAGCACCGTCCACCTGCCAACACACACAACAACTGCGACTACTCAACGCTCCGCCTGCGCACGCGCTCGAACGCCGCCTCCGGGTCCCGTCCAGCACCGTCCACCTGCCAACACACACAACACAACTGCGACTACTCAACGCTCCGCTCCGCGCACACGCGCTCGAACGCCGCCCCCGGGTCCCCGTCCAGCACCGTCCACCTGCCAACACACACAACACAACTGCGACTACTCAACGCTCCGCTCCGCGCTCGAACGCCAATTAAAAAAATACTTTTTATCTTAAAAACTGAAGGAATGTTTTGCTTCTTAATTAGACTTATAAGAAGAAAATACGTGAGGACTTTTCCCTCCCCTTTCTTCCCCAGAGAATTCAAATGTGGGTCAACTGACTTGGGGTATTGGCGCTGGTACTATATTTCAAGAACATAAACTGCCAGCGATATGGAACGCGTGACATTTTTGAAGCACGGACGGTATACAGGTTAGCTACCTGGCAGTAGCCGAAGGCTGCGTAGGTGCATAGCAGCAAATCAATTTTTTAGTTCTTCCACAGGGGCAGTTCTTTCTACGAGGTTCTTATGGAACATGGGTTCGCAAGTGCAAGAATTAGGGCCAGTGGCTTCTGTGATCCACTGCAGTTGCCCGCGTGCTAGTTGCTTTCTCTAGATTGAACCGATCGCGCCTGAGCGTTGCCTTCTCTCTCTGTCCCCTGGTGGCTGACGAAAGAAGCCACGCCGGTGGGTTCAAGTCAAGAGTTGGGACCGAACTCTAGTGGGTCGTTACTATTGAAGCTCTAATCTGTAATAATGGAGTGGCTAAGTTGACTCAGAGCGCCATTGTCCCTGCATTTGCGCGACTGACTGGGGCCTTAGCATTAGATCCTGGACGGTAGATTTCACATCAACTACAGAAACCTTCGAATGCAGCCGCAGTGGAAGAGTAAATTATAGCCATCGGCAGATCTGATATATAGTTTTCCGTGATGTCTCCGATCAATGCGAGGCGAATGCCGCAGATGTCCCTAACAAATGGGACACAGTCCGCGAGATCTATCCTCCCACTTTCATGTCATGTCCCTTAAACTGCGGTTTTTACAGAACTGCTTTTGAAATTTGATCAGCTTTTACGGTGCCGTTCAATGGCGAACGTCACTACAGCGATGTCATAATGGTGGCGTGCAACCTTCCGATTGAATGGTAGGTTCCGATTCTGCTGCTATAGTCGCTTGATCTGTAACAATGGTTGATCAGGTCGCGATCAAGCGACAACTTCTGCAACAGGACCAAGACTACAAACCGTTGAATTCCATCCATGACCGGTAGTTGACGTGCCCGCAACATCAATCATATACTTGTTTTTTAATGTGGCATCTGTGAGTAGTATCTCCAAGATGGAATTCACCAGGACTTTTTGCGACAGTCTTGGTCCTGCTGCAAGTTGTCGCATGATCGCGACCGTATCATCCATTGCTGCAGATCAAGCGACTATAGCGGCAGGACTGAGAATGACGCAAAAAGTTGTGCCGAATCTAACTGTTTTCGGTTGGTTAGTACCAGGCGCGTCAACTACTAAGGGCATTAGTCCCATAAGTGTAGTGCATGTTTTTTCCTCGGGAGGAGGCGGTGATCTTCCCCGCTGGATGTCGAGATCCGGCACCGACCTACCGTCGACTAGCGGGATTTTCTCAACCAGGCATCTCCCACCAGCGAGGCACCGCCCCAACCGGGACAAGTTCTAAGTCCCCGACCGGTCTGCCATGTGGTAGTGTAGTGCATGTTAGTGTAAATGTGTGTAAGGGGGGAGTATAGGACAAGAAAGAGGTAAGAAAAATCGCGGGCGGTCCCTGGCCCATGTGTTAGGGTATTGCTCCGGGATTCACCTGGTGTTGATCTGAGTAACTATGGAAAACTACCGTTCAGAGCAGCCCGCCGCTTGAATTCTCCTCCAGTCACAGACTGAATTCAACCTAGCTGAAAAGCTAGTGTCGAAAATCCTGCCGCCGTCACGACTCAAACCTAACCACCAGTGACTTCAGGAGATGTATTGAGCTACCGTTCCCGGTCCCATCTTTAAGATACTACCCACAGTTGCCACATTAAAAAAACAATAATATAGAATGATTGATATTTGCGAGCACATCAGCGCCATTAGTCGCCTTCCCACCTTGTGACACAATCGCGAGCCACCGAGAAGGGGCAGAGCCTTCCTCACGGAACCACCCCCGCCACCGCCGCAAGTCACTGCGCTTGGAAGAGGGAGGTTAAAACCCACGTTAGAAGAAGCCAGTGTAGTAAACAACTGATTGATTGATTTTTTCGTGTTTCCGAGCGCGTCAACTGTCTAAGGTCATTAGTCCCGTAAGTGTAGTGCATGCTTTTTCCTCGGCAGGTGGTTGTGATCGTCCCCCCTGAATGACCATATCCGGCGCCGACCTCCACCGTCGGCTAGTGGGGTTTCCCGCTAACCTGGACTCACCCACCAGCAGGGCACCGCCCCAGCCGGGACAAGCTCTAAGCTCCAGACCGGTCTCCGGAATATGTGGTACTGTAGTGCATGTTAGTGTAAGTGTGTGTGTAAGGGGAGAGGATAGGACAAGGAATGGGAAGGAAGATCGCGCGCGGTTCGTGGCAGGGTACTGCTCCGGCATTCGCCTGGTGTTGACCGGAGAAACCACGGAAAACTACCAATCAGAGCAGCCGGCCGCTAGATTTCTCCTCCTGACAGCGACTGAATTCGACCTAGCTGAAAAGCTAGTGTCGAAAATCTTGCCGCCGTCAGGACATGAACCTAGGACCTCCCGGTTAGAGGCGCTGCAGTGACATCAGTGCACTGAGCTACTGCCACCGGTTGTAGTAAAGGAGAGTGCCTTACCGTCGTCGCGCCTCCTCGTCGCTCCAGCCGAGGTCGTCCCGCAGGCGGCGCAGCGCGCGCGGGTCGAAGCCCTGCAGGGCGAGGTGGTCGGCGGCGGAGGCGAGGCGCAGCGCCGACGCGCACAGCGCGCTGGGGTGCTGCAGGCCGCGCGGGATGTACAGGCGCTCGTCCTCCGTGCGGCCCGGCAGCGCCGCGCCCAGCGCCGCGTCCTCCTTCCGCCAGCGCGCCCAGCAGCGCGCCGTCCGCCTGCGCGCGCGCGCCCGGCCACGCCCCCTCCAGCGCGCGCAGCGCCAGCGGCTCGCCCTGCAACGAAGGCGAACGCTCCACCAGCGCACTGGGCGAAGGCGCCCCAAGCGGCAGCGCTTCTCCCAACACCGGCAAGCAAAGATGGCAACATTGCAGGCTCATCCAGATCACTGGGCGAATCTTAGCCTGGTACGCCAAGCGGCAGAGCTTCGCCCTACACCGACAAGCAACGATGGCAACATTGTAGACTCATCCAGATCACTGGGCGAATCTTACCCCGGCGCGCCAAGCGGCAGAGCTTCGCCCTACACCGGCAAGCAAAAATGGCAACATTGCTGGCTCATCCAGCTCACTGAGCGAAGCTTAGCCCGGCGCGCCAAGCGGCAGCGCTTCGCCCTACACCGACAAGCAAAAATGGCAACATTGCAGGCTCATCCAGCTCACTGAGCGAAGCTTAGCCCTACACCGGCAAGCAAAGATGGCAGGCTCATCAAGATCACTGGGCGAAGCTTAGGCTGGTGCCCAAGCGGCAGCGCTTCGGCATACTCCGGCAAGCAAAAATGGCAACATTGCAGGCTCATCCAGCTCGCTGAGCGAAGCTTAGCCCGGCGCACCAAGCGGCAGAGCTTCGCCCCTACACCGGCGCTGTGCTACGGCAACATTGCAGGCCCATCAAGATCACTGGACGAAGCTTTTAGCCAGCCTGCCGGCGGCGCTTCGGCATACTCCGGCAAGCAAACATGGCAACATTGCAGGCTCATCCAGCTCACTGAGCGAAGCTTAACCCCTACACCGACAAGCAAAGATGGCAACATTGCAGGCTCATCAAGATCACTGGGCGAAGCTTAGGCTGGTGCCCAAGCGGCAGCGCTTCGGCATACTCCGGCAAGCAAACATGGCAATATGGTAGGCTCATCGAGATCACTGGGCGAAGGTTAGCGCGGCGCGCCAAGGGGCAGCGCTTTGCTCTACAACGTCAAGCAAAGATAACATTACAGGCTGTTGCCTGCCTCGGTGGGCGAGGGTTAACTCAGTGGCCTCTGAACCTCTAGTGCCATCTAAGGCCCAGGCTAAAGTAAATAGGATTACTAGGCATTGGAGTCTATAAACAAAAAACTGTTAACCGGACGGCTCTTCTTAAAAAATGCTAAATAATTACATAATAAAAATTTCAACAGCTCTCTGCCCTTCCTGTGGCTTACCTTAAGAACTCGGCCATTTTAGAACAACTTACATGTGTCCCACATACTATTCTGCTGTTTTGCGATTGTTTAAATGAAAGAAAATGTTTTGAAAGAAAATACATCAATACATTGAGAATACAAATTGTATGAGAGTAAAAAGTGAATTAATTATGCGATTTTCAATAGCAAATTATAATTTAAATTTTTTTCATGTTCTTTTGATCCATTCCTGTGTACCGTTTTCAACGAGCTGATTTTTAATAACAGAATTTGTTGAAGGCAAATATCTCTATCTTCCAATTTAAGTTTCCAAATTGTTAAGATTTTGCAATTTTCGAAAATACGGAGAGTTCAACGAAAATTAGATTGCGCCAATCTTTTAAGTGTCCCTTTGTTCTATTCGTGGAAAACATTTAAAGAAAAAGTTTCAAACGGCTTTTGAGAAATTGTTTTTAGAATTTACATAATTTTTATGCGAAAATTATGCGAAAACGACTAGTTTAAAAAAAATGTATTTGTCTGTTTTTAAAGAGGTGATTTTTTACAACACACTTTGGAACAAAAATCTCTTCTCTTCAACTTCGCAGTTTTGAAATGTTAACTTTTTGCAATTTAAAAAAACGAGAATTTGCAGAAAATATATTTTTCATCTTTTGTTACAAATGAAAAAATTTAAAGAAAAAATTGTACTGGTTTTTGAGAAAATGGTTACGAAAAAATTTTAAAACTGTTGATATTTTGTGCAAAATTACACAAACAGTACATCATATTTTCTATAAATTAAACATGACTTTATTGTAGGATCTGTCTTTGAAGGAACAGATTTCGTGAAGAAACTATCGGTACTACAGAATGATCTACATGTGCTACTTTCTCATACCAGTTATTTTTCTAAAATCTTTGGTCTAGGCAAGATTTACTTTCTTACCCCAACCTCTTGTCAGATGCCGTCTATATCCACCCAAAGTACATTCTTTTTTCAAACTTTCCTCAATTTTTCGGTTTTCTAATGGTAGAACCGAAATATTGTTTTAAGAATATTAAAGAAGAGTTAAACACTGTCTTATAAGGACATTTTCGTTGAAAAATTTGGATATCTTGAAATCGACTGCAAATTACGTAACTTTCTATACTGGGTATACATCTATATACATACGTATACGAGAACTTAAGAAAATATTTATCTTCAATATTTAAGTTGTAGAAAGATGTCGAAAAGTTTTTTAATTTTTGCAATTTTCAAACCATTAGAAATTTTAACTAAAATGAGCTCTACACCATTCTATTGAGCGTCCATTGCGACAACAAAATTTTATCAAAACAATTACAATTTTTTTTGAAAATGTAAAAAATATCTAAGAGAGGCTTAATGTACATTATCCCCAAAATTAAAATATCGGTTTCAAATTCCTGCGGCGCGTTCGAGTTGCCTAGCGGCCCTGCGGTCAGAAGGACTGCAGTGACATCAGTTGAAGCCCTGAGCCTTCTAAGCCGGCCACGTATTGCTCTAATAGCTTGCGACTTACTTGAAACAGCACGGGCTCATTTGAGGTCAGAGGGACTGCTATGACATCAGCTGCAGCCCTGAGCCTCTAAGCTGGCCACGTATTGCCCCATAGCTTGCGACTTCACGAAACAGCACGGGGCCTATCGAGGTCGAGGACTGCTATGACATCAGTTGCAGCCCTGGAGCCTCTAAGCCGGCCACGCATTGCCTAATAGCTTGCGACTCATTTGAAACAGCACGGGCTCACGTCAGAGGGACTGCTATGACATCAGTTGATGCCTCGAGCCTCTACGGCCAAGGTTTCAATAGCTTGCGACTTACTTGAAACAGCACGGGCCTATCGAGGTCAGAGGACTGCTATGACATCAGTTGCAGCCCTGAGCCTCTGCCGGCCACATATTGCTCTAATAGCTTGCGACTTAATGAAACAGCACGGGCCTATCGAGGCCGCAGGACTGCTATGACAACAGCTGCAGCCCTGAGCCTCTAAGCCGGCCACATTGCTCTAATAGCCATGACTTACTTGAAACAGCACGGCCTATCGAGCATCTTCTCCCGCGCCGTCGTCGTCAGCTGTTCGAACGTCCACTGTCCTTCAAATCTGAGGAACGGCGTACGCGACCGGCGGTCGCGTTGAGCAGGCAGAACCCAGGTTTGACCACTTTGACTGCGCTGATTACGCCGTGCACCAGCTCCTTGAGCTTCTTTCCGACTATCGTCGATGTCCACCACCAGCACTGGCGTGCTGTGCGCCAGCAGCCACGGCGGTGAGGGGCCTTCAGGGTCGTAATTTGCGCAGACCTCGGAGTCCACGTATACCACGAGTCCTGGCACTCGACCTGGTGACTGCAGACCTTGGCTGCTCGAATGCCCGCGGGCACTTCGACCACCTGCACCGCCAGGGCAGGCTCGAACCGCGTTCCGCAGGGCCATGGTACGCTAATCCGCCTGTAAATGTGCCTGCGGATATTTTTTATTATTTAACGTCAAAAGTAGGCAAAGAATTGTGACATAGTACGGTAGGAACTGAAGAATCTGAACACAGCATTCAACAACAAACAAGTTTTAATGTGCAACAGGCCGGCTGGGTCACAATTACAAAGAATGTACACGAAAGGAATGTCGCCAAAAATACCATAGAAGAAATCAGAAGTTAGGTCGAGTTGTTGCTCCCAGAAAATGTACCAAGAACTTGCAGCGTCGCCACGAAATCAGAAGAAGTTCGTTATATAGCTCGTTCACTCGTTCCACGGTACTGACTGGGTATACGTTGTCTACAGTTTAATTGATTTTCGTCCCTGCTGGGAGGCTTATACAGTGCGATTGATTCATTAGCGATATTAATTATATTTTATTTTGATACTTCATTAGCGTTTAGTTTGAATTACACGTAGGTAACTACAGTTTTTACATATGAAAAATCTTATCTGGTATCAATTACATATGCTAGCGGTAAACTCCAACAATGGGAACGCGCAAGTTAAATTTAACAACATTGGACAGTATTCGGCGATAAAAGCTAACAAGCCGATGCTATCAGAAAGCTCCAACAAAGACCTTACCAGTACAATTGATACGAATGTACAAAGTGCAAAGCGAATAACGGCCTTACAGGTTAATGAACGAAAATTAGTGATGTTGATGATGATGATACAAAAAGCTGCGAAGCCGTCAAACAAATTATTCACATTACTTCCGATAGAGCTAAAGCCCTTGGTCACTATCAGCGTACTCGGAGTTTTACCGGCAGCTTTCTACTTAAGGGGGGAAAATACGTCTTAAATGTTTTCAAAAAATTGATTTTTGAAAACATTTATTTTCCTATGTATTAACTATTTAGGATATTTTGGTGAAAAATATCGACATTTCTCAATAGTTTTGAGTTATGATTTAAAAGGTGTCGCTGGTATTTCGGTGTTATGATTTAGAAGGTAACATGCACCAATTTACATGAGAGTAGTAAGGTAAGCAAAACTCATGAATCTAACTTCGTCGCTTGTTTTCCAGAATTACCGTTTTAAAGATCGGTTTCTCATAACTCTAAAACTAATCTACTAAAGCTAAAGAATTTTAGGATGCATTTAACCAAGTATTATCTACAAAACCATGCTAAATTATACGCATTAGATCGATTGTTTTTGTGATAAAAAATTATTAATAATAATATTAAACTGAAAAAACTATTAATAATCAATATATTAATTTTGGATTCAAATTAAAAATCTATTTATCCAGAAATCTAAATGAAAAGCACGGTTTTGTACCTGTGAGTATTGCCAACAAATTAAAAGAAGAAATTTGTAAAAATCTTCAAAAATATTTGAGTTATAAGGGAAACACTACGTCAGTGCATGGAAAAGTGCTTGAATTTTGATTTTTCGAAACAAAACAAAAATTTAAAGTTAAAAGTTAATTTTTCCTTGGAGAAGAAAGATATTTCTGTTTTTCAGTTCATTTGTACTGCTGTGGAGTATGATTTTAATGGAGAAAAAAGTGGGAAAATAATAAAAAATTTAACTGCTCTAAGGTGTATCTTCCCCCTCACAAGAAAGGATACATGAATGGTACTTTGGTAGATGAATATACGTGGGGTTATCTACTGCCCCAAAGCATTGAACAAATAAAAATACAAGGTTACTGAATATTTGTTTAGAGAAAACACCAATTTAGCTTCAATTATAATGAGCTAATATCGTATGGCCTCCGTCGCTGGCTCGTTGGTGTACGTGCTCACTTACCACGGTGCAACCCCGGATTCGATTCCCGGCCGAAGCAAATTATACCTGTACTTGGTATAATTGGCACATGTATTTGGTCCTTGCAAATGTCCCAGTATCTATTACTGTATGACAATGAGAAAGTTCATCCTAGGGTTATGAAGACCAGTATATACGGTGAAGGGATCTCTTCGTGCCAATCACACGAATCCCTTATCCCATGGCCTAGAGGCTGAGTCACCATCCCTGGTTAAGGCCAAGGCCCTAGCGGGACTGTCGAACCAAAGAACAGGAACATGATATTGCATGAAATAGACTGTCTAATCTATGTTCTCAAGATAGAATTAGTTTCATTTGAAGCGTGCATTTTTGCCCTTTGACCTTGGACAATGTTTTCATCATTCTTCTACCACGCTCGTACGCTGGTTTATACATTTATCAGAGTGCATAGTCGAGAGCATCACGGTAATTATTTTTGGGGGCGAGAGAGAAATGTACATACGAGTGTAACTACCTACCTACATACAAACGTACATACATGAGTACACGGGTATTTGACACAAATTAGTGGAATTAGTATTGCTGATAGCGATTTCCAGATTAATTATTTCTCATGAGAAATGAATGTTTCATTAGAACGTAACGTAATATTGAATTTCTTGTTTTCCTACGATTTTATAATAACGAATCGATTGAAACATTTTACAGCTTAGAAAGATGGTTCTCTAATTTTTTTCCCCATTCTTGGTATTATGAATGTGTAACGTATGGAGCAATTTCAACGAAACTTGGCACAAACACATTACTTATAATTAGGTCGCGGATTTTAATGAAATGTCATTTATTTTATTTTCACTTTAGATCAAGTTTAGTTAAAAATTCATTTTTTGATTTACTAGTTCATTGCTGTGTGTTTACGGTGCTCAAACAAAACACGTAACGGAATTGCTAATACCCTTGCGGGTCTTCCTGATACTTTATGCCTTAGGACCTTGTGAATACTTTATGTCACGCTCTAATACCAACAGAACACATACATTTTTATGAATTCTGTTTATTAAAGTTACGATGCAATCAAATACAATAAACAAATAGCATAATGCTCAAATAAGTAAAATAACTCGTTATTAACCTTATTTTGCTTAATTGAAACGAAAACTGCAATTTTGGAATGTTCCCGTTAATATACAATTGCCACCACTCACTCATATTTTACTGTTACGTATTACATTTTTTAAAGACATTGTATGAGCTTCTTGAGTAGCAGAACTACTCGTAGAAATATGATGTATAAGGCACATCAGCGAACATCTTGAAATGTTTTTTTTGTTTTTGTGTTGTGACTTATTCTAAATAACTTTTTTCTACTCCCATTGTATAATTCTGTCATTTGATGGCTGCAACCCGTTGCATAATGATACTCATTACGATACAAATTTCATTATGATACAGGCTCTTGACTAATCACAGAGAAGTTTACAAACCAAGTATTGTCACTTCATTAATCATTGAGAATTGTTCTAGTAAATGTTTCGTTCGATTGTGTACATTAAAATTGCATTTAATGTTATATTATGTTTATCAGTTTTAATTTATTTTATTATTACAGTAATTTTTACGTGGAAAATTATTTATAAAAATTGACTGCAATTTCACTTCTGATTCTATTTGACTAGCGCAGTGTAGTGGTAGAGGGAAGACGACTGACGCTAAGATCAGAACTCAAGTTATTGTGTGTTATATGTAGCTGCCGTGTGTTTGTTCTTTAAAACCGGCCAGTTCTTTAGTTTGAAATGCCTAGTGAATCAGAGGAGAAGTTAACACCTCCAGAAATAAGAGAAAATGCGAAAATGGTGACCTTGGAATTATTGCTGCAATCTTGTGCCTCGCAGGCGGACTGGTAAACCAAAGCCACCTGCGGCAGGTAGGGTAGCTGTCCGCTAGGTGGCCTTGACTGAATCCTGCATGTCAACTGCCACGAAACGATTCAATGTAAAAGTTTAACTTATAAAAGTCGTAGAAAAAGTACCGTATGCAACAAATGTTCTTTACAGAATTACTCAGTGGCCTATTCGATTTGTTCGCTCAGAAATTGTTTTGGCAGCCGTAGTGACGTATATCAGCGCCATTCCTGTGACGTATATCAGCGCCATTGTCAGTTTGGCCGATTTTGGGATAACTGAAGATAGAGATTTTCTGGTAAAGAACAGTCCAAATCAAAAGTTTGCAAGCTGAGTTCACTCGAACGAATGGAAGAAACCTCGATTACATCAGTAACGTATCCAACAGCTTGAATTATTCATCCGAACTGGTTTTGATAAGATTTTTTACGTCATTTTTCTTAGTTTTAGGCATTGCTAAAGCATTTTATTGATCATTTTTGGCGATGTTTTAGGTCATCAAAATCCGCCCCTACTTATAATCAAGAAAAGAACCCATGGATAATGAGGCACCCCGAAGGATTGGGAATCATATAGGCTGGCATTAAAGAATTTTCTACAGGTCGTGAAACGCGAACGGACAATAAAATAAACACCAAAATAAAGTTTTGTGAAAAATATCATGAGTATCAGTTAAACAATTCAGCATCCCTACCTTGAACTCCAGCAATTCCATTTGGCTTATTTTTCTTGCTTTTCTTCGAAGGTGTTCGGCAATGATCCATTCAAAATCACCTGTATTCTCAGTTAGGCAGTAGTTTCTTTCATCGTTATTTGCCCATTCCTTAAGAAACTCGAAATATTGGAAAGAAAATAGATTTAGTTGCGGTAAGGATTTACCAAACACCACTTTGATTTCTGTCGTAATAAGTCTGTCCAGCATATCAGATGAGGACTGGCCACAAAACAGACGCAAAAGGGGTAAGAACTCCTGTTGATAAATTTTTTCATTGCTGTCCCCATTGAGATGAGTCTGTACCTGAAAAAACAACTTGTTTGAATAATGGAGTATGAAGTGCTTGAAATTGTTCCCTATGGTTAAAAAAGGGCAAATCACTAACGCGAATTCTCAAAAAGTCTGTTATCTGAGTGTGACTTATAACTTGTTCATATTATTCTAATTGTTCTACATACATTTTATACATAATAATTTCTGTCATATTTTTTTCTTTTAAACAGTTATTCATGGTCAATAAAAAATCACATCTCATTTAAAATTTTATTATTAAAAATATAATCCAATCTTTAAATAACACAACGTTTCGGGTGAAGATTTCGTATAAAGACACTTATATCTCTTTAATTTACTTCGAATGGGCAAGACGGCTTTTAAAGATATATATGAAAATGGTTTAAAATAGCCATTACCTACGATGAAAATGAAACGGAGGTTTTTCAGTTTTGAAGTAGATAACATTTTCTTTAAGAAGTCAAATTTACAGAAATACAAGCACTTTTGAGAATGTTTTCACTGAAAAGAATGGCAAAAAGTGCCTAATTTCAATTTATTAATGAATTTGCAGAGTGATAAACGTCGTTTATGGACGAATATCCACTACAAATGAATACTAATATCAAATTCACATTTTACAACGTAATTACATGTTTATTTTTATTGTACTGATGAGCCCTTCCAGACAAATAAACAAGGGCCAACTAAGACCATTTTCTTTGAATTTGCAAGGCTCCTTGCGCCCTCCTAGCGTGTTAAAAATGGACAAGCAACATGTACTTTTTATCAGTATATTTAAATTTGTATTATATTTTGAATTTGGATCCTTGAGTTTTTCAATCATTATTTTCAAGCAGCATTCTTTACTTACCATTTGTCCTTTTCCGAGAAGCGCAGGACACAATTGACCTTCTCCCGTGTTGAGAATGTTATGTGCCATCTTGTGGATAATTTCATCCTGGATAACAAACAGTTTATGAAAGTATTTATTGATTACGTTGCAGGCGAAACGTACGGAAAAGCCTCTGTTAGACCACGGCCTACAAACACGTAAACGTCAAATAATGTAGAAACCGGACGTGAAAGCCTACATTGTATGTTAAATTAGGTTCTCTCCAAAATATCTTATGTCTAGTAAAAATAGAATATTTTCGGTACTAGATTAGTTCATTGAGATAGAACATTTTTTTTTGAAAAATAGCAATAAAAAAAACTATTAAGCAACCACCTCTCTAAAGTATCATTTTTTCCTGAAATCAACAGTGGTCGTGTAATACAGATTTCACTGTACTTGTCAATGTCTGTAGGAACCACCACCACCATCATCACCACCACAACAGCCAGCAACACCACCACTATTATCGCCAGCACTACCACCGTCATCGCCACCACCATCATCACCACCACTATGAACGTCACCACCATCACCACTACGACAACCGCCACCACCACCAAAACTACCACTACCACCACCATCATCATCATCACTACTACCCCCACCATTACTAGTACTACTACTACCACCCCGCCACTATCACCACCTCTACCACCACTACTACTACCCCTCACCATTACTACAATCACCACCCCCACTACTAGCATCACCACCATTACTACCATAGCCATCACGCCTTTCTTACCTTTTTTATTAACACAATGAAAATTCTCTTACATCCATTTCCAATTCGAAATAATAAGTAAATATGATATTTCAAATAAAATGATCAATGAAACAATAAATTACAGAAAGTCCCCTATTGGTAGTTTACAGGATCAATATACAAAGACTATAACATAAAAGAGAGAAAAAATAGAATAATAACACAAAACGGAGAATTATTTTTGTTTTGTGTATGTCAATGTCAAATACTAAAGTGGTAAGAAGTTGTAAAGAGGAGGTTCTATTGAGGCGACATTTCTGGCTATTGTCTAAAAGGTTTAGGCTAGATATTATTTGTATCATGGCGTTTATTGTAGTTTAAGCCAATTTCTTGTATCTTCTTCAATTGTTTGAATATTGAGGTCTGATGAGGCTGCATTAGACATGTACCAAGGTGCTGATGAGATTACTCTTAACATTTTGACTGGAATCTTTTGAAGAATTGATAAGTTTTTTCTGCTGGCTGTCCCCAGATTTGGATTCCATACGTCCATACAGGAAGTAGGATGGTTTTATAAATTAGCAATTTATTCTTACCTGGCCCTCGAGGCATTGTTGGGCACCCCACCACCCGGGTCGCGTGGTGAAAATGACGAGCCGGCAGTCGTCCAGCGAACCTTCACACAGAAAGCGCTGCTCGGGGTCAAGAGGCTGGTGCGGGGAGGCGCGGTGCCAGCCGCGCAGCTTCAGGAACCAGTCGAAGTACTTCTTCAGCAGGAAGTTCCTGTCCCTCACGAAAGTCTGTCAAACAAGATTGTTTAATTGTAGATAATACAGGTGCGGATCCAGAGAACAATTCTGGGGGAGAATTTTTATATATGTATATATTGATTGATTGATTTTTTCGTGTTTCTGGGCGCGTCAACTGCTTTGGTCATTAGTCCCGTTAGTGTAATGCATGTTTTTTCTCTCGGGAGATGGCGGTGATCTTCCCTGCTGGATGGCAAGATCCGGCGTCGACCTACCGTCGGCTCGCGAGGGTTTCTCAACCAGGACTCTCCCACCAGCCCCCGCCGGGACAAACTTTAAGCTCCCGACCGGTCTCCCGGAATAAGTGGTAGTGTAATGCATGTTAGCGTAAGTGTGTGTGTGTGTGTGTGTGTGTATGTGTGTGTGTGTAAGGGGAGAGGATAGGACAAGGAAGAGGAAGGACAGATCGCGCGCGTCCGTGTCTCGTTTGTTAGGGTACTGCTCCGGCATTCCCTGGTGTTGATCGGAGAAACCACGGAAAACTGCCAATCAGAGCAGTCGGCCGCTAGAATTCTTCCAGACAGTGACTGAATTCGACCTAGCTGCAAAGCTAGTGTCGAAAATCTTGCCGCCATCAGGACTCGAACCCAGGACCTCCCGGTCAGAGGCGCTGCAGTGACATCAGTTGGTGCACTGAGCTACCGCCCTGGTATATATGTATATATAATAACAAATATGATATAAATTATAACAAAGTAAATTATTTATCATAAAATTCAATTAGCAAAATTAATATATTAAGTTTGATATTTAATGAATACTTTAAGGTTTTAAACTAAAAATAGTAATAATTTGTTATTAAAATCGTTGAATGCAAAGCTTCAAAACGACGAAGGATTAGGGTGTTGTATTTTTTATTCTATAATACAGATGTGAAGAGACAGAATTTAAATATAAACGTATGATATAAATTTACATATTAAACATTACATACAAACATTACTGTCCAGGACTGAAGAAAGTCGATAGTATTTCACAAAATATGTCTGAAGCCACTTCCACTTTTTCTTTTTATTAAATTTTTTTGTTGTCTTTTTATTTATTTATTTATTTATTTATTTATTTATTTATTTATTTATTTATTTATTTATTTATTTATTTATTTATTTATTTATTTATTTATTTATTTATTTATCATTTATTTATTTATTTATTTATTTATTTATTTATTTATTTATTTATTTATTTATTTATTTATTTATTTATTTATTTATTTATTTATTTATTTATTTATTTATTTATTTATTTATTTATTTATTTATTTATTTATTTATTTATTTATTTATTTATTTATTTATTTATTTATTTATTTATTTATTTATTTATTTATTTATTTATTTATTTTAGATATTGTCTTTCTCTCCTTAAGTACTTATTACCGCACCGTCTCCAGGCGCATGGGCAATTCATCTCCTATTGTTTTGTTTGAAGTAATAATTTTCAATTGAGCGAAATGCCACACTGGCCTACCATCACTTTCTGGCACGAGAGACCTGCCTCCGTCAACACTTTCCGGTTGCGGCGGCCACACACTACATTACGTGGAAGTCGCAATAGCACCGCTCGTCAAGGGGAGAGGGAGAGGGGAGAGAGAGAGAGAGAGAGAGAGAGAGAGAGAGAGAGAGAGAGAGGGAGAGAGAGAGAGAGAGAGAGAGAGAGAGAGAGAGAGAGAGAGAGAGATATGAGCTGTCACACACCTCAGGAAAACAGTCGAAGACATTTTCCATACGACCCACTGGGATAAAATACAGCGAGAATCAGGATTCCCAATCGTAACTAAAAAACTAAGGACAGAACGCGCGGTTACTTAATTGATACATTTTAGACGTTTCAATTTGTTCTAGTGTCTATGGTTACCTCAATCCGCTGCGATTATATCAGTAACTTTTCCAACAGTTTGAGTTACGCATCTAAATTTGTTTTGATACACAATTTACGCTGCTTTATGTTTAGGACTTTTTAAAAACATTTCAAGAGTATTTTATTGATAATTTTTGGCAATGTTTTGGGTCATCATGATCCGCCCCCTAGTTATTATATATCTCCGTCCTAGGGATGCTATATAAATGCGTCCTAGGGATGCTATATAAATTCGACTGTGAGTAGAGTGTGGTCGGTAAATTAAAAGAGTTTTTTGTTCAAAATGTTTTGGTCGAATGTATCACATTACAGATCATGTAAGCGATGCAGGCTAAACCAAACTGAGGCTGTAATACGATTTTATTAGTTTTAATGATTATCCGAAAATATTTTTGCTTAAAAGTTTCTATTAGGACAAGTTAAAATTAATAGTTAATAAAATTTTTTGGGGAGAGGGTATTTCCCTTATCCTCGTGAAGGGGTCTGAATATTATTTAAACACGTTTTATATAGACATAATTTATTTATTAATTGAATAAACGGACGTGCAGTCCAAGGAAAACAAAAAAGCATTTGTACATGTTTACTTATGAGTAGATCTCTACTGTTAAGAATATACAACTTTTCTGAACATTCGATACTTAAAAGTAACGTACAAAGACATAAAACATTTCCGAGTCTAAGATTAGAAAAAAAAATTACAATAAAACCAAAAAATTTAATGATTGAATTTCAATGGCAAAGCATTAATCATAACGCAGAGACGGTTAACTGATTGCAATATAAAGCGTTGAAAGACGCAACTTCAGGAAGTTTTTGTCCTTTACGAATGTCTATGAAACAAAATTATTCTTCCGTTGCAATTATTAATAAAACAAGTTTGATATAGACATCATAATGAAGCGAGGCGTTACTGATTGCAATATGAGGCGTTACCTGAGTGCTGCTATACCAGTTTCGTTTGGGTATTTCAAACGTGCAGAATATTTTATCAAGGACAGCCCGGGAGTCATTTTTATTTCGTGAGCAGCTTGACACTGAATGTGTTTGTTTCGACGATAAAGAATTTAATTTGCTTTATTTATTGGAAATTGGTAGTAATCACTAAATATTGTTACGAATCCATAAGATCAGCTTCACAAAGAATTTCATTACAACCTCGTATTAGGAGCGCTATTGAGCTTTCAGCACATCGTCGTAGATAAGGAAATAACTCTTCTGTTCTCTAAATGATATTTATTTAGGACGATGAGATGAACTTTTACTAACCCATATGTGCAAATGCTTTTCTAACTTTTATTATAAATCACAAGAAATACTCGCACGGTCATGCTTTCATTTGAAAACCTAACCTTCGCGGACGCATCCTACAGCACAACATCGTTGGTGCGGGTGAAACGTATTTATTTATACAAAAATGTAAACTTACTCTCTTAATTTTCTTTTTAGAATATGTCATCTCTTCTCTAGGACTCTGATTTGGGCCTAAAACAAGGTTTAGGGCGCACTGGTTTCAGATCTGCAGACATGTTTGAGGAAATAAAGTAAAGAGGGTAATGTGTCCTGGGTTGCTTCTACGCCTGCTTGCTTTACACGCATTTCTTCAACAAACCCTTCATACCATAGTAAAGGGTGGAAAAATATTGAATTCGCCCCAATAATATGATCCCTAATTTTCGGTCGTAAAATCAAAATCAAAATCAAAACCAACGCTGACAAATTGCAAGCTAAAATATTTACTTTACGTCGATATCAATTTCCTCCCCCCCTTAAAACTCAATGCTGTAATGTGTCTTGGACAAAAAGTAATATTCCAGTAAAATATCTTGGTGTTCTTAGATCAAAAACTAACATGGTCATCTCATATAGGCACAAGCTAATCAAACTTACACCAAAATTTCAAAATTATATCCGTTAATACATTTCAAATCTTCCATAATTTAACTAATTCACAAATTAATTCACTAGTTAATTAACTAATTCACTGATTTACAAATCAATAATTCGACTTCCTCTGACTTACGCCTGCCCCATCTGGTGCAATACTGCCCCTATCCATTTGAAAAAATTACAATAATAAATAAATGTCTACGGAGAATTATTAAACTCATTGCTATTCCAAAACACGTAAATTCATAAAGCATCAATAATAGAAACATTTCAGATTATGGTAACGCCGACCTGCTGTCGACTAACGGAGCTTTCCCCAACCAGGACTATCCCACCAGCGGGGTACCGTCCCAGCCGGGACAGGCTCTAAGCTCCCGACCGGTCTCCCGGTATAAATGTGAGCAAGTAGTAGGATAGGACAAGAAATAGGGAAGGAAAGATCGCGCGCAGTTCGTGACCCGTTTGGTACAGTACTATACCAGCATTCGCTTGGTATTGATCGGAGAAACCACGGAAAACTACCGATCAGAGCAGGTCGGCCGCTAGAATTCTCCTCCAGGCAGCGACTGAAGCCTGGAGGAGCTACCTAGCTAATGTCGAAAATCTTGCCAAAGTCGGTAGTCGAATCCCAGAACCTCCCGGTCATCGGCACTGCACTGACATCAGTTGATGCCCTGAGCCACCTCTCCCGGTACAACCCCTCCACCGTGTTCGTACACTGGCAAGGGGCATGTTACCGCAGCGCGAGCGGCTTCTTCCTCCCAACGTGTTTCAACCGGAACGAAAATACGTCGTCCATTTGTCAGAGACGACTGTAGCAATCGTAATATCAGGTCACTTGAAAGGCCTTGCGGCCGCCACGTTGAAAACGCCTGAAAAAGCAAATACAGAATAAGTCATTCCAGAAGATTCAAAATAAAACCAGTGAGTGGATGAGTCTTTAATCACTTTAACCCACTTTAATCGTCTTTAACCACCATTAGCTCACTTTAACTTTAACTTCCATTAACCCATTTTAACTTCTTTAACCGCCATTAAACCTACATTTAAATTCTCCTTAACCCCTTAATCCCCATTTAAGCCCTTAACCACCGTTAATCCCCTTTAACATCTTTAACTACCATTAACTCTTTCAAGCTCTTTAACATCATTAGCCTACTTTTGAGTCTCAGCGAATGAGTGAGAGCCACGTTACGTTAATGTGATAGGGGCACCGCCAATCAACTAGAATGAGAGAGTATTATCACGTGACTTATGTCGATAACTCAAAATAGTTACGTTATCTCGCCAACATGTTCGTGGTACATTTCCTCTTTATAATATATATGGGGGTGTCCATACACCTTGGTTGGAAGATCGTTTTGTCGAAGAATTACGAAAGAAGAGAGGATGTGACATTATGAGAATTTCTGAAGCGCACACCGTATCGCCATCGTTCGAACCCCTTTCGTTTATAACGAAATTGCAAAAACTTTACACTTCACACGCTATTATCACGAGGTTGCAAACAACGTTCTCCGCTACAAGCCATATAAAATACTCTTCAAACAGCTCTCACCTGAAAGTGAACACCCAGTTTCCGAGCGCGCAGGGCTGCTAACCCCGCTATCTTCTGCTCGAACTCGACTCTTCCTCAGTCGCGCTCTCCTGCAGTCGCGGCAGGCGAGGCGTCTGGGGTGCGGGAGCGGTTTCCGCGGAGAACACAAACTACAATTGCATTGCTCTGACCGGAAGCGCGTTCGAGTGCTAACGGAGGCAGCATTTTGACATTAGCTACATAGCTAGGTCGAAGCTCAGCCGCCGACTGGAGTGAGAACTCCCAGTGGCCGGCAACCTGAACCGCTCTTCCGCGGTTTCTTCAATCCCAGAGGAATGCCGGAGCATTTCCCTAACAAATGGGTCAAGGACCGCACGCGATCATTCCTTCCTCTACCTTCTCTTAACCTCTTTCCTTACCTACACACATTGCAACACACTAGAACATATGTCGGGAGACCAGTCGGGAGCTTAGTTTGTTCCCGGCAGAGGTGGTGCCCTGCTGGTAGGAGATACCTGATTGAGGGATACGCCGCAACCCGACGTGTTCGGTGCCTGACATCATTCAGCAGAGAAAGATGAGTACAAAAACTATGCATTACACTTAGGGCCTAATGACCATAGTATGATTTGCCTGAAACACGAAATAATCATCAATCAACAAACCACACTCTTTCTTCTTTCTTTCTTCTTTTTTCTTTCTCTTTCTTTCTTCATTCTTTATTTATTCGTTCACAATTTTTTCTTTCTTTCTTCCTTTCTTTCTTTTTTCTTTCTCTTTCTTTCTTTCTTCTTTTTTTCTTCCTTTCTTTCCTTCTTTCTTTCTTTCTTTCTTCTTTCTTTCTTTCTTTTTTTTCTTTCTTTCTTTCTTTCTTTCTTTCTTTCTTTCTTTCTTTCTTTCTTTCTTTCTTTCTTTTCTTTCTTCTTTCTTTCTTTCTTTCTTTCTTCTTCTTTCTTCTTCTTCTTCTTTCTTTCTTCTTTCTTTCTTTCTTTCTTTCTTTCTTTCTTCTTCTTTCTTCTTTCTTTTCTTTCTTTCTTTCTTTCTTTCTTTCTTTCTTTCTTTCTTTCTTTCTTTCTTTCTTTCTTTCTTTCTTTCTTTCTTTCTTTCTTCTTTTCTTTCTTTTCTTTCTTCTTTTTCTTTCTTTCTTTATTTCTTTTCTTCTTTCTTTCTTTGCTTTACTCATTTTGGCCTGCGATTAGAAATCCATAAACATATTTTATTAGGGACATTCAATGAGTTAGCTGTACTTACGACACTAATTACTAAAGACTATAAAGAGACTAATTACTAGAGACTACATATCTCTAACTCGTTGGGGACATTAGAAAAGTGGACGAGTATTGGTGTCCACTGCTGTAGGCTACGGCGAGCTCAAAGCCGTTATTCTCGGGCATAGCGAACTCGGCGCGCTGCCTGACGTTTTCGCAGTAGTGTCCGGAAGCGCGTATTTTTGGACAATCAGATAACATGTTGGTTAATAAAACATGTGTAGAATAGCGCTGTACGCATGGTGCTGATTTTTTAAAGTTGAAACGCGTAACTATTGTCCGATTTAAATACAGACTCTACCCACGGTCATGAGCTGGAACGAGAGTGGGACAGTGTTAACCAATTGGAAGCTCCAGTACCAAACATTTAAGTCGTAACGACGCTCCCAATTGGATGACAGTGTACTCCTCTCCTTCCAGCTCCTGTCTTTCGAGAGTCACTAAATTGAAATCGGAAAATACGATTTAAGTTGCCCCTGAAGATACATTTCGAAGTAATTATGACGGTAAAATGCAGGTGAGTTAAATGCAATTTTAAAGAGAGTGAGTATGGATTCCAGACGTATACACAACTGAGGTAATTAGTGTCGTAAGTGTAGTGTGTGTTATATCACGGGAAGTAGCGGCATTCCTCCCCCGCTGAATTTTGCGAGATCCGGCGCTGAATATAAGTCACCTTGCATGTTTTCCAACCTCTAGGTATCTCCTACAGCAGGGCAGTCCAGCTCTAAGCTCCCAACTTGTTTTCAGACACGTTTGGTGGATGTAAATATTTTTTACGAGGCAGGGGAAGGAAATGTAATTGTGTGTGTAAAAAGGTGTGTAACAGGAGAGGAAAGGCCAAGAATGAAGAAGGGAAGATCGCACGCGGTCCGCGATCCGTCGTTAGCATTCTGTACCGCCATTTGACGCACCATTGATCGGAGAAACCTCGGTAAACTACTGACAGAGCAGCCAGCCGCTAGAATTCTCCATGCAACACCTTGAATTCCACGTAGCTAATCTGGCTGCACTTAAGTTTAACGTGGCAACTGTGGGTATTATCTTCACGATGCAATATGGCACGACTTTTCGCGTCTTCGCTAGAGTCAGTTGATCTGCAGCATCGTTTGATAGGTCGCGATCATGCAACATCTTGCGCCATAACAGAGAAAGACGCAAAACGTCGTGCCACATTCCATCAAGAAGATAATACCCTCAGCGGCCTCGTGAGAAAAACTCAAGTATAGAGTCAAAAACCCGCCACCTTCGGGACTCGGAGCCGGAGCGCATGCGAGATAACTCCAGCCCGTCGTACAAAGATATGATGATATTTACTCACACGTTTAAGTATCTGTCCTCCATTTCTCCTTAGTGATACATTTCGGAATGGAATCTGGGTCCATTTTTCACACAGTCGAGACTCGAGCTCCTTGTTGCATATTTCTTCTTCAAAAACACTGTGAATAAGATAACAATTCGCTCTCGGTAGCCCGCTGAAAAATTAGTTGTTTCATCTGCATCCTGTAAAAGTGAGAACAATTTCATTACATTTATTACATAAACATATATTGTAGTCATTATCAGGAAAGATCGCGAACTAATTCATATTCAGGAACATAATATGTTGAGCGAATTGCCTGATTCTCCAAAATAAAGTAGGCACAAATAGTGTAGAAATAGAAGACACAAACATCTCAAATATTCCAAACAGAGAGTTCTTAACAACAAAAATATGAGAAACTGGCACTGAAAACTTAATTCAAAAACCTCATTCGTGTTCATGAACGTCACATACTAACTGTAAATACAGATTGATTCTCCGAATTATCTTATTAAGATACATGTTTTATAAAGATACAAAAATACCAGATTTAATGGGAGCTATTAGAGTTCAACAAATAAAAGTATCCAAAGTTTTTTATGACAATCATTTATTCAGTAATTTCACAACGTTTCGTAACTCGTTTTGTTACATCTTCAGGTGCTAAACTTAATGAGGGAACGCTATCCCATTGAATTACCACATCAGTAGAACATTCAAGGAACCATTACAACCATTATTACCATTACAACCATTATTTTGACAATCAAGAAGAAATATTGATTTATTAGAGTTCAATTTTCATTTTTTTAGTGTTACTATTACGAACTGCATCTTTCTTTCTTATGCCAATATTACAAGTCATTAAAATAAAAAAGGGACTAACGTGTTAAAATCACGTGGCCAAAATGACAATATTTATAATATTTATATGAACTGCTACTCAATAGTTTTTAAAATGTTAACAAAGTCTTTTTACGATCCTGGACCTATGATTTTTGGAAAATAACCGAAAAAGGCTACAACGTAAAAGGTGATCGAAAAATAAATTATACAGGCACACAAAAAGACCCAGTCTTAACTCGTGTTTCTTTTTTATTTCGACTATCTGAATCCGAATCTGAAGCCATACTTGCGCCACCATACTCCAATTCTATTGAATTTACGCCACTGCCTGAAAGGCGACTTATAAGCTGGATCAAGGACAAGATGAAGCCATTGAACTTGGCGAACCAATGGAAGAGGATTTACGTATTCAAGATATTAGATAATCCCAATCATTAGAAACACTATGAAAACATGAGTTGTAGTACTAAAAGACCCGCTAATGGTATTATTTTGAATGTAGTAGACGCCCATAAAAACCATTGTCTTCCAAAATATTAATTTTGTTTTTCATATTATTAATTACCTACTTTTATTTTTCCAATTAAAATGTAAACTGATTCACAAGACGCCATATTTATTTGTACACAACTTTGTAGGATGTAATTACATTTACGAGTTAGTGAGTGAGGGAGGTTAACTGGAGTGCCGTTTTCACAATAACATCCAGGCATATTTTGCATACTAACTGCGATACCATTGATCCTAAAAGAACACCTTGTATAGATAGAATGTAGGCAATTTTATCCTCTTACATTTCATATCAGGTTAATATTTAACGAAAAAAATGTTCTCTAAAATTGATATTCCCCAATCGATCTCCCTAATGTTGCGGCCCTTTCAATTTGAAATCAATATTTTAATTTTGAGGGGTACTTACATTAGGGCCATGGCACATTTTCAAAATTTTCAAAAAATAGCTCCATTGTTTTTCATTAACTTTTGTCATTGGTTAGTGTGAAGGACGTTTAAGAGAACGGTGCAGGTCTCATTTTCCATGAAAATCCTGATTTTTTGAAAATTGCAAAAATTGAAAATTCTTCCTAAATTTGTTCGGCATCTTCCCACGCATGGATGCCAGAGATTTTTCTTTCTAGGGCTTTTATCCAGCCAACAGCCGGTTATCCTTACGTCCCGATGGGACGTATATTCGACCATACACTAGACCAACACACTTGCGGGCTCCTCTGATCTGGGGTCAGCAGAACGCGAGGCCCTCCGCGACAACACATACAAAGTCAAGGACAAACAACCATGCCCAAGGCGGGACTCGAACCCGCGACCCTTCGGACCAAAGCGCTGAGTCGGTACTCGTTCTTAGCCACCTCGGCCATCCAGGTGGGCAAGTTAGAGATTTTACCTTAATGAAATCTGTTCCTAGAGATCGGGCCGTCTGTCGGAAAAGATAGGTTTCGAAATAAGGTCATGTATAATTTTTCAACATTTTGAGTACTTTTCGCGTAATTTTGCGTGAAAGTACGTGCTGTTTTAGCACCACTAGTTCGCTATTTATAACGTTTTCCTGTAATGTTGTAGGCAAATATGATATTCGTATTCAGCGACCCAAAAAACATATAGAGACCAAAAATCAAAACAACACCAAAACTATCCGCTATTTGCCCTTTTTGAGCACTATTTGACTTCACTATTTCTGTTTGCAGTAAAGTCAATCCTAGTGACGATGTACAAAAAGAATAACATCCCCCTTCCAGTGACAGATGCGACTGTATATTGACCCCTTATATTAAAGTGATCTGTAAATCTATAAATTAATTTAAGGAAAGAAAAAGTTGTGATCGTTTCTTTGAGCATATTGAAAAAGGTATCACTGTGAAGAGCGAAGAATTGAAACGGTGTGTGTCATATGCAATATCTTTTCGGGTTCCGTTGAAGATCAATTATTACACTATTATTACAAAGCTTTTCAATATTTAAAATTTTGTATTTTCTTCTAATTCTTAAATTTGACGAAATGCAATCAACGCACCACAAACACCTGGATGGACATTTACCAAAGAGAAAAACAAATTTGACAGTGAAAATAATAGAGAGAATCTGAAAAAAAATAACATACGAGTTTTATGCGAAAACCATAAATTAAAACAATCTTTAATCATGATACGAGTGGGAAAGTTTTATTTTGAGAGTAGGAAAAGATGTACACAAGCCGACAGGCGCAATCCTATGAGGAAAATAAAATGCGTTATGTACTATTTTTTAGACAGCCTTACTGACTTTCATTTTATTTTTATTCAAATATACAAATTCCTTAATTATACATTAAGTCAGTAGTAGCTGATGATCAGAGGAAATTATTTTGTTTTCTTTGTTACATTTACAAATTATTATAGAGCACTTTAGCAATGTCTTTCGTCTTCTAGCATTAGTGCTAAAAATTGAACTTTAAGGACACTAACACTGCCCTTAAAGGACTGCTTTTACTTATGGCTGTCTAAAATAGTTATTTATGTATCAAGGGCGTTAAGAAGATGTTTTTGCCCCGAGGACGACTTCCAAAACCAAGGGCCTTTGACCCGAGGGGTTGGAAGTCGCCTTACCGCTCGCAAAAAAAACATCATGGCGGACGTACCTTTGAAACCGGAGGCTGCCCTCAATTCTGCGGCATCTGAGATTTCTCCTCGGCGATAAGGAAACGCGTAAGCAAGGAGAGGCATCAAGAGATGCAGCGATCGCGCTGGGACTGTCATCGTCATCACTGCCCCCGTTCTCAGAAGAAACTCGCACTCCCAGGGGTGTCCAAAGAAATGACGGATTCATAGTTGTGTTGGTCCATCACATTATCTGAATTATTATATCGTCTCTATTTCCTACACATGCTCGCAGGATTTCCATTGTTCAGCTACAGTATTGTGCAACGCTTCTCTGCAAACATTTCCTTTCTTTTTAAGGATGCACCAGCTCTGTTGCCTGCGCTCCTTTATAAATCCTCTGCAACAAGTTCTATTGGATTTAGATTCATATGGTACGGTGGGAAACGGAGAGAATGTGGCCCTGTTCACGATTATTCAACGACCTGTCGTTTTTCAAATGGATATACTTTGATTTGCATTTGTACAATTGGGTTTTTTGGTGAATAATTTTCAGCAGCTACTCGTGTACACACTGTCATTGTTCATCAGCCACGGTAAAACAGGGACTGGAGACCGAAACTCTCCAAGACACGGCTTATTTTCTGTTGAGCGTTTGGACAACCCCTACTGGAGAAACACGAAAGCTGACATTCGTCTGATCCTTCTCACTCATCAGTTTGTTATCACCAAACTCGTAGTGTTGAATTACCGCGCGGCCCACGAGAGAAAGAGGCAAAGCGCATTGAAAGGTTTTTTTGAGAGTGGTAGAGCAATAGTAACGCCCGTGGTGCATACAAAACTTTATGGGTTACTAGTTCGTTGATGAATCAAACGAGAATTAGAAACATTTTATAATTTTTCTTGCGTTCAAAATGAAAAGGTGCATTGTAATAGTCATTTGTCAAAGTGACGGCAAATAGACAAAACAGAGTGTGTATCTAGTTACTATTGCATAATCGTTATTGGACTGATTTGTTCGTACAAAAAGAAAGAATACTGTGAAGTTCCTGCGGAAATTCTCGCAAAAGCTAACAAAACTACGGACAATCGATACCAGTAAAATCTCGAAAAATATATGAAAATGTTTATGGTGTATTTGGAGTTATATAACAGTGTGAATAACAGTGTAAATTTCGTTGATGAAACGGTGCTTTTAGGTTATTTGCTTCTATTGCCAAAAGTTATTTATAATATGCCATAACACCAAAAAATAACATTTCGATAACATTAGCCGATGTGCTTCATACATCTTATTACTACGAGTAGTACTGCTACTCAAGAAGCACATTCTATGTCTCTAAAATAGGTGACAAGTAGCAGTGAAATGTGAGGGACTGATGGCAATTGTATACTCACGGAAGCATTCCAAAATTACAATTTTCATATCAACTAAACAATATAAGGTTTATAACGAGTTATTTTACTTATTTGAGCCATATTCCATTTATTTACTATTGTATTTGCTTGCATCGTAACTTTAATAAATCGAATTCATAAAAATGTATGTGTTCTGTTGGTATTAGAGCGGGCCATAAAGTACTCAAAAGGCCCGAGGGCATAAAGAATTAGAAAGGCCCGCAAAGATAGACAGTACCGTTACGTGTTTTGTTTGAGGTCCGTTAACACACAGCAATTGACTAGTAAACCATAATAGTAGTTTATGCAAATAGTTTATAATGTTAAGCTTTATTGCATGAGTACATGTTTTGAAAACGAGCGACGTTAGAGCGAGTTTTCAAATTTGTACGAATGCAATAAAGCAACATTATAAACGAGTTGCATACGCTTATTTTTTGTATAACAGCATTATAAATTTATGAGAGAATCGAAATTCAATTTATGAATCAATTGCAGCAGTTTTACTGTTACAATATCGAGACAGAGTTATGACGTCACGCATTTTGGACAGCTGATGAGCGATCTGAAGAGTACGCGAAGAAAGATGGACCTTTGCCGCAGGAAATTGTTGAACAAGCCACGAAGGCAGAACAATGCTTAATATCAGCAAAGTCGGCATTGTACGAAAGAGTACAACAAATTTAAAATTGATGGAAACAAAGAACGAAGATTATATGCGAATCAGTTGTTCTGGCATACATATCGGAGTTAGTAAGTGTCTCTTACTTTATTGACATACCTAGTCGAGTTTTAGTGATGGTCTAATTTTCTAATTTTTATTACATTGAAGTCAGCAGTATGTAAGGCATCAAGTTTGTGGTGTAGTCACTCGAAATTGAAGGCCATGATCAAAATTAAAGATGGTATTGATATTTGCTTTTAATAAAGTTCAATTGTACATGAAACAAGCGAATGTCGTTACGAAGCAGAAAAATCTATGGTCTTTTCCTGTTGATGCGAAATAAAATTTTTAGTAGAAGCAGCTGATGAGAAGCATTCTTGATGAAGGTATTTGGTTATATTTATTTCTGAAATATTTGTGAACATTGGAACACATCTTGCTCTTTTCAGGTTGTTGCGATTTTCGGGTATATTTGGATTGTGAATGAGGGAAATTGTATAATATATGCACCGATGATGTTCTGAAGAAGGTTCTGTTTTAGTTGTCAAAATTAGAGAAACTAAAACTAACAAAACACAGAATATTTACTGTTATTTCTGATGAAGGATTCTCTTTATAGATTTGTATAAAATACATTGCCCTCAGACCTTCTGGGTCAAACATAATAAACTTTTCTTATTTTATAACAAAGGTAGATGCACTTGTAACCCCATTGGGATTAACACTGGAAAAATTCTCAAACTCATTGCCGAATACCTTCAACTTCCAAATCATGAAAAATTCCGACATTCATTCAGAGAACATCGGCTACTATGTTAGCTGACAGTGGTATAGATATTACCAATTTAAGCGTCATGGAGGATGGCGATCATCAAATGTTGCAGAATCCATACTGAGGAATCAATCAGAATAAATAAAGATAGCTAGAAGAATAGTGTCAAATGACGAAAATAACGTACAGGTACTTCATCAACTAAACTTTTAATGTACCTGGTTCTGTTCCTTTATCTTCAAAACCTCACAGACTGCTCCATTAATACACATCAATAAACAATGTAATTAAACTGATTTATTATATTCAAGAATAAAAATCTTTGCTATTCTTGGTTGTATGGTTACTCTGTGAACTCTTCATGCACCCACAGAAGGTTCGTCAATTTTAAAGGTGAGTTGTGACGCAACTATGACGTGTGTGATGACGCAAATCATTCGTGCCGTAAAACCTAATATGTCATCATTTGTGCCGTATAAGGCCCTTTTATGAACGATTTCCTGCAGCAGAAAACCCGTTTATAATGCTGGTATACAAAAAAATATTTTACGACAGCTTTATTTACTGACAAAAAAAACAAATATTTTTTTTGAAACTTGTTAATTTAAAAATGTGAGCTGTTCTTAGATTCTTTCGTTTTCACATTAACGTAAAAATAGTTCACTATAAAGACACTGCTTCAAAATCACATATTTAATATGAAAGTTAAATCTCAAAATGAGGTATTTTCCTTAAACGGATTTCGGACGGAACACTTTTTGCGTTGTATTATATTTCTGAACACATAAAATATTAATTTATGTCGCCAGCTCTACAAAATGATATCTTCTTCGATTTACACACGATTATCAGCTGTCAAAATGATTTATGTTTCTTGAAGTGAGACCTACTTAACGTACGGTATTCATATCTCGCAAAACACACACTACACATTCATGACACTACTCTACATAGCTTACCTCTTTATTATCATAATATGCAAAAACAAAAATATTCAACATTCTTTCATTCTCTAATAATCAACTGCATCAGCTGGCTCTCGTCTACTGACTCCCGACTCGCGTATTGCTAATTTTAACTTCATCGATGACGTCACCAGGCGTTTGCAGTGACGAACAGAAAACACGCCTTCGAGAAAGATAAAAAGAAGAAAAAAAGTTGTCGTCTGTAGATTACGCACGAGGGACCAGTCAGCCAATAGCAGTATCGAAGCGGTGCCACGAAGGTCAGCGACAGCTTGCAGAACTAACTGGTTTGTACACAGATGCTGCGTGCCATGAAATGGATACTTGAATTCCACTGCATACAAACTTCAGTACACAGCATGATACCGTTAACGAGATTACATATCGTCAAAATGGTTAAATTTTCACTATCAAACTAAAGACAAGAGTATATTAGTGATTGTAAGAGTTAATAATGTTACATTTTACCGCTCGAGTGAATTCATAGTGGTTTTACAACCGAACAAAGTTAGCTAGGTATTACCACGAGTGCGATAAATAACCATTAGAAACGATATTTTGCGTGTGTTATGTGTAAACTAATTAGAAACGACTGAAGATATCTTGCAGTTGCGTTGATGTTGGTATTCTAGATGACACACCGTTAGTGAAACCACGGGCGTTGATATGTTTTGTCTAGCTTGCTCATAGTGTAAATAACATGCTTATACTGTCAAATTTTCTGTAAAATTGATTTTAACTGGCGAATTTGTCTCAAGAAATTTTAGCAAATCATACCTTGCAATTAAAATCAAGAACTTTATGGAAACAAATGCAAAATTGTGAATTCTAACTAGATACAATTACAGGTGAATTGTTTTATACATGGTTTGTGGGAATTCTGATGCGGTGTTGCGGACGTAATTACATAAAGAAATACCAGATGGCATCTCCGTCATCTTAATATGTTTATTTAAAGATTGATTCAGTGGTATTGTGTTGACATTTACTATAATTTAAATGATTGAAGGCGTTGTCATTGTCCAAAATAGTATTTATTTCAATAATGGCAGCTTTCGATGGATTAAACATCATCATCAGTTTCCTGATACAGAAAAATATAAAATTAGAATTAACATAGTTACCTAATTTAGAAAAAAACATCTTAAGAAATGAAAGGAGAAGAATTAAAGAAAAGAAAGAATGAAAGAAAGAAGGGGGCGGAGATTTTATATTATAGCGGTAATATTTTATATTATAGCGGGAGCGTATTATTTAATATTATAAAGATCTAACTCTCCGCCCCCTTCTTTCTTTCATTCTTTCTTTTGCCATCGAAAGCTGCTATTATTTGAAATAAATACTATTCTTGACAATGACAACGCCTTCAATCATTTCAATTCATTTAGAGAGCTGATTAGCGTTAATTACGCCTAAACAATCAAAATAAAAGATAATAGTAAATATTAAAGAAGATAGCAAGGTTTATTATAAACAATTACATTTAAATTATAATAATTAGCTGGCTCAGGCCGTAAAGTTAGAGAGCAAATGAAATATAAATACAGCAAATGTGTTGTAATAACGAAATGAGTGCACAGTTAGGGGGATACTAAAGTTTGTCAGTTGTCGAGCGATCATTGCGGCGAGTTTTCTTATATACCACGACCGCAATTATACCTCTTTGAGGCCATACAGCCATGCTCAATATTTTTGTTTCCGTTTAATAATTAAATTCTCAGAAATTGCCACACCCAGCCATCTGAGGAGCCCATTTCATGACAGTATTGCTTCTTAAAAAAGCAATCTAAGCATTGAAATTCTGTGTTTTCATGAAATATTTGTAGTCTGAGAACTTTTGTGATTATTAGAAGTTAAAGCTGATAAAACATGAAAAGACATTATTTCATTTATTTATTTATTTATTTTATTTATTTATTTATTTATTTATTTATTTTGTCGTCAGAAAAACAAAGCGTGATGACGTGTTATGGGGAAAGTGAGGTAAACATTAAAATTCGGTGATCTCACATATGTCATATATCATTTCAAATTTTGAATTTTTGAAAGGGAGAAACAACAAAACTCCCATGCAATAAAATTCATGTTCGGGCGACAAACAAGCACAAATTCCTTTACTTGAAATTTTGAAAGGGAGAAAAAAATGTGCTCCTTACGTATGTGTCTATTTCAAGGATAAATAAGGTTGCCTTACCTCTGAAAGGGAGCTCCCATGTAATAAAAATCTATTTTCAAAGATAAATACAATTTTGGTTTATTACATGAATATAAATGATACTGAATAATTGTACATTTCACTGAATTTAGAAATATAATAAAATGAGCAGCATTTATGTCCAGAAAGCAAACAAGGTTCATCTCATGCTCATCGATCGAATGGATGCAAAACCCGACGATGGGGTCATTGACTCGGAAGCCGTAGAATAATAGCGCCAAGAGTTGTTATAATTATTTATACAGTTCAAATGTAAATAATGCATTAAGTGTATCATTGTTGTGTCTAGTCGTGCCATTTTCTTGTTACTCAGTATGTCTCAATGTGCGTAACAGTTGGCAGAATCTACTTCATGATTTGAACTTTCATTGAATAATCGTTTGTCGTCATCCGGCAAAGTGTCATCAACAATGTACATGTATTGTATGTGAATTTTGCACGAGCGTTGATATTGTCTTCTCGATGAACATTTTTTCACGTCGATGTTATAATAGACTCGGCATTTTCCGATGTTTCAGCGTCATTATTAAAACACTGATCTTCGGCAAACAAGCATTTGTAATGGTAGAATTCCCAGATTAATGAGCAGGCTACATGAATTAGCGTGGTGGGATTTGGTTATTATTCGTACAATTCCGTTTCGTATCTAAAGTTCGGGAATCATAAGATGTATTTCCCCAGAATAGTGCCGCCATCTCAGGCGATCGCGAAGTATACACAACGAGCAGTATGAAGGTCGACTGAATCAGCATTTGAACGCGTAGCATAAAGAACTTATTGCGCAGTACCAATTGTTTAAATGGATCACCCATTTAGCAGTTTGATCGAATATATATTCGTGTTTTGTTACCTAACATCAGTCAATGGTACAATGTTCATTTTCAATGAGCACATAATTGTTTATTTCAAATGAACCGCATTAAAATTGTTTTCGTTTACTATTACCTGTTAGTTTTCGAAATTGAAACATTCGATATCAGTTTACTTCTTGCTCTTTGAGCTTAAAAGTGACGTTCGTATCATCCGCAAAGAAGAACAGCCTCTTGTTTGATCAAATGAGATATCGTTTACGTAAAGTGTGAACAATAGCGTAAACCGATCTCGAGGGCAAAGAGTCGGAGGTGCGTACGTATGTTCATCATTCCCAGCAAGGTATTCAATTTCCTTCGATCGTTTAAGGTACCCAGAGCGTTCCAGAATCTCCATATAACAGTAACATCATGATCAATGACGTCGCGCTTTAGGTGTTATCTAAAATAATTCAACAGGTGTTCGTCTTGATCTGTCGATGAGTGTTTATTGATCCCTAAGAAATAGTAACATAGTCGTTTCCGTTGATTTTGCTTTTTCCAAACTACGTTGGTTATCTGAGCGTTGTGTTTAGCGAGAAAGGTTTCATTCGTACGTAAACTTCAATATTTTGAAAATCGACAGAAGAATGGGGTCGATACCTTTGAATTTCATTTGTTGCCTTTGAAAAAGCGGTTTATTTCATTGTTTTGTGTATCACTATTTTGAGGAACAGCCCAGTGCATAAAGACATTAAATATGTGAAAGTTAACGGATTGTAGATGTATTACGCATAAGTGTTGAACAAAAGAACTGGGTTCATTCATCTCACGTAAAAGACAGGCGAGTATAAATTCAACATGTATAAATATTGAGAGAAAGAGAAAAACGAAAATTACAGCTTTTCTCTGCTTCTCATTGCAGTACTGAAACATTGAATGTTAGAATTCCGTTGCATAATGATATTGATACAGCATTTCATTATGATACAGGTTTCACCACCACAGAGAGCATAAATCGTTATTTAGACTTCAATTTCATTATAATTCGTACCAGTATTTACTACATTGCTTGTCGTTTTACTTCTTTCGTCATCATTTTTACGTAGAATATTATTTAAAATAATAGATCGTACCACTTTGATCCAGCTTGGATTAGCGCAGCGTTGAGGATATCGGCGTTAAGACCAACGCGATTTGCGGCGCAGCCAATTTTAAAGCCGGCCGGCTCCTTAAGTTTAATATGTCGAGGAACAGAGCAGTTAGTGGTCGGTGAGTCGGACCATACGGCTCTGTAGTCTTCGCATGCGCCGACTGGAACACCGAGCGCGCCTTGCCTGCATGTCAATCACGACAGATTGATCGTAAAAGTTTTACTCTATTAGTTACATAGTCGTGGAAAGTACTGTATAAAACTCTATGTATCGGGCATTGCGTAGCTTGCCGATGCCGCTAGTACCGAATCGTACACACCGTGAATCAACAACTACACATCATCGTTTCATAATGTACCATTCGTTTGTGATAACTAAATATGCTCACACTAAACGCATGTTAACACGGAAAGAATCACCATGAAATTAATGATCATAGTTTGTCAATTGTCGAAAGTTATATTTTCGTTTAGTTAATTCAAATATGCTTCACAATTTCTTGAAAATTATTGATTATTCAATAGCACGCGTGCAATTAAAAATAATATATTGGCTCTGTAACGAAAGGAGCTATTTACTAAGAAATAAAGCTAATTCAAGAAATTATAACACACACGTACAGCAGATTTGCAGTCGGCCATGAAACATTAATAAAAAGAATATCACACATATTATCTGCTAACCATAAACAAAGAATAAAACTAATCGGGAAGTACAGCTAGTATCTTCCGGAACAAAATAGAATATTGACGTGTATGTGAGCCAATGTTTTCCTCGCACTAGTTCACTCGTGGGAAGTAATACATTTCTCGCCAGTTTCTACCATTTTATTCGCATATAAACGCTCTTCATTTACTACTTTCGTGGAAACACACAGATCTCATCTACTAAATGACCTTTTCAGAATGCAGCAGCTCGGTGGAAAGAAACTTGAATTTCTAAAATCTGAATTATTTGTAATGGAAATGAAATATTGACGTAACATGCAACATGTATAATAGACCGTGGTAGGCGTGTTTATGATTATCGTTGCGCCAGCGCTGAATGTCATCGTATCACACAATTCTTCTCGTTCGTTATCATTATATGATGTTACTAATAAATACAGACTAATATACCAAATACATATTGTACTACAAATACATAATTATAATACGAAAATACATGTTATGAAATTCAAATACGCAAAAGAGAGGAATAGTAATACAATGAGCTGCTTTGTTACCTGCATGCGTGGCAATTACAGCTCAGTACTTACCCAAATTGTACTTAAAATTCAAATGGGCGGTTTTTGTGAACAGATCACTAAGTCAATTTTGTATTTTTTGAATGTAAAGTTTGTAATATCAGTGAATGAGTTCGTTCAAATGAACCAGCAATGCACTTTTTATTCCGTTGATACAAACGATAAATTGTTTTAAAATAAATCTGTTTAGAAACAGTTGCACCGTCTATATTTTCTCTCACGCAAATACATGAAAACTTCACGTTTTGTACTTGACTTTACCATTATCTATCTTGAAGAACAGATTTAGTAAAGAAAGAATCCTATCTTCAATATTGCAGTTGAAAAGAAGATCGTGCCGACAAAAAAATTTGAATCCTTTAGCACCTTCGAGAAATCAGATTTCGCCAAAGTGAAATCACACCATTATGCGGTTTCACGGCTCGAGGACAAAGTTTTAATAAATATGAAGAGATTAAATGTTGAGGGTCATACAAAGGCCTCTGCCATTCGCCATTTACAGCCCGAGCTCAACAATTATCACCTGAGAAAATCGCCGAATAAGTTTAGGCGTTGGTCGTCGATCACGATTTTGACAGACAAATCAGTCGTTTTTTGCCGCTGATCTTATCAGTCGTCAGAGCAGCCGTAAGTGTAATGCGTGCTGCGTAACATATGCATGCACGTTTTTTCTTCGGGAGTGCGCATTTTTCTCCGCTGATGGCGACTCATCGCCGGCTGCGTTTCACACTCACAGTGTAACACCACTCGGGACGAGTTTCCAGCTTCTGGCCGGTTCCGACGTAGCGTAGCATGTTGGTCGCGTGCAAGGAGAAAGGAAAAGGAAGCGAAAGATCGCGAGCCGATCGGAAACCACGGAAAATCACTGGCGACCACCTGACCTGGGCCAGCCGACGTCGTGGAACTGAACTCCACCCGGTCAGAAAGCGCCGCGCGTTGACGCCGATGCAAAATGAGCTGGTCGCTTCCGGTAACAGGCGCTTCATTTATTTACGTAAAAACAGTTGCACCGCGTATGACGCGTTATGGCAGCACAGGTGACATTTTCAAAATTCAGGTGATCCTCACACTGTCTATACTACTTAAATTCCTGAAAGGAGAAAACAAAACTCACGTAGTGTGTCTATTTCCTCGCAGCAACAGCAATGGGGCCCTGACGGAAAGGAGAAAAAACAAAACCCCAATTCATTTCTCGCGAGCTGTCAGTTAACACCTTGAATTTTGAGGGAGAAATTTCATGCAAAACTATTTTCACTTTAAGCTTGATGGAAATAATTTGAATAATAGATTTCACTTTATTCTAAATATTATGAAGTTGTTATAGTTACATTTGATACCAGAAGTTAAAACGTAAATATCTCGTTATTTTGTGCTCACGATCAGAAATCGGACAAAATCCGATCGAGATGGGGATTTGCAAATCGAATATAAATGCGAAAAGATAATGTTTTTCGAATGACTCGTGAGTCGCTGTCCATCGTAAGGCTGGCAGCATGCACGGAAAGCGTGAGGTGTCGGGGCAATGGAAGTTCGGCGTTACACAGCATTTGGCAGATCCGCGTCACAATTAAAGTTGTTTATTATCTAACATTTTTTCATCATTTTCGCTGGCATGAGCGACGGACAACCAGGGAGATACGCAGTGCATTAGCATGCTCATTTTTCGGCAGAGATATTTATCTCCTTGATTTCACGATCCGCCTTTACCAGCATATGTGGTGATTTGCCGTGTTTGAGCCTTCGAGCAGCTTCTAATGTGTTGAACTGGTTGAGAGTAGCGCAGAGGTCAAGACATGTTTATCGTGTTCTGGTCAGCTTCTGTTCTGCGCCCGCCTAATATACCTGCCGTACATCACGGGCGTACTCCACGCCGTGCCATGATGTCCAGCTCCTAAGCCCCATGCAGTGAGTTTGAAGTAGATCGAACAAACAATGACGGTCCGCCGTGATGGTGAACGTTCGTTTTGACCTAAATATCTATTAGTCCAAATATGAATTAATGTCTTCTGGTCATTCTGGTAACATTTATCTCCAATAAACTAATAAAAAGTTGAAAAAACAATATTTAAAACTTTGAAATTGCAGTTACATACAGTTCATTTCTGAGATGTTTTACAGCCACGCAGGGGGAATGCATTTAGTTTGCGTATCTTAATTTCGTTAAATCACCATCAGCAATACAGTCGTCGGTAACCCGAAAATACCATAAAGGATACCAAACAATGTCTATCTAACATTTGCTGGCTTCTTTTGTCTGTTACAACTGTTTTCATGTATCTACACCGAAGCTACGCAATGTTTTCATATTAGTTATAGATACCATTTTCTATATAATTGCTCAGGTGGTTGCGGAGCAACAACCGACAACATCGTAGGCCTTCGACCGGAGATTACAGGTTTGATGCCTGAAGCCGATTTGCGCCAGCAACAACAGCGTCGCGCAGTTTTTCAGTCGCGCTTATCAGCATAGCTCGCCGAGATATTTACTCAACACGCAACGGCACGTACCATTTTTACAATGGTTATTTGACCGGCAATGTTGAACAACGCAAAATTCTAGATATCGCGCTTGCGCGTTAAGTTCACCACAAAGGTTCTGTTGCTTCCGACGGCAGAGTTCTCTCATTCGCCGTGGAATATCAAGAAAATTGCGCGCGTAGCGCATATTGTGGCGAATTCGCCCCGAGAGAATTTCAGTAGCAGATGAAGCCAGCCTCGGTAAGCTCGCAGTCATCACCAGGCGGTCGTGAGCAGTACCTAACAAACGACGACGTCCACACCTCACATCACGTACTTCACCTCGCATTTCGCACAACATGCACCACACTGCCATTGACAGCTGTGAATCTGAGCTTGTTAACTTCGCTGGGCGGTGTCCGCTAGCATGGCTGGTTATAAAATCTTCCGCTGCCGACGGTTACCAGCCGCCTCCTCGGCCATCTGGCGGAAGACCACGGTCACCTCGATGAAAAATCAGCATCTTCGTCGTAAGCAGGACGAGACGGGACGCAGAGTTGACGTGTCCGGACTCAACATCTAGTTCGCATGGAAATCAGTTTCGAACTCCTTAATAGAATGATAAATGGCGAAAGATACCGTCCGAAGTAAAAATAATATACACGGAGGTTTGAGGAGAATGTTATGTTAATGCTCAAAACTGTGCCAAAGTGAATAACGTTTGCTCCGTGAAGATGCAAAGTGAAAGAACCCAGAGATGGGATCGCGATAACAACTTAATAATCACGCTCGTACTTCTTTAAACAATCAGTCGTTTTTGGATTTACCAGAGCGAGAAAAGATAATAAATATAATATCCGATCAAAACAAAGGTAACACAATGGCGAAGCGTAATGAATTTTGAATGACTTGCAGCACACAGCCGGCCACCGATACCTGAGTCGCATTCATTTTCGAGCAATAACGCAAAGCTTAGATTGTTGCGTATAAGACTCGCGCAATTTTCGGATTGAAGAAAAAGTGAGGGTAGTCATAAGCCAAGAGGCAAGTAACGTCAACCTCTGTGAACAGTGTCAGCGGCCAGTCGACGTTTCAATGTTGGTATTTAGGTGCCCCTTGAGATTCGACCTGCCTCAGCCATTTCTAGATAATAGTAATAAAGCTAACGACCACGAAAAGAAATCCAGCTTTTGATCAGCTTGCTCATGCCAACCAAGTTTTACCTTCGAATGTATTTCCTTGAGTTTCAATCACTATTGCTCAGGAGGGGAAGCAGCCAGGCAAACGGATCATTCGTTCCATCTGTCGCGGAAGAGAAGTAAGAATATGCGCCAGAACAGTAATTGAGCCCTTCAAAATTAAAATCAGCAGATATGTACATTCAATCTTAGCAATATAATACTTTTAAAGAATTTACCTTCTTTGCGATACACTGGATGGTCATAGTAAGAGCAGTGAACCGTGACCATCATTCGTATCAGCATTTTAATGTTGGTTACAGCGTCGGATTACGCAAATTCTTTTAACGTCCAGTTACAACACAAAACGTACACAAGATCAGACTTAACGGTAAAGCAGCCTAAAGCTCCGTTAATTCATCGCACTTGTATTTTTGAATGATTAATGAAAAACTGTAAATACTAAATAGATGTCTTCAATTGTCTCCGGAAATAACAAATTAATAGTAAATGTTTGATGCTCCATTTCAAATAAAATACTATCGACAAAATGAATATGTATCATTGCCAGGCAACAAAAATTTTTAGGTCTCTCACCGTCAAACTCAGTCGGAACGTCCATTTCACTGAACATAAAACAAGTTCATGCCATGCGCCAGCACTTTTCACCAAATTACGCTCGCTGTGTATAGCTTCGCGAATAGCCATTCTCGCTCGAGATATGGCATATATTCTGCAACAATAGTTATAGCCCGCATTTTTAGATTACAAAAGCACTGCAGCGATGTCATGTAGCCTTCTTCACACCAGGAATTTTACCACAGCCTGCTCCTTTACGAATCGTGCGGCTTTTGTAAAACGACTTCAGCTAAGGGCGGAATATTTTTTCAGAAAATGCAGAAAACACATAACACGACGGGTGAAAATTATATCAGGGACAGTATTAACAGTCATTACAAAAATTACATATAGGCAATATGTTATTGCTTGACAACATACTTTCGTTGTGACGACAACGATTACCGATAGAAAAGCTTAAACAATAAGTTTTCGCTGCGTAACTGTTTACATAATGATCATAACAGCTACATCAAATAAAGCAACATTTATAACAATTACAGAATGCATTATTTAACATTTGAATATCTGATATCATGCTGTCCAGCTTCCTGATTCATTGAGCAAATGTTGAGATGGCCTCTGTTTGCTTCCGACAGGTCAACTTCATTTTGATATCGCCCTAGAATTATGTTGATAACATCAATTTATCGTTCACAATGCGGCAGGAAGTAATAAGAGCAACTTCATTGTTATTTATCTCGAAAATAAGCTTTTTGCTTCATATGAGTTTTGTTGTTTTTTCCTTTCGTATTCGTAATGTATTGCTTATTTATCCTGAAAAGATTTACATGGGAAAGCTTTGTTTTTTCTTCCCTTCAAAATTCGTACTTCATTGCTTATTTCATTCTGTACAGATTTTACTACGGAGTTTTGTTTTTTCTTCCTTCAAAATTGTACTTAAGTAGTATATATTCTAGTAATTACAGAATTTTGATAATGTAAAATATTACTTTTCTTCATATGTCAAACATACGCAAAGTTTTAATTACTTGACGTTGAATAAATGTACAATCAGTATCGTATGATCAGGTTTTTCGTCCAGTTTCCCTGAGTCCATTGAGCAGTCAGCGAGATGGCCCTCGTTTGCTTCTCAGACATAAATGTAACTTCATTTTCGCACGTCTTCACCAGTGGGAAATATACCACTTAAAATTAGTCGCCGGCAGAGCTATTCCGAAGGACAACATACAGAGCCGTTTATTGCCTTTTTATCTGGAAAATATATTTTATTAGAGCTTTTTCACTTTGCGGTATATGGTTTATTGTAGGATCACAGATTTGAAAATGTCCGACACCACTTTTCCATAGTTATTAACATACGCAGCTTTAATCGTTACGTAAAATAAATAAAAATAAATGACTATAATAAGTTTGTACATATTGTTTAACAAAAGATATTTGGACATTTGCACACAAAATTAAATTAGTATAAAAGTACAAAAATTAAAACATAAACACACATCTGATATTAAAAGTACTGTTACAGAAGAAATGCCTTTAATTGTTTTTCATTATGCATACTGCATTATTATTTGCATTTCATAATTTACACTATTTATTTTGAGGCCTGTTTATTAATAGTATCGAAGGGCGATTCGCAACATTGGCTATTAATGACGACCGGATTAAAATACATTATGAAGCCAAAGGCGTCAGCATAACAACATAGTATTTTTTACGTAAAATAATACGCTGGTTACTTACAAGCCAAAATTACAGGATGAAAGAATTTGCGATGAATGGAATTGTAGTTTAGCGGGGCGTAAAATGTGTTACTTCATAAACACAATATTTATTTTCTAAATCATGTAAATATAGTCATAATATCAATATAAACAGCTATCATTATTTTACAAAATAAATGTGAGCAAATATCACATGCAGCATTATTTTTATTTCACACGATTCAAATCCATAGAAAATTGTCTAAATATAATCAATGACTATTTCTTCTTTAATAAGAATCATTATTAAATGTAAGCTCGCTTCAACACACGTGAATGTATAAGTCGAGCCGGGCGGGTAGTGTCTACAGCGGCGATAATACATAATACATACGATATATTAAACTAAGTACTTGAGACAACCAGATCTTCGAACGTAATTCGATGGATTATGCCATAAAAACATTTTTCACGAGTTTTTAAAGACATCAAATGCTGATTATATGTTTTATGCAATAAATATATTATTCTCCTCAATTGACCGGTAAAAGTTCAAAACGAAATACAAAGGTATTAAAAACGTAGGGCAAAACGAAATGTCGTTCATTAAATTTTGTCACGAGCCATTCACTATTAGCAAACAGAAGACGTAACAGGAATCATTTTAGTTAATAGTTAAGGTGATTATCGAAATGTCATTTCATTCACCCTTTAGAAAATGCCGTTTAGTAGCAGTAGTTCATTTTATGTTACAATAGCGAGGTGATTCACTTATATGTCTTTTCTTGCATTTTCGTCGACTCGACTACCGTCATTTTTCATCGTTTTGTCATTTTCACCGTAGCTGCCGATTTCATCGATAATATTACTACAAATAATAGCAGCAATGAGATGGTTATATACGAGACAGTTCAATAAATCTGTATTTGTGGGTTCGGTAGCTATTCGACATGTTACCAGAAGTTGGAATAGCCATTGTGATAATAATCTAAGGTTGTTGCATTGCTTCAAGGATGTTCAGCCGATTTGGAGCACCGGCAAAGAACAAACGTTTGTGCGCTGACTATTTCAACGAACAGAATTTCAATTATTAACTTTGGTTTTCGACGCGGTTGCGGGTAGGTCTTCAAGATGGACTTGGCACACCAGCCTGCATCTTTCTCTAGCCGCGATCACGCCGTAGATCAAGCGACTCTAGCGGCAGGACTGAGACGATGTGCGCAGTGATCGTGACGAATTCCATTCTGGAGATACTACCCACAGCCGCCACGTTAGAAAAATCCGCAGATAGATTCAACATCTGTTGTTCTTCCAAATATCACATTTTACGTTTTGTTTTAGGCATTTTTTATCAGTTTGCTGATTATTAAGATAGTTTAAATAAAATTATGCTCAATATTATCATCATTATATTTATTGTTAGTACAAATGTTAATTATTATTATTATTATTATTATTATTATTATTATTATTATTAAGAATATCGGGGCTTCATTTAGCTTTCAAGGTGGTTCATGCGTTTCGATATCGGGAGAAATAGCAGAAGTTTTTCATCATCATCTGTTTATAGTTGACACAGCAGTTAGTGAACATACCCAGATACAATGATACTAAAGCCAGCGTGGATAGTGGTGCCATACAGTAGACAGATTTCGCATGATTTAAATTTGTTATTTTAGAGTCAACGAAATTGCCCTATTAGTGTTCCATGATTAATAATTGAGAGTTTACACTTTAGAAACAATCATTTGTTTAAATAACATGTTCCTCATAAGTATAATAATTATGAAGAAATCGCCTCATCGTAATGTTAGTCGACGTGAGATCCTCACGAACGTATCTTCAGTAAAATAGAGTTGTGCCTGGACACTCGTTTCGTAAACAATTTAATTTAATAATACCAATCTGCTCTTTTCATACTTCGACGACTCCATCTCGGGCGGTTCCTATCAACATCTGTCTTCCACCTCCTCAAAGATCTGCGTGACTTATACCCATCAGCTCATTGAGCCACCTGTGGTGCTTGCGTGAGCCTGGTTACAGCAGCGGCAGGGCGTGCGGTAAGGTGCATCACAGGAACACTGCGCACCAGCAGGACACCGGGCCACTTTAAGCGTTCCAGAGCCAGAAGACAGTTGACAGCGTCTTTCTGAGGCAACGTCGGTGACTAGTTCTACGATTTTTCTGCTTCTTCGATACCGCGCCACATTACGCGGGTAGTGCGGCTGCCAGTCCAATTACTCTCATCCACCACTACCACTTCCTGCGGTGAGCCATGTCAAGTGTTCGCAAAGCATGAATATGGGTTTGACATAAAGCCGCCGTCGAATGACCAAACCCTATCCAACCTCAACAGCTCATATTGTGACGCACATTCGTTTCAGACTGCCAAATTATCAAAATTGTCGACACCGTTTAAAACTGCATTCATGCGAAAGATTCACCCCCTGGCAATGTTTGTGGTCTGAGCTGAGGAAACTTCGACCCCGAACTCATCATCGGAGAACATGACTTTCACCATGCTCTCATGTCATGGAACATGAATATTTTCGAGACGGACGATCTAACCGCTGTTGAACCGTCACAGTCTCAATAATTGTTCTCCGCAGATCGCTCACTCACCTTCGATCTCAGCCGTATTTCTCAGCAGGCTCGATGAGAGGATGGTCTTCGCCATGGCGGAGTTGTCGAGGCAAATGCCAGATCGAGCCGCTGTGTTAGTAGGTGCACTTCCATCTCACACTACCAGACCGAATGTACCCGCTCAAGAATCTCGAATACCAGATAGCCTTCGAGTTTTCCACTCCGTCTCGAAAGTAGCATAGGATCAGTACGCACACATGAACTCTGGTTATTCTGACCTGCGAACTAACCACGTCGCCACCGAACACAAACCAGTATTTGCAGCCCTTCTTCTGAGAATCGTCTTCACACGGTTCACTCCCAGACGATCAGAGGGAAGCGACATACCCGGATCGTCCATTGAGATGCTCCTCTCAATGGTGTTGACGCCGGCCGATATTCTCCAAGCGAACGTCAGTCTATCGAGCGGGAGTTTGCCCGCAAGAATGGCAGCAATACGCCAAAATACAGCAAAGTGACACCGCAATTTTCAGTTTCCATCAAAGTACTACGACACTCTTCAGTCCGGCGGTGTATCTCGGGATGCTCGCGGTTGTCGTTTCGCAAGCAGAGCGACGATAAACACCATTCACCGACACCATTGACTACAAGAGGTGCAGATCGTAAAGAAGAAGCCATTTGCAAAGTAAAAGGCATATGAAGCATACTCTCTCTTCGACGTCATACCACCACGTTCGGTGCTTAAAGGCGCGTCAAACAAAGAATGTTCTCTCTAAATCAGTGTTAGGTCTTCAAAAATGATCACAGTTTCGACATTACCGGTAGAATTGCGACTTCGATTATGAAAATTCCGTCATCACAGCCATAATCTTTCAACTCTCTTTTCGTAAAGAAAGAATAGAAATCAGCATTTTTCGAGCGATACTACGACAACTTTCTCCACGTATGAAATGCGTTCTGCTCACGCTGAAAGAATCATTACCAGGTCCGCGCCGCAATGACAGAGTTGGGCCGCTCTTTCTGCGGTTTATAACCGATCTGGCTAGCTTCACGACAAAGTCATCAGGTCAAATCCCAGTTCAGTGCCGAAGGAAAATATCAACATATTTCCTTCACGGCGGCAAAGGCAGCTGAACGCAAGCAGAATGCTGCCTGGTTCGACCTTGATCACAAATTAAGCCGACGCCAATCTGTGTTCGAGAACCGGTCAACCTGATCACCAGCCTTCGCCGGACAATACGTTCGTTATCGTTCTTTCTGAGACACTGTATACTTCAATAGTAGAAAGTGTCTGCCGATAACATTTCAGGCACGGTAGCCAGCAAACTTCCCGCACTCTGGGACATTTAGGGGAAGCTTCCTGTTCCCTCCGAAAATTTTTCGAACAGAATCACCTGCGTGGCATACGTTTTTTCGTAGTCATCCTCTGAAAATGGTATTTCATGATCGTCCGAAAACACCGTTGCCGTTATCAATCGGCCCACTGCGTGATCCTATAAAGGCATCGTTGTCTGCGGACGATCTTGCCATCTTCGCTCGTCCAGCAGCATCAGTGCGATCTAGAGTAACTCAGTCGGTGCTGAACAAGCTCTGGCGAATTATAACAACAAGCCTTTGTTTTTCGCCACCAACGGAAGTCATTCACTTCTCAGCCGTTGTTGGTCCAGTCTCACCTGGAAATCAGTCTTTCGCTTGACAGTCCTCACGCAGCTCATCTGCAGATCACAAAACAGATGTGTCTTCCCTCTTGCTCCGTCGGCGAACGGCAACATGGGATACGATCGCACCGCTTCCTTTTTCCGGTTATATAGATCATCATCAGCCAGATTGCGGAAGTGAAGGGCTCGGCAGATCTCTCTCCATCTCGTCATCAGAATACCACGCCAGGTCCGATCTATCACAAATGAGGCCAGAGCCTTCCCGTTAGCTGCGGATGGTCAGCATCTACGGGTGCTAGCATCAGAGTCTTCTAATCATTCCTAACACCAACAATATCCATCCGTGAAACTGCCCTTCGACATCAGCGCCAGCCTTCCGGCATGTTTGCAAATAAACATCTAATGTTGAACTTTCCACCTCGTGAACCCCACATCTCCTCTGAAGTCGTCCGAATATTGCACTATTCACTTTCAAACAATATTAGTCCCCACAGATAGCCAGAAGGAGAGTTTCATTCAGATCATGGCTTACACACAGAGAGTCGTGCACACGGCATGTATGTTTAGGAGGCCAAACATATCGGCGTAGTACTTTAGTCGTACTTGAAGTTCATTTAGTCAGCAATTGGTGCCGAAAGCGTTCTTCGTCTTCATTTCAGTTACCGCTGCTCCGTTTCAGACGATCGAAATCACCAAATCCTCACCTTCCAGGGCATTGAAACTTCAGGTTACGGATCATAACGAACTGGCTGACTGGCAGCAGCCATGACGATAACGGAATCATCGTCCGCGCAGTTTTTTTAACGGTGCCCGGTATCATATACAATACCCATCTGCGTACGAAGATTCTGTTAATTTTCATATTTCACGATCTTTCAGGCGCGAGTAGTTATTTGAGCCATCTTCGTTTCGACGATTTTTCGTGTCATACGGGCGCAACACTGCCTGGTCATTGTTAGTGCATGCTTCTTCGGAGATGGCGAGCATCTTCACCGGATGGCGAGATCCGGCGCCGATCTGTCGCTGGCTGCAGTTCTACCTGACTTCAATAGCGCATCACTCAGCCGGCCTGGTCCCGACCGGCCGTGGCGTAGTTACGTTGGGCGTAGCGTGGCTGGAGCAGCGAGAGGATAAACAGCGAATGGGAAGACAGCGCGGTTCGCGACCCGTTTAGGTCGTTCGTGCGTCCACGGAAAACTGTTTCGACAGCCGACCGCTATAATTCCTTCCAGACATGACCTGGCTCAGCTGAAAGCTAGTGATCCTGCCACGTCAGACTCGAACTCAGATTTCGGTCACCTGCTCGCATCACACGCCATTTTCTCTCACGCCTCTCACCGCGATATGCAGCTGCGGAGCACGCCCTTCGTGACAGCCTGAAATTTGTTACAGTCGACGAAGACATGGTTCGGGCAACTCCTCTAGCAGCGCTCAGATCTCATGTCATTACCCTTTGTTTTTGAGAGAATGCATCATATCGTTTACTGCCATAGCAGTGGTACACGCTTGAGGCGCTTCACTCGTTTCTGAACTTTGTTTATATACTGGTATTCTTACGTGTAATCTTCTCTTTTGATGTGATGTTCTTTCATCTAATAGGCACCAGCAACATTTTACCAGAACTTAATTTCATTTATCTGTGAAATACTTTTGACATAGTGCCGTACGAAGCGTCAATCGTCACCCATCAATCACAATCAGCGTGACATACTCGTTTTGTAGCCGAAATACTGAGATATTCTTCGGCTCCTGAATATATTCTGTCGACAGAAGATTGCATGGCATGAGTCGTTACCAAACAAATGTAAAAGCACTAGTTCCTCTCACTATACGACCAGGTTTATACAATTTTCATCATTAAGGCAAGATACAATATCTACTGAAAATATGATACACGCTTTTTTTAATAAAAGTAAAGCAGGCCCTGTGTTATCCATGAACACCAATAAAAGTTACGGCACGTTCAGATTCAATGATTCACCTAAACAAAAGATCGAGCTACGACAGATTTGCTGTAATATCTCCATTTGTTTGCATTCACGTAACGAAAAAATGTTGGTGCTAAAATACACCAGAGATGCTTGCCGTAGTGAAAGCCAGCCGATGCCAGAACTGACCTCGTAATTTCGTAGAACTATTGTTTCTGCCAGCCCGCTGCCTTCTGTGCTCCAGAAAGAAGTGATCAACCACTATTCATAACAGCCAGGTGTAAAGAAAGTCTTCGAGAGCAAGTAAAGACAAAAATTTAAAATAGAATGTATGATTTCAATTGAAGTAAACATTTTATGAATGTTAATTTTCAAATAAAGTTACATTGTATGTGTGGTAATAGTAGATTTATTTTTTATTTTGATAATATGTTCATAAGCTAACGACTGAATATGTAAATGTATGGTAATAAATTCTTCATTATGTTGACACACGCAGAAATTATTTTCACTGAAAGGTACTTGAGGAAACTTTTATTTTAAATTTTTCTATACCGATATTGCGATTTAACTAATAGTGTCGAAGTCAGCTCTCCCAGTCTACTAGGAAAAGGTAGTAATGGAAATTACATCTAGGAAAATACAAGAAAAGGAAAGGGTTGCTTAATGAAAATAAAAAATAGTTGGTTAAGTATAATTTGCAGAACCTTTCTCATGTAGCGATTAATTTATTTAACCTGAATGCTCCTGAATAATAAATTACTCGAATAATAAAAACAATTATTGTCACACAGCCATGTGAATTTGCATGGTCAGTAGTGAACTGCCAAACATTGTCGTTAATAAAAATATCATGTAAATGAGTATTTTGATTAATCAATATCTAAAAATAGAAAAGATATTCTGAATACAGAATATTTACTACGATTTTCATATGTTAATGCTCGTTCTTCTAAGAAAAGGCAAACTATCACACTTTTTCCGCGAAAGAATGTTATGATATTTTATTTATTGTGTTCAGAGACAAGGTTGGCGTTAATGTTGACAACAACAGCTCTGAGATGGCAAATCTTCTAACAGGCCCGAAATCAATCATTCAAAGTCATTATTTCGACACAATTTCATTGTTGCGTCAACAAAAATGGAAAACAATTGGCTTTTTTGTTGAGTATTTGTGAAATGAATCCGATATATTAGCTTGAGCCAATTTAATGACACCATGCAAGTGATTAAATCGCGTTAATAAATTAATATCAATATCAGATGAAAATACTGTCAATTTACAAAGCACGTACTGAATAACATCTATTTCTGTCAGTAATAAGTAATTCCATGAGTTAATGAATAGTCGTTTAATTAGTAGTAAATTCCGAATGGAAAATTTTCATCAATATTATTCAACGTCATAATCGTTGTGACGCACTTATTCTTTTTGATTACAAATTTTTCATCAATTACCCAATATACTGTGTACAACTTCTTTCCTTACAGATGCCCGCATATAACTGTAAAATATTATCCATAATTACAAGAACACTTTAGATAGATCATATGTGAAAATGGGGTCAGTACTTTAAAGAAGTGAATTGAAAATGAAATGACTATTTAGTTAGTGAGGAGCTGAAACGTGTTCTTTAGAAAATAATGTATTCTTTCTGGACATTGAAAATACTTGTTTAAGCAACTTTTCGATGCAAAGTAATATTAATTTTTTGTGAGATGAAGAATGAAAGATTTAAGGAATCAATTTTTAAGTTTCTAGTGTTGTTGCAGTTGTTGTTGGTTTGTTTTGTTTTTTTAATTTATTATTCATTATTTACAGATTACCTTTAAAACTTCACAATTACTAGTCCAAAATAACAAAAAGATACTGCGGGTATTCATAAACTTTCGATCACACAGCCATCTGTTTCACTGTATTAACGATATTTGTTCCATATTTAAACATATTTCATTTTAAATCACCATTTGACCATGTTTGACCTACACACGTTCGTTTGGACACAAATTGACAAAATAGGACACCAGCATTCATTACAACATAATTCGAAAATAAAGCTCGCAGCCAACAATATGAACCATCATCACGCACGAAATATCTTCGCCAGAGCGAAATATTTCAGCAACGCAACACGCCTCTGCTTCAGAGACGCCAAGCGAATGTTAGGTCACCAAAGCATGCCTATAGCAATGTTGATCACGCGATTTACAACGTTCGGACGCCAGGAGCTGCTCTGATCCTCTTTCGTTCGTACGTCGCACTTTTAAAGTTAGTTTTCCGCCATTTCGATAGTTACCGAAATATCGTTATGCGCTTATTCACCGATACCGGTTACTCATAGCACCAGGGTACCGCTCGATAAGCAGCCGATCGGAAAGCCAGTGGTCGACGTTAGACGTGTCGGCACATCGTCGACGGTATTACAACCATACTCTTCAACAAGTTGAACGCCAATAGTTGAATACGCCAACGTAGTAATGAATTAGAAATCGGCTTTAGGAAAAAGCTTGGCCGTCATTTACCTACTCCTAGTCAGGCAGCATAGATAAAACCATCGAAACATTTCGTATTCGCGACCATTTCGCGAACATATCTTCTCGCAGAGCATTATTTGCGCTCATAGCATGTGCTCACACATCACCAAAAGAGCGTTCGACGATCATATATCAATATGCAATAAAACAGTTCGAACGTCGTCAATTTCCAGCCCCGAGCCTTTAAAACGCGATCTACTCTACCTGTTTATAGCCTGAAGTGTCTCAACATCATCGCATTTGTCATACCGCGATTTTCGTGTCTCCGATAAATGTTATTTATCGTAGATGCGATTGACACTTCACGGTACTCTCGTTCACTTGTTAGCCAATCGGCATATTTTCACCAACTCATAATACAATTTGTATCGGCACGCGCATAGCGCACCGTGTTCTTCCCGCAGCATGTTAACCGATGAAATTCGGAATTTACGAAAGACGAGCGTGCATGCCATTTCTCGGTAACAGAACAATTAAAAACAGCATAAATGCTCAGAAATTTATAACGCAGAAATGCAATGCCAAAATAAAATATTACATAACATTTGCAGAATTGGCGACCGAAAAGATTCGTAAATTCTGAATATCTAGAACAGGTGCTCTCCTCACTGAAATGCATTTCAGAATAAATCATACTTAAGAACAAATCATTTGACAGTAACTTCGAAGAATACTGTGTTCGTGTCTCAGAAACAAAAATTAACGACGCATTATCCATGAGGATACAATAAAATGTGCAAAGCCCTCGTCTATCGCTTCAGGTACGATGATATAAATGTTAAACTGTAACAGTTTCAGATGTGACTTATCCTTATCATTGCCGAAATAGTAATTTCTTCTCTATCGAGCGATTACATCTCTTATCTTGAAAGCGTGTCAACTTATTCTCAAGACAGCATATCACCAGAATCTCGATCATTTTAAATACCGAAAGTCGTCTGTAACAAACTGAACTGTATTTCTTCCAAAATATCATTTTTAAACGATCAGCAACAAAGCTGCTCCGGCAGGAATATTGCAAAACAGCCGAATGCCAGTTGAATATGAGAACAGCAGATCACAGTAATATTAATTTACTTCTGATTTCATAAAGTGTTGATCAGTAGATCACGATTATTTTACTGCAAAAACTGTAATCATACTACAAGTACGGTAAAGATACGCGTTAATACCGAGGCCACGTCGCCTGCGAATACAAAGCTGCGCGAAGGAAAACATTGTTACTGAGCATTTTTCGAAAATGCAAGATCGTTAATATTTTCTGCACCGACGATAGTATGATACCATTTCGAAACTGCTAATTTCGAGCGACATCATCTCTCAGCACTTTGTAAGGCACCGATCGTCTTCGCGATCTTCTCTTTCTTAAGACAGGGCAATACCGAGGTGTACATCGCGAGTGGAAGGAACATGCGGACAAGCAGATTGACACTGGGAGCATGCCTTCTCGCGCCGCTTCAGTGTCAGAGGCTTGCTTTCAAACGCAACAATGATGCATGTAGAAAGCCTTCATGAAAGTGCGGCAAATTCATACACGATCTAATAGTCGTTCATTCAGAAGACGAACGTAGAAATGGTCACAGACTTATCTGCTTCCTCCCCAATACAGCAATTCTTCTGCCTGACGTCTCTTTCATCATTTCGAAAATTGAACACATTTTCTTAGCAGATTCGTTTGAAGAATTACTCATTAAGGAAACATTTTCAAAATTGCATTTAGGCGAAGATTCAATTCTTTTTGAAATCCCAACATTTGGCTTAAATTAGATCATAATATCATGCCGTAAAGTAAGACTGCGTTAGTCAGAGGTCAGGTTTTCACCAAAATATTTTTGAGCAGTTTGAAGAAACTATGGTTTTAAATAAAATATTGCCTATAATGACACAATTATGCATAGCCACTATACTTAGAAAAATGAAGGCATTACTTGAAGCTTGACGAACACATCATTATGAAAAAATTACACCAGATTTATTTGTATTTGATTTTTGTACTAAAAAATAGGTTTTAACGAAAATATTTCCAGTAACAAAACTATCAACACCATCAAAACATTTAACGTTTTTTAAATATCGTGCAGAGTCTTCATGTAAAATGCTTCTCAACAATATTGCTTTTTGAGGTCAAGTTACATCAGTTGCATCGTATAGAGTTGCTTCGCGATATATGAAACATTACTGAAAAATTCCGATGAATTTCATGTACTTAAAAACAGCAAATTGGAGTTATGACTTAAAGGAGATCAGTTCGTAGGTTTGAAAAACAAATTGTGGGGAAGGCTGAGTAATATTGATTCATCATTGAAGTTTCGCTGTGATTTGCCAGTACTAATGCTTCGACTTCTCTCACATTATTGAAATAGAAGAATGTCTTCAACCAAACAGCTAGTCGATCGTCACGAGTGCCCTGCAAGGAAATAAATATCGAAAATCGAAGAGATTATCTTCATCGCTACTTCGAAAACAGCGGTTCATAACCTCTTCGGTACACAATGATAAATAGCGAATGCAGCCCGGTGGAAGGTTATTCGAAGAATAGTTGAAATATCGAGAATCGAGCATAGTATACACTATTGATTGTCGCATTGAAAAACATTATAAGTGCAGTACGAAGAAAAAGAAAAATCTCTTCGTGTTCATTTTGACAAAACAGCATCTAAAAGAAAATGGATACTTGCTGCATGCCACCAAGTAAATACAATAATTTGTTAAATTGTTCTTCAGCAGATTGTGACGTCAATTGTTTACTACAAGCGAGTAGCTTGATTGCCGTCAAGGACTTACTCAGCGCCGAATTATAGTCAACATCCACGAGCACCCTCGATGTCATACTCTCTACCTGGTCATCGTGGTCATCCTATTTGTGTTTGTTTACGTTCATTTCGACAGCATCTTCTTTCCGCATACATGACCCGTCTTCTATTCACTTCGTTTCCTTTCGTTCACCTTCCACTTCATTTTTCATTCATTAGTGCCTCATATTACTTTTGCAGTTAACTATTCGTACCGTTTACCATTGAGGCACTTGCATTCCAACACGGTCATACTATGCATCACAACTGCAATTCTGACCATTTTTCTGATTTTGACAGTGTCGAGCTTTTACCTATCGCCCAGACAGATATCATCCTGTTTCTACCTACCATCGATTTTCACCTGACACAATGAAATTGCCAAGTGTGTTCCCATTGATTTTAAAGATTGCATTAATGCCGTCATTTATTATAAACAGCAGGGCAGAGCTTGGAACTTTACTTCTTGACAGTTCGATTACGGATTTTGCGTTTCATTGCATTATTTGTGTTTAGTTGCGGGTCGCGCTTTATGACGTTATCCACTTCATCACTTGTCTTCAGTTACCTAGGCTTCTGTCAGTCTCATTCATTGGTTCTCTTTCTTCATTGCACGCGTCGGCGGTCGCAGCTGGGGAACTCATTGATATACAGCACGATCTCTGCTCGAGACATAGTTTCAGTTGGCTCACACTTTAACAGATTCTCTGAGCACTGTCTTCTAACATCAGTAATTCGAGTGATTTTTATTCTAAACTCGATCATACATCTGTACTTTTATACGTCAAAAACAGTTAAAAATGCATGACGTACATATAGCGATTTAAAAGACGTTCATAAAATTTGCGATCCTCACACTAAGTAATATAATTGGAATTTTGTATTTAAAAATAAATAACAAAGTTCCATGAAATTTGAAATCATTTTCATGATAAATCGTTAACATTTGCTTCCATCCATGTTCTTCATTTGTCAAGACATGAACGATACTGAATAACTTATATTCTCAATTTTAAAGAAGCGCACTTATAATAGTTACATTTATAAACAGAAGCAAACAAGCCATTCGGCCATCAATGGATCAGGAAATCGGAAGAAAAAATTGACGATGTAGTCGCCGACCGAGACGCGACAGCTAACATTGTTACATATTGTTTAGAATTACAGTCCAAATGGTAAATAATATCAGTCACTGTCATATCACGTAATCTTTGTGATGCTCAGTATGTCTACCGTATAGAACATTTATAGCATATTATAATTGCATAGAAACAAATATAACAGCAAGCGAAAGCAGATTAATTTTTGATTTAAAGCTTATCGAATTTCAATCGTATTTAATGTCATTCGGCAAGTGCCGTGTCAATATACGTATTGCATGCAGTTGTTTGTAATGAGCTTTTGATACGTCACTCGAGAACATGATTTTGATGTCGAGCGTTGTGTCATAGATTTCGGTTTTTCCGAAAATATTCGCCTCAAGCAAAAACACGTGCTACGATAATAAACAACAGACAAAGATAATGGTAAACTTTCTCGACACGAAGAAAGGTTTGATAAGAATACGTAAGGGATTTGTTGTTATTTGCGTTACTCCTATTTGTAATTCGTACCTGGGGATGTAATATGGCTTGGCTTCAGAATATTATTACGTTACATTCAGGCGGGAACTATCATTCGCAAATACATGAAAGCAGTAAGAGCGTTTCAGCAATTAACGCGTAGCATAATGAACTTCAATATTATGTTCAATTATTTAAGACTTTCCATTTAGTTTCACCGATTGGGAGTGTTCGTACTGTTGCTTTATTATCAGTCAATGGTACACCGTCATTTCCTTTCAATGATCGTTATCTGCCTATGCTTGAAACGAAACCAGAGCAAAATAGTTTTTATTTTCATTTTCTATTAACTTAAAGAGTTTCGAATCAATTTGAACATTCGTTATTGTACTATTTACGGTTTACATTGCAAGAATGCTCAGAACACCGGCAAGAGAACTGTTCTTCGTTTCGAATAATGAGGGCGTTATCGTTTACGTAAAGTAAGAACAGAATTTGATTACATATCACTTTTGAGGATCTCCACGGGCAAGAGTCGGAAGTTGTTCATAATGCTCATCATTTCCAGTGTGAGCTTCACCTTCTGAGACTGCTTCAAGACACGAACATGCACCACCTAGAGCACACCACTGATTCCATATGAAGGTAATTAGCAGGATGTCAGCGACGCTTCTTTGAGAAATTCCAAAATAATTCAATGTTCTGTCCACGATGAGTGCTTATCTTTGGCAAAGAAATATGGTTGTTTCACGATTTTACCTTTCAGCTCCAGGCTTCATTCGAAAGTGTCGTGAACAGATAAAGGTTTTATTCGCACGTGTTCCTGAGTTGAAAATCATTAGAAAATGAAGTCGAGGTCTCATTTCATTCCGCCTCTTTCAAAACAGCCAAAAATTGCCGCTTCAAAAAAGGCAAATAAATGAAATTCAAAATTATCGGCCCATTTCTCTTCTATCAGTTTTTTCAAAAATATTAGAGACTTTTTTACGTACGAATGGAAACCTTTCTCTGTAATCACGACGCGCTTTCAGATGGCCACCAAGGATTTAGAAAATCAAAATCAATGGAAACAGCCATATTTTCTTTTCTTAAAGATGTCGCCTCATCATTGGACCAAAACGAAGAACCTATTGGATTATTTTTAGATTTCTCAAAAGCTTTTGACGTCAATGATCATGACATCGTACTTTCAAAATTACCTTCATATGGAATCCGTGGTATTGCTCTAGATTGGTTATGTTCGTATCTTAAACAACGATCTCAGAGAGTGGAAATAATTTTACTGAATGATGGAACATTATGAACACAACTTTCCGACTCTTTGCCTATTGCACGTGGAGTTCCTCAAGGATCGATATTAGGCCCTATTCTGTTCTTACTTTACGTAAACGATATGCCCTCGACGATTCGAAACGGAAGAACAGTTCTCTTTGCGGATGATACGAACATTCTTTACAATAAATAAACCGTAAATAGTACAATAGCAGATGTTTCAAATTGATTCCGAAATAACAAATTAATAGAAAATGAAAATAAAACTGTTTTAATGCAGTTTTCCGTTTCAAATAAACAATTCTTTGATCCATTGAAAATGAACGGTGTACCATTGACTGATGATAAAGCAACACAATTTTTAGGCCTCTCAATTCAGTCAAACCTTAAATGGAAAGTCCATTTAAATGAATTGAACATAATATTAAGTTCATTATGCTACGCGTTGAGAATTCTTTCAAATTCAGTCAGCCTTCTTACTGCTCATGTATATTTTGCGAATGTTCGTTCCCGCCTGAGATATGTATGGCATAATATTCTGGTAAATACATATTACAGCTCCCAGATTTTAGATTACAAAATAGAATTGTACAAATAATAACCAAATCCCACCCACGTGATTCTTGTAAACCTTTCTTCATTAATCGAGAAAGTTTACCATTATCTTGTCTGTTAATTTATTTATCAGTGCTTTTGTCTAAAATGACTTGCTTAAGGGCGGGAACATATTTTCGGAAAATACCGAAATCTGTAACTTTAACACTCGACATAGAAATCATATTCATCAGGTGACAGTATCAAAAGCTCATTACAAAACCTTCACATACAATACATGTATATTATTTTACAGCACTTTGCCAGATGACATTAAACGATTAAATTCGATAGAAAATTTTAAATCCAAAGTGAAATCTGCTTTCCTTGCTGTATAACTGTTTCTATACAATTATGTCTGCTGCATAATGTTTCTATACAATTAGAGACTATACTGAGCATCACAAAAAAAGTTACATTAATTATGACAGTGATATTTAATGTATTATTTACCATTTGGACTGTATAATTCTAAACAATATGTAACAAGTATTGTATCGCAGCGTCTGGGTCAACGACCCCCATCTCGATCAGATTTTTCTTCCAGTTTCCCTGATCCATTGACCAAATGCCGAATGGCCCCTTGTTTTGCTTCTGAACATAAATGTAACTTCATTATAAGTGCACTTCTTTTAGAATTCAAGGGGAAATATAGTTATTCAAATTATCGTTTCCATGTCGCGGCAGGAAGAATTCCTTCACGAAGGACATCATGGATAAGAGCCCAAAATGTATTGCTGATTTATCCTTGAAAATAGATTTCATTTCATGGGAGCTTTATTTATTTATTTTTTTAAATACAAAATTCAATTATATTACTTAGTGTAGGGATCACAGAATTTTGTAAACGTGCACAGAATTCACTTCTCCCCATAGTACGTCATACACATTTTTAACTGTTTTTGACGTAAAAATAAAAATTACAAAACCAGTAAGATGTATATTAAAATCAAGTTTAGAATCAAAAATCACTCCGAGATTACTGATGTTAGAGACAGTGCTCAAGGAGTCCTATTTAAAGAATGTAGGTAGCTCACAAGAATATGTCTCCGAGCAGAGATCATTGCACAACACTATCAATGTGGAGTTCCCAATACGGCCAAAAGGCTCGATACAGCCAAAAGGAAAAGAGAACCAATGAGGATAAGGACTGACAAAAACCTCGTGCTTCGGAACAAAGTGATGGATAAAAGTGGATAAACAGTCATAAAATGATACAATAAATACAAAACACAAATAATACAATAAACATAAAATCCATGTCGAGTTTGTCAAAGTAAAAGTTCCAATCTATGCTATTTATATAATAAATGACAGCATTGGTACAATCTTTAAAATCGTAGAACACACTTGGTAATTTCTCATTGTGGTCAGATTGAAAATCAGTGGTTATTTAAAATTAAGAGCAGGATGATATCTGTCACAAGGTAATAATGGATCGATAGATTTAAAAAGCTCGATATAATCAAAATCAGAGAAAATGAGATCAAGTTGCGAGTTGTGATCATAGTATGTATTATTGTGTTGATTAAAATTTAGAGACGCAATAGTATTAAACAGTACAGATAAGTTAACTGAGCCTTAAAGAGAAATGTGTAGAACTGTAGATGAACGGGCTCCAAAAAGTAAGTCATGTCTGGAAGGTTGTAGTCGCCAGAAAGAAGGAAGCAGGAGGAAGGATATTGGTCGGGGATAACAGATAGATCATGTATATAATTTTGGAAAAGAGATCTGTCAGAGTGAGGCGAAAAATAAACTAAAATAGGATGAGTACATTGTTAGGAATAGAGAGTATGACATCAAGTTGCTCAGTACGTTGATGGATGGTTGATATAATTCAGCACTGAATTAAGTCCTTGACAGCAATCAAAACTACTCCTTTGTAGATAAACTGGAGTGGCAGTCACAATCTAGCAACTTTGCAACGAGGACAATTTAGCAAATTATTTAATATTTACTTGAAAATTAGCATACAACCCAAATATCCATTTTCTTTAAGGATGCTGTTGCAGTGAACATGTAAAATCCAAAATATTGGTTTTGAAGGATTTTCTTTTTTTTCTCAATACACACTTATAATGTGAAAAGAGTTTTTCAATGCAACAGGAAATCAATAGTGTATTACTGTGCTCTCGGTTCCTCGGTAATTTTCCAGCTTCTTCTTCGAATGGCCCTTCCACCGAGAGAAACTGCATTCATGCCTTTTATCATTGTGTACCGAGGGTTGTGTTGTATTTTCAAGTGCTTTGATGGGAATAGTCTCTTCGATTTTCTGATATTTATTTCCTTGCAGGGGCTTCATTGATGATCATTGCTTTGTTTAGTTGAAGACATTCTTCTAGTTTTCCAATAGTAGCAGGAAAGTCAGAAATATTAGATACTGTGACCAAATCCCTGTAAAATTCTAATGATGAAATCAATATTCGTAAGCCAACTTCCTACAATTTGTTTTTCAAACCTCACAATTTAGTCTCCTTTAGGATCATAACTCAGTTTAGCTGTTTTAGGATCTGTGGGATTCATCGATTTTTCTCAGTAATGTTTCATATATACTTGAAATATCCTATACGATCTGGCTGATGTGGCCCCTTGAATGTCAAAGCGATATTTTAATTTGGGGGGGAGAACTTTACATGAAGACTCTGCGATATTTAAAAAAAACGGGTCCAAATGTTTTGATTAATTTTGTTGTTGGGAAGGACGTTTAAGAGAATGCTGCAGGTCTTATTTTCGTTAAAACCCTATTTTTTGAAAATTGCAAAAATTCAAAATTCTTTCAGTATCTTCCTATAACTATAGTTATGAAGATTTTTTTCATAATGGAATGTGTTCGTCAAAAAAACTTCAAAAATTGTCACCTTCAATTTTTCTAAATTATGAGTATTTCATGCGTAATTTAATGTCAAACATAGGCAATATTTTATTTTAAAAACCATAGTTTCTTCAAAAACTGCTCAAAATGTTTTGGTTAAATTTTGACCTCTGATAGCGCGAAGGTGCGCTTACGAGAGTAGTGGAGGTCTCATGATAGTTATGATCCCCAATTTTTCGTAAATGGCAAAAATTCAAAAAAAAATTAGGCGTCTTCCTTCAAATACAATTTTGAAGAAATGTTTCCTTAATGAAATGTGTTCTTCAAAAACAGATCTACAAAGAAAGTCATGTTCAATTTTCGAAATGATGGAAAACAGGAGACATCAGGCAAGAGAAGTGCTGTATTAGGGGAGAAGCAGATAAAGTCTGGCGACTCATTTCTACGTTCGTCTTCTTTACAGCACTGGAGAATGAACGACTAAATTGTCACAACGAAATGGTGTTGCGCAGGTATTTAGATCGTGTATAGATTTGCCGCACTTCGCCCAAAGAAGGCTTTCTACCATGCATCATTGTTGCGTTTGGCCAAACCTCTGACACTTGAAGCAGCGCAAAGGGTATGCACAATCCGAATAGGAGTGTCAATCTCTTGTCCATGTTCCTTCCTCTTGATTCTGTACACCTCAGTGACACCCTGGCTCTTAAAGAAAAAGAAGATCCGCTGTAGTTTCAAGTGTGACATCGAGGTTGATCAGTGCCTTACAAAGTGTAGGGTGAGTGGTCACTTTCACAAGGAGGTCGGCATTCTGCTTAGTTTCCAGGCTCGTCTCTATTTTCTCGTCGGTGCGCACTTCGAAGAAAATGGTAACATTCTTTTGTCGCACGACCGCTTGGAGCTTACCGAAAGAATACTCAATGGCAACCGGGAGACGGACTTAAATGTTTTTCCTTCATAACTGTATTCCGTAAGAATAAAACGTGGCCTCTTTGTTTAGAGCTGGTATTGAAACCTTAATATCTTACCATGTACGCGTAGGCTGTGCAAATCCCATGATTTTTAGTTTTGCGAGTAAGATGTCGTGATCTACTGAGTCGAACACTTTGCATGAAATCCAGAAGAATTCAAGAATCACAACATTACTGTGATCTATAGCTGTTCCGCATATTCAATAACATTCAGTAGCGCAGTACCAGTATTCCTGCCGGAACGGAAACCTGATTGCTGATCGTTTAAAAATGATATTTTAGATACAGTCTAGTTTGCTTACGGACGATTTTTCGGAGTATTTTGAAATAGTCAGAGGATGCTAATTGGGCGGTATTCAATAGGGTTTCTTGGTTGATGCTGTCTTGGGGAATAGGATGCACGAGCGCAATTTTTCAAGATAAAGGATATTGTCCGCTCATTAGAGAGAAATTTACTATTTCGTAATGATGGATAAGCCACCAGGCTATTTTTAGCAGTTTGGCATTTATAAAATCGGTACCTGAAGCATTAGATTTGAGACTTTGCACTATTTTTATTATATCCTCATGTTCCACGGATGAAAAGAAAAATTCGTCGTTGAATTTTGTTTCTGAGTTTGGAGAAACGCGAGGGATTGGCTCTTCAAGTTACTATCAAATGAAGGAACGTTTCTTATAAAAGTATGATTTAGAGATTCTAGGAGAATATTCATTTCAATTTGGGGAGGAGCTTTACCTGTTCCTAGATATTTCAAATTTTTCGAAATCGTTTTCGAGTCGCGGATTCTGCCGAAGGTGGTGTGGTAATATTTTATTTTAGCATTGCGACATTTCTGCGTTACTAAATTTCTGAGCATTTTGTACTGTTTTTTAAATTGTTCGCATTTAGTTTTCCGGAAAGTAGCATGCACTGCATCTCGATCTTTCATTAAATTCCGAATTTCATCAGTTAACCATGCTGCAGGAGGACGAGTTACGCGTGATATTTTTAAATGCGCGTGCTGGTCATAGAGTTGTATTATAAAGTTAGTGAAAATCGCCACTTAGCTTCCAGCGATTCTTCTTCGTGGACAGGTGCCAAGGAAGTGTCAATCCATCTACATTAAATGCTTATTTATCGAATTTTGAAAAATCGCGGTATTTAATTAAGTGCGGTGAATATTTAGGACACTTCAGATTGTAAACAAGATAAATTAGATCGCGTTTTGAAATCCCGGGAACTGGAAATTGACCGTGATTTCGAACTTTGTTTTGATTACATATTATTATATGATCGATCCAAGTTTCCAGTTTCTTGGAGTGGTGTGTAGGTTAGGTAAAATTCGAGGCACATGCTGTGGAAAAGGCAAAATCGTTCTGCAGAAGGAGAGGCTTTTAATAGTTGCGATTTAAAGTCACCCATTACAATAATATGTTCATAAGAATGGATCACAGATGCAAATGTTTCGTCGTTTTATCTATGCTGCCTGACTTAGGAAGTAAATAAATGACAGCCAAGAGACATTTTTTCCTAAAAGCCCGATTTCGATAAAAAGATATTCACTACGTTGGCAATATTCAATATTGGCGTTCAATATTTGTTGAAGAGAGTATAAGTTTATGTCTAAGATCGTCGCGAATGATATACCGACAACGTCCACCATGTGCGGCGACACTGGCTTTCCGATCAGCTCTTATCAAGCGGTACCCTGGAATTGCTACTAGTGCGGAATTGAGAGAATTTTTCAACCAGGTATCGGTTAAGATAAGCGCATGAAAACGGTGTTATTTCCGATATTATTTCCGGTACTTTATCGAAATGGCAGGGCTGAGACTGAGCATTTAAGTGTGCAACGTACAGACAGAAAGAGCGAGGATAAGGCTTATTTCTAGCGTCAGACGTTTGTACCGTCGGGGCAACGTTGCTTCATAAACTAATCTTGAGGTATTTTCTTTATTCCTTGGCGTCTCTGTAAGGGCTTAGCGGGAACATTGTGTTGCGTTTGCACAGAAATATTTCGCACTTTCTGGCGAATTGTTTCATTGCAGTGGTAATTAGTGGATTCATATTGTTGTACGAACTGTTTTCGAATTATGATTGTAATGAATGCTGGTGTCTATTTTGTCAAATTTAATTTAGTGTCCAAACGGGCGTGTGTAGGTCAAACATGGATAAATGAGTACATAATGAGCACAGTTTAAAAATGAAATATGACAAATATAAGGACAAAATATGTTAATACAGTGAAGTAGATAAACAATGTGATCAAGAAGTTTATGAATATAACACTTGCAGAAATGCATTTCTCACTTTTGTTTATTTTGGACTGAGAAACAATTGTGAAGTTTTTTTTTTAAAAAAATGTCTGTAAATGTGAATAATAGAATTAAAAAAAAACAAAACAAAAACCAACAACAACAACAACAACAACAACACTAGAGAACTTAAAATTGATTCCTTTAAATCTTTCATTCTTCATCTCACAAAAAAATTAATAATTTACTTACTTTCTCTGCATCGAAAAAGTTTGCTTTAGGACCAAATTATTTTCCAATGTCCAAGAAGACATTAGTATTTTCCTAAGAACGTTTTCCATCCTCCTTAATTTAAATAGTCATTTTCCCATTTTCAATTCACTTCTTTTTAAAGTGCTATTTATTCACATATAGTTAATAAGTTATTCTTGTAAATTATGGATAATATTATTTACCTGCAGATTATATGCAGGCATCTTGCCATAAAGGGAAAAAAGAAAGTTACATACCTGAAAATATGTACAATTGAATTGGTAGAAAATTTATGAAAATCAAAAAAGAATAAGTACGTCCTAACTTGATTAGAGAATGTTAATATGATTGTTGAATAATAATTATTAAAGAAGAAATTTTCCATTCAAGTTTACTACTAATTAAAACTGCGGCTTCCATTCATTTAACTCATATACCATTAGGACTACTTATTACTGTTATAAGAATAGAATGTTATTCAATTTTTGTGCTGTAGAATTTGACAATGTTACCATCTGAGAAATAATTGATATTGAATTTATTAGCACTTGATTTAATCCCACTTACATGAATTATTAAATTTAAATTGGCTCAAAGCAAGCCCATATCAAGTTCAATTTTCCTGTCCTCATAAAAAAATAATTGTTTTTCCATTTTTGTTGACCTGCAACTAATTGAAATTGTGTCAAATAGTGACTGAATGAGTTAAGTTTCAGACCCCTGTTAGAAGATTTACCATCTCAAGAATATTTATTTGTTATGTATTCTTTTTCTCAACCTTTATCCTCTGAAACTTAATAAATAAAAAATATCACTAACATTCTTTCACTTGAAAGAATGTAATAAAATAGTTTTGCCTTTTCTTAGAAAGACAGGCATTAACATAAAAAATCATGGTAAAATATCCCAATATTCAGAATATCTTTTTCTATTTTAAGATAGTAGTTAATGAAATCAAATACTCATTTACATGAATATTTTTTATTAACGACCAATATTGATACTGACGAGTTCACTACTATTACATACCAAATTCACATGAAAACATTGTGACAATAATTGTTTTTATTATTCAGGTAATTTATTATTCAGAACATTTCAGGTTCGATAAATTAATCCTTTACATGAAGTTGAAGAGAAGGTTCTGCAGAATTATACTTGGCATAACATTTTTCTTATTTTCATTAAAAACTAACCCACTCCTTTCTTGTATTTTTCCCTAGATGTAATTTCCATTACTACCTTTTCCTAGTAGTTTCGGAGAGGAATGACTTCCGACACTGATAAATTTGGATTTAAATCATATAAGAAACTATCAGTATAGAAAAAATTTTAAAATAAGAAGTTTCCTCAGAACACTCAGTGAAAATAAATTTTCTGCATTGGTCAACATAATGAAGAATTTATTACCATAATATTTAAATATTCAATTGATTCAACTATGGAGCATATTTATAAAATAAAAATAAATCTACTATTATTACCACACATAATACAAGTATAACTTTTATTTGAAATTAGTACATTCATAAAATGTTACTTCAATTAGGAATCATACATTCTATTTTAAATTTTGTCTTTAAGCACTCTCCGAACTGCTACACCTCATCAAGCACCTGTTATGGGTAGTATAAGTGGTTAATCACTTCTTCTTCGACATAAATTGTGACTGCTTGAAAACAATAGTTCTGCAGAGTTACCGAAGTCAGTTCTGAGCATCGAAAGCAGCTTTTCACTACAACAAACATCTCTGAACAATATTTTTACTTCTTTCTTGTTTTTCATTTTTTTGTTTTTGTGGAGCAAATAAATTATACATGGAGGTAGAAGTATATTACAACAAAAATCTGTCATGAAATTTCTAATCTTCAATCTTTGTTTTAAGGTTGAATCATTGAAAATCTGAGAACAGTGTGCCATGCTATTTTATTTAATTGTTCATGGATAACACAATTTTTTACTTTATTAAAAGAAAACGATATCCTTAATTTTCAATGAAATATTGTACATATGCACGCTTAATGGATGAAAAATTTTATAAACCTGAATCATTATGGTGAGAGGGATATGGGTGCTTTTACATTTGTTTGAAATGACTGACTCATGCCATGCAAGTCTTCACAGTCATATTGGAACTCATATTTCCTCCAGGAACGAAGAATTATCAAGTATTTCATTTCCACAAAAATTTGGAAATTATGTCCTTCCCGATTTGTGATTGATCGATTGATTGATTGAGTTTAAAGAGCGCTTCAACTACTAAGGTCATTGGCGCCCATGTCAAAGTATTTCTAAAATAAATAAATTAAAGTTCTAGTAAAAGTGTTGCTGGTGCAACTTACCAGCTAAGATGAAAGAACATACACATCCAAAAAAGAAAAGCTTCAATTACGCATAAAAGATACAAGTATATATAAACAAAGTTCAAAAACGAAAATCTGAGACCAGGAAAGCATAAAAACATTATTGCCCTTATATGGCAGATAAAATGATATATTCCGCATTCTCTCAAAAAACAAAAAAGTTGTGAGAGCGCGGGATCCTCATCTCCGAGCACCTCTCGTAGAGGGTTGCCCAGACCATGTCTTCGTCGACTGCCAACAAATTTCAAACAATGCAGAAGGGCGTGCTCCACAGAAAGAACCGCCCTGCATAAATCGCAGGTAGGAGGAGATTTTGGAAACTGTGAGAAAAGTGGCAGTGTCCGATACGAAGACGGGTGACCGGGAGGTCCTAGGTTCGAGTCCTGACGACGGCAGGATTTTCGACACTAGCTTTTCAGCTAGGCCGAATTCGCTGTCTGGAGGAGAATTATAGCGGTCGGCTGCTCTGATCGGTAGTTTTCCGTGGTTTCTCCGATGAAGACCAGGCGAATGCCGGAGCAGTACCCTACCAAACGGGTCACGGACCGCGCGCAATCTGTCCTTCCCATTCCTTGTCCTATCCTCTCCCCTTTATACATACACTTACACTAACATGTACTACACTACCACATATCCCGGGAGACCGGTCGGGAGATTAGAGCTTGTCCCGGCTGGGGTGGTGCCTCACTGGTGGGAGAGTCCAGGTTAGGGGGAACCCCACTAGCCAACGGTAGGTCGGCGCCGGATCTCGCCATCCAGTGGGGAAAGATCTCCGCCATCTCCCGAGAAAGAAAAAAACATGCACTAGACGAACGGGACTAATGACCAGAGCAGTTGACGCGCCCGGGAACACGAAAAATCAATCAAACGGAAGACAGTAAAATAACTTCCTCACGCCTGGAAGGGCGGGATGAGGAATGCCAGGAATTAACAGAATCTTTTATTACACTTAGTTTATAGGTATGTATTGTGCCACTCTGTTTGCCACGCGTTAGAGATGCACCGTTAAAAAAAAACTTTAACATCGGACGATGGTTCAAAAGGAATGTGAACAGGAGTATTCTCCGTCGCCAATTTCGCCGCCCGGTCAGCCAGTTCGTTCCCCATGATCCCCACATGGCCTGGGATCCTACTCAGTACCAGATCATAGTGGCGAGACACAAGGCGATGAATGAGGGTTTGAATTGATTTCGTTAAGTAGTCTGAGGAAGAACGAGACAGCCTGGAAGTGAGCTGAGAGAATTTAGAACAGAGAACTGCTCGGCGCAAAAGTTGCTGACTCGATGTATTTAGGCTTTCAAGAATTGCATACATTTCAGGAGGTACTGCACCGAGAATGTAGCCGATGATTTGGCCACTTCAAGGCACAAAATTACATGCTACTGTGTCGTTGCACGATAAACCATCTGCATAAGAATACATGATCTGATAGGCTACCTCTCATTTCCTGGAAATGCATCTGGTAAACAAGAGGACTAATAATTTGTTTGGGAAGATTAGATAGTCTGAGGTCAATATTCGGACGGAGGAGTTTCCAAGGGGGAATGGGGTAGAATGGGGGTTCACAGGGGTGGGAAGTTCAACATTGCTGTCCTGCAAAACATTTCGCAAACGAATACCTGAGGCTATAGCGATGTTCGAAGAATAAATGTAGTTCTACATTCAGGATGGATAATTATTCTGGTGACAAGGATGATTAGAGACTCTCTGATACTTTAGCACCAAAGAGGTTAACAAAATATCCCGCCTTTCTTTAAGGGGGAGGGCTCACCAGCCTCGGCTAGGAAGACAATCTGGCCGCGGTAATGCACCCGTTGATAGACGATACCAGCGTGGTGCGTACACGATTGACGGGATGCAGAATGGAGGATCTGCTGAGCCATACACTTCACTTCCGCAATCTAAAACTGAGCGGATGAGTGATCTATATAACCGGAAAAGGGTAGTGCGGTCGGCATCCCATGATGTGCCATTCAGCATTCGACGAAGATTAAGGGGGAAGACACATCTGGTTTGTAGTCTACGGATATGAGCACGCTACGTGAGGGACTTGTCAAATGTGAGCCCCAGGAATATGACAGATTCCGCGAATGGAAGCTGATTTCCTCCCAGGTGAAGGACTGGATAGCTGTGAAAATGGTATATCCTACAGAAATGCAAACCGATACATTTAGTGGCAGAAAAATTAAAACTTGCTGTTGTGTCTATCTATAGAGCGGTTCAGCACCATTTGGAGGTTGCCTCTAGATCACACTGATGCTGCTGGATGAACAGAAGATGGCAAATCATCCACAAAACAACGATGCCTTTATAGGATCACGCACAGTCGACGCTAGACCATTGATGGTAAATGGCAAAATAGGAGTGACACTCAGGACTGATCCTTGAGAATACCATTTTCAAGAGGATGACTAATGAAAAAGCCTGTCACCCACACGGAATGATCTGTTCGAAAGGAACAAAGTTTCTGGAGGAATAGAGGAAGCTTCCCCCTAAATCCCCAAGAGTGCAGAGTTTGCAGAATGCCGTGCCTCCAAGTGGTATCGTAGACCTTTTCTATATTGAATATACAAGATGTCTCAAGAAGAACGATGTAGACAGCTATTGTCAGCGAAATGAGGTGGTCCAAGGTTGACCGGTTTCTTCTGAACCCGTTTTGGATTGGCGTCAACAGATTTTGTATTCCAAGGTCCAGACCAGACGCTGATTCACCATGCGTTCCAGCACTTTGCATACACCGTTTGTGAGGGAAATATGTTGATAACTTGATGGCAGTGATTGATTTTTCCCTTCTTTGGGAACTGGGACGATGATGGCTTGTCGCCAAAAGGTAGGGATGGTGTGATCTTCCCAGATCCGGTTATAGAGCCGCAGAAGAAATTGTGCTCTGTCGGGAAGATGTTGCGGCATTAAAGTGTGAATTTCGTCTGGACCTGGTGTGGTTCTTTTCGAAAGCATCAGAGCAGAACGCATTTCATACGTGGAGAAAGGGACATTGTAATCATGTGCTCTGCTCGAAAAATCCAAAGTGCGGTTTTCTATTCTTTCTTTACGAAAAAGGGAGTTGGGAATATAGTTTGCCAAACTCGACAAATTTTCATATCAAGTCGCAAGTTCCTCTGCAATGGCGTCTCGAGCTGTGATCATTTTTAAGAAGACCTAGCACTGAGTTTAGGGAAGGGTATTCTTTAATTTGACGCACCTTTCTCCATACCAGACGTGGTGGTGTATGGCAATTCAGAGAGGAGAGTATGCTCTCCATGATGCCTTTTTACTTTCTAAAATGGCTCTTCTTGCCTTCGATCTGCACCTCTTGTAATCAATGAGGTTATCCGCAATTGGATAGTGTTTTAGACGTGTCAATACTTTCTTACGAGCACCGACAGCCCTTGAGCAATCCAAGTTCCACCACCGGACGAAGGGGTGTCGCTAATTGCTGGTCGACTTGGGAATTGCAGTGTCCGCTGCTTGTAGTACAGCACTGTTAAAATGTGCTGCCATTTCTTCTACACAGGCAAACTCCCCCTCCGATAGACTGACGTTCGCTTGGAATGTCAGCCAGTCAGCACGTCCAACACACCATTGAGGGGGGCGCGCCAACTCACGAGAAAGCCTATCAATGTGGACGATGTCGGGGTAATGGTCGCTTCCGCACAGGTCGTCTAGGATGGACCATTGTAGAACGGTTGCAAGAGAAGGGCTGCAGAGTGCTAGATCGGCACACGTGTTCGAATTTGTAGCGACGGCAAAATGAGTTGGTTCACCAGAATTCAGAATAACCAAGTTCGCTGTGTCTATTACTGATTCTAATATACTGCCTTTCAGACAGGTGCGGGGAGAGCCCCAGAGAGGACTATGGGCGTTTACATCCCCGACTACCACGAATGGAGAGGGCAGTTGGATTATCAAGTCCAGAAGTTCTTGAGCAGATACATTCAGCCTGTTGTCCTAAATGTTGCATACAGTGAGTGTGAGGGATGGAAGGTGCACCTGCACAACAACTGCTTGAAAGCCGGTCTGAAGAGGCACCTCTGTAGACAGCAGCGAATCATGTACCAGTGAAGCAACTCCGCCATGAGCACGGAGACCATCCTCCTCATCGAACCTGTAAGGGGAGAAATTACGAAGAAACAAGGGTCGAGGTGGGATGAGGCGAGTCTCTTGGAGACAGATTATTAAAGGACTGTGACGGGACAACAGCAGTTTAAGATCGTCCCGTCGCGAGGAGAAACTATTCATGTTCCATGACATGAGAGCCATGGTGAAATTATGTGTTATCTTTTTTCCTCCGATGTTGGGATTCGGATGCGCGAGGTTCTTCCCCAAGGGGAGTTTCCTCCGAAGCCGAGACCACCTAGGCATTGCCAAGGGGGCTGGATGCTCGCATAGTGCGAGTTTTGGAAGCAGTGTCACGTGGTTTTGATGAGGTTTTTGTGGCCGAGTCTGAGGCAGATGTGCGTCTAATATGAGCTTCCATTGAGGATTGGATAAAGGTTTGGTCGACTACGACGGCTGACTTTTTATGTCCATCTTATATTTCGTAGGGATGATCACTCTCCCACCTTGCAGGGGAGAGGCATCCACTGGGAGGTCCACTGGAGACACTTGACATGTGAAACTCACCACTTAGGGAGTAGTTAGTAGTTAGTTGGGGAGTAGTTAGTTTGGCAGCCCGCTGCTACCCTCGGTGTCTTAATTTTCACGGTATCGGAGAAGAAGCAAGAAAGATCAATAGGATTCCTCATTTGGTACCGACGTTTGGCCTCAGAGAAGGACACTTTGTCAACTTCTCTAATCTTCTGGCTCTCTCGTTCTCTCAGAAAGGTTGCTTAAAGTTGGCCGGTTGATCACCTTCGCAATTAACACAATGCGCCGCAGTGGCGCAGGGTTCAGGTTCGTGCACTTACCGCACCCGCACTTACCGCACACCGGGTTATCTGCCATGCACCGCTGCTGTGTATGGCCGAACCTCTCGCACTTAAAACACCACAAAGGGTTGGGAACATATGGCCGAACATTAAGATTATAGAATCCGCACGAGATCTTTTGAGGGAGAGTTGGAAGATTGAACAGATATTGATAGGAGCCATCGGATAGGTCGTCAAGTACCTGAAAAAAAAACAGACCAATTATTATTAAATTCATTATTTACAGGAAACGGAGTGAAATGTTTCGCTCGAAACGGCTGCTGAAGCACACTGGAATCACGATTCGTGAGGATCTCACGAATTTTTTGACGTCTCTCACGTCGATAACATTTACATTAGAGGCGATTTCTTCATAGTATTATACTTATGAGAACATGTTATTTAAATAATGTGAAATTAAGTTTCTCGAAAGCTCAACAGTTTTTTGATTAAATGAACTCAAAATACCGAATTTTAATTAATTAATCATGGAACGCTTAAAAGAATGGGGCATGTCTAATTTTCGTTGAACTCTCTGAATTTTCGAAAACTGTAAATTTAGAAATCATGCGAGAATGTATGTACTACTGTAGCACCACTGATTTATTATCCACGCCTGGCAAGGGATACATGAGGCGAGCATCGTGTATTTCCATCATTGTATCTAGCAGACATGACTTGCCTAAGCTTTTCTTGTGTCAGCTATAAAAACAGATGATTGAATTAGAAAGCTTCTGCTCAATTTTTGCTCCGACCAGGAATCGAACCTTGGATTGCACCTTGGAAAGCATGCTGATGAAGAGCCCCCGATGGGCTTCTTAATAATAATAATAATAATAATAATAATAATAATAATAATAATTAACGTTTGTTATAATAGTGATACTAATGATGATAATAATTGGGCGCAGATTTTTATTTAAAATATCGCAAACAATGATCGATAAAATGTTAAAAAATGCCTAAAAAAACAAAACGTAAAAATGTGATGAAAACCAATTTGGAAGAACAACTAGATGTTGGATGCCTTACTATACTTGGATTTTTCTAACGTGGCGGCTGTGGGTAGTATCTCCAAGATGGAATTCGTCACGATCACGGCCGCATCATTCTCAGTTCTGCCGCTAGAGTCGCTTGATCTGCAGCACTGGTTGATACGGTCGCGATCATGCGACATCTTGCGGCAGAACCAAGAAAGATGCAAAACGTTGTGCCGAATTCCATCTTGGAGATACTACCCACAGCCGCCACGTCAGAAAACCCAAGGTTAATGTAATTGAGAATTCTGTTCGTTGAAATGAATCCAGCTTTTAAACTTTTGGTTTGGACTGTTCTTTACCAGAAAATCTCTGCTTTTAGTTATCTCCAAATCGGCTGAACGTCCAATAGCACAGACAGGCGTCACAACAACCTTAGATTATTATCACAATGGCTGACATTACAACTTCTGAGCGAATAAATCGAATAAGCTACCAGGTTTAAGTACTCAGGAATTTTGTGGAGAACATTAATCTCTCGTATATATTACATCTCGTATATATTATTTGTAGTAAGTACCATTAAAATACTAAAATCGATGAAATCAGCGAAAAATGCATTGAAATGACAAAACGGTAAAAAATGACGTATTAGTCGAAATCGACGAAAAATGCAAAAGAAAAAAAGACATATAAAATTGAATCACCTCCTTTTGTCATAACATAAAATGAACTTCTATACTAAACAGCATTTTTCTAAAGTGAAAAGAAATAAAATGACATTTCATTAAAATCCGCCCCTTAATAATAACTAAGGACTGGTTTCCCGTGTTACTGCATCTTCTGTTTGCTAACTTGAAATTGGATGAAACCGTGACAGAAATTTGAATCATGAAACGGACGTTATTTTAGCACTTGTTTCGTTTTGCACGAAATTGCACGTTTGGGGGGTTACCGCACGGCATTGCACGTTTTAGGTAATGCAGCATGAAAATTTCGTTTTGGGATTTTACCGGATGAATTTGGGAAATTAATATATTTATTGCATAAAATATTTTTCCTAGGTTCGAGCCTCGACGGTTGCAGGAACTTCGATATTGGGTGGATGAGAGAGTATGGGTTGGACAGCTAGATCGAATTTGGTGATGTCATTGCAGCCCCTCTGACCAGGAGGTCCTAGGTTCGAGTCCTGACGGCGGCAGGATTTTCGACACTAGCTTTTCAGCTATCTCGAATTCAATCGCTGTCTAGAGGAGAATTCTAGCGGCTGATCGGTGGTTTCCCGTGGTTCCTCCGATCCACGAAGCCGGAGCTGTACCAGGCGAATGCCGGAGCAGTACCCTACCAAATGGGCCACGGACCGCACGCGATCTGTCCTTCCTCTTCCATGTCCTATCCTCCCCCTACACACACACTAACATGCACTACACTATCACATATTCCGCGAGACCGGTCAGGAACTTAGAGCTTGTCCCGGCTGGGGCGGTGCCCCGCTGGTGGGAGAGTCCTGGTTAGGGGGAAACCCCACTAGCCGATGGTAGGTCGGCGCCGGATGTCGCCATCCAGCGGAGGAAGATCACCGCCATCTCCCGAGAAAAACATGCACTACACTAACGGGACTAATGGCCAAAACAGTTGACGTGCCCAGAAATATGAAAAAATCAATCAATCGAATTCGGCCGCTGTCAGGAAAATTCTAGCGTTTGGCTGTTGATTGTTAGTTTTCCATAGTTTCTGCGATCAATACCAGAGAAATGCCGGAGAAGTATCCTAAGAAACGCACGGACCACGTGCGATTTTTTCTTGTCATTCCTTGCCCTATCGTAAACGCTTACTTACTCAGTTACACTTACATGCACTACACTACACTACCATCAGGGTTGGACAGTGTACATACTTGTATTTTAAATACATTTTGTATTTGATCAAAACTATTATTTAGTTCTTTGGACATGTATTTATGTATGTATTTGGCGTTATTGGGTCGTTAGTCCGACTTCGCCGACCAGCTCCCAGTGTCCCCCATGCCTAGTTCATTTCCCATCCTTGGGGGTAAGCGCGACATGAGGTGAACATGACCTATTATTCTCTTCACTGTAAATAACAATATTCGCCTGCTTGGGCTTTACTTCATTACACAGCTACAGAAACTTGGACGATTTTAAAGGAAAGCTACCTTTCTATTTTTGCCTGGATCGGGAATCGAATCCAGGACCACAGCACAGGAAGTCAGTACGCTGCCCATGAGCCATCTCAGAGGCAAATATGTATTTAAATATATAAAATAAGTATTTAAAAAAGGAAATACATCTTGTACAGATGGAGATAATTGGGATAGTTTATATTTCTTTGATTCTGCTAGTGAATGAACCTCATTGAAACCAAAATAAAAGCCCCTTTCAGCTATTGAATTTGAATTCTCTTCATTTTTTATTATAAATGAAAATCATTAAAAACGTTGGATAATGTTTCGCCGACAAAAAATGCCTTTATTCCTTATAACTAGAGTCCGGACAATGCCCTTTTTGCCTATTTTATTTCTATGAATGTGTTTTTAGGCAACATACCCCATTATCAATGTTTACCACAGAAATGCTTTTGCGAGGGTTTTATAATGTCTATAAATGCCTATTTTGGAGATAATTGCGTAATCGAGCGTTTCAAGCCTATAAGTACCTTTATTGAATTTTTCGCATTTTTAATATTTTTTGTTCACTATATTTTGTTTTCTACAATAATTTTTTGAGAAATCACTAATTTTTACTAAACAAGTAACAACCGCGTAAAATCAGTAAGGGTGACCTCTGAACGAGAAGTTCTATGTCCTGTGCGCTTGCCTGTAATGCGTTGAGCAGGGACATCGCATAGAGACGTAGTATGAGAATTTCACACCGAGCGGGTTACATTATCTACTTCACCGAAGCCCATTAGGGCGAACCAGAGAACAGGAAAATGCTCTCATCTTTTCGATCTTCACAATCATTAGTGATCTATCTCTTCTTTACCAAGGACACAACTGTCTTCAAAAATAGCGCTCCAGGCAATATTTGCTATTAGAAGGTACAATTACACAAGATAGGCGGAGTTTTCTTGGATATTTTTGTATTGGTTTCGATGTTTGGTGCATGCCAGATCAGTAAATTTGCTGTCCTGTTAAGCATGCTTGCTACAATGCCAAAAGTGAAAGTTTCAAAAGAATGAATATTTGGAAAAGATTCACGGTAGGCTGGAAATATATTTTTTGCCAGTGTTACAGCATTAAAAAAAATTCTTACAAAATAAAAAAAGTAAAAAATGCGAAAAAAGTGAGAAAAGCTATTCAAACGTTCTTCAGCAAGTGCAGTCAAAAGATGAAGACAAGAAAGAATTTAACACTGACTTGTGCCTTGCCCGAAACATTCCATTTTCAAAACTTGAAAATCCAAAACTTAACCAGTTCAATCAACAAAATATACAAAAAATAAAATTCCACATGAGTCAACTCTTAGGAAATATTACCTAACTCCGTAATATATTTTGACAATTGAATAAATTCGAATTGTTTTTAGAGAATTGTGTTCATTCTTTATGTATTTAAAATTCTGCTTATTTGAGTTAGACTTATAAGTTATTGTTCAGAAAATTATGGCTGTCAATTAGTAATTTATTGCAAGTAACAAGTACAATAAACTTGCAATAAAAATAATAAAAAAATATTGTATTTACTGTATTTTCAGTATTTCAAATACGTAGTATGTATTTAGTGATTCAAAACCCAATGTAGTTTTAGAATGCATTTAAGTACTTATTTACGAAGTATTTTGGATAAGTATTAAAACACAAAATTTGAAGAATTTTGCCCAACCATGACTACCGCATATGCCGGAAGTCCGGTCGGAAACATAGAATTTGTTCCGGCTGGGGCGGTGTTCGCTAATGGGCAATACCTTGTTGGGGAAAACCCGCTAACCGCCGGTAGGTTGACCTCAGATCTCACCATTCTGCGGGTGAAGATCACCACCATCTCCCAAACAAAAAACATGCACTACACGTACGAGATTGATGACCTTACCAGTTGATGTGCCCGGCATCACTAATCAATCAAAAAATTGAATCGTTGGGTCGATCTCCCCCATATTTTCTTCGAAAACATTTGAGTAAAAACGAAAAAAAGCCGGGGGGGGGGTGGAACTTCAAAATGTCACCACAAACTTGGTTACACCATAAAATGTTACTAGAAATTAATGTAAATCGCAATGCATCTTAGTGGCCTTGTTACCGGGTGACGTGTGGCGGAGCTGGCGGGGACGGCGGGGGGAGGTATGTGCTGCATGGACGGACAAAGGAGGAGGAAGGAGGGTAGTACATACTTGGACGTGGGGAGTGAAGCCGGCCGATGGGCAGCACAAAATTAGCGCGTGAGGACCATTTCTAAATTCTATGTATACCGATTATTCAACTCAGTCACGACACTGAAACCAATTGCGTTTATTCATGAACTATCCTCCATCCAGAGCGGTTTATCTAAAAAAATATTTCTTTGTCTACAGGATTTTTACTTTCTCCTATACATACTAGTATCTACATATGGGTGTAGTATACGTAGTATAAAGAAACTTACGTAATGCTGCGGAAAATCGATTTCGAGATTTCAACGGAAGTACACGTTTTGGGGTCCCCTGATACCGAAAAAGTGGTTTGTTTTCAAAACGTCCGTCCGTCAGTCTCTCCGCCTATGAACACTGCTAGCGCCTAAACAATGAGTACAATCTTTTCCAAATTGAAGACCCTGAGCAACTGGCTCTACTTGAAGCTTTGAGATTTTGAAATACATTCTTTAAAATTTGGGGGTACTTTACATGAAGCCCACCCGGACATTTCAAAATTTTCTCAAAAATAGCTCCCAATTATTTCTTTAAATTTATTGTAAGAATAGAATATAATGCACTAATAAATGTGTCATAGGTCCAATTTTGAGGGTTAACTCTGAATTTTTGAAAACTGCAAAAGTTTGAATTTTTTCGGCGTCTTCTTACAACTATAAAATTGAAGACAGATTTTTCCTTCAAATGAAATTTGTTGTCCATAAATAGTTCTTTCATTAAGGTCATGTAGACTTTTCTGGAAATCTTAGTAGTTTTCGTGCAATAGTGCGTGCAGTATTTGCATTTTAAAAACGATTAAAATAAGATTTTCTCAAAAACGGCTCAAATTTTTACTTTAAATTTGTGCTAGAGATGCTGCCAAATGTGCCCTACACAAAGACATAAACGACATACAGCTTTATTCTTTTGTGTTTTTCAAAAATTACAAAAATGTAGTTTTATTTTATTTCTCTATCGGGTCGGTAATACTTACATTAGAGCCGATTTCTTTACATAGTTCTATTTATGAGTACATGCGCTTTAAATAATGTCAAGTAAAGCTTCTCGAAAACTTACCAATTTTCTGCGAAAGTGAGCCCAAAATTCCGCAATTTCAGAAACGCTCCCACTTTTTCAACTGATAATGGTAATAGCACTGTTTAATATGACATAATGTTCATTTTGGTGTATTCTTTTGTTTTTTCAAAAATTACACAAATGTAATTTTTATCATATATCTCTCAGGTCGTTAATATGCAAATTTTAATGGATTTGTATATATGATTGAATTTGTGAGTGGAAGTTCTTCAAATGACTTTAAATTTAAAGTAAAGTTTTTCGCAAACTCATTAGAGAAAGAAAGAAAGAATTAGCTTAGGCTGGGGTGCAGTACGTGGGAAACGTAAGGGAAGGTCCAGCTGAGTGTGGGGATGGAAATTTGCGCGACCCATGCGCGCCCCACGATCACAAGCATGGGCGCGACTCGACTGCTTGGTCTTTGGAAAAATTAAAAATAATGCGCATTTTCCGCAAAAGCCCGATTCTTTCTGTGCGTACTGTCACAATAGATAGGCAGCTTTTACTTCTCGGCCAGGCCATTAGGTAAACAATCAGAAAACAGTCCGAGGAAAATGTAATTGACTGCTTCGTAAGTATACCTCTATTTTCCTACAATTTGTATCAATAACGCACAAAACTATCGCTCGTTAAATATTAGGAGAAATAGTCCTCAATTTTCGAGTGTTAGTATTTCCCCAAGATTGAGTTCAGAGCGGTAGGAGGTGAATTCGTAGGAATCTGCAAAGTTGTTTCGCGCGGCGGAGTTAACCTTCGCAAAAAATGAACTAAGTTCTTATTTTTGGCGCTATGCGTGTAGATAATTTGAAAAGTGCTTAAGGAAAGCAGAGCAAAATAAAAATTAAAATATTTTACACTTCTGATGCGTTTGACATTTAAAAATCACAAATGCATATTACAATAATCCCTTTCTCCATTACGACGAGGAAAGATTATTAATTAGTTTTACGCTGCCCTTCTGATTTCGTAGGATGCAGGAAGGGATAAGCTATCAAGTCTAAAAACACGAAAAATGGTCTGCGGCTTAAAACCAAATGTTTCCACGACACTTCCTTTTCTCAGAAACTCAAAATCAAGTGGCCTGTAATATTGTACTAATTATGTACTAATTTTGTACTAAAACAAAAAAAAAAGATTTCAATCATTGACAAGGTATAGAAGTGGATTTACAAGCGGAAGCGTATAAATATGTACCGTACTCATGGCAGTCACATGAATGATCGTCCAGGCAAATGTATTATTTCATATTGTCAATATTTTGTGAAAGTATGTTTCTGATTGTCCAGATGTACAATTCACACCTGTTTAGTCTTGCCTTGATTGGATTTACAAATGGATGTGTTTTTGTTAGCTGTTATCTTGCTGTGTAGGTGTAGCAGTGTACGTTCTATGGTATTTTCTTTACTGCAGTAAGGTTATGATAAATTAATAATATTAGGTAAATGAATTACAAAAAGCCGTATACAAACTACATCTACTGGGAGGGCTCAAATATAATCTCCGGATATCAAAAAGGAAAACAAAGGTTATGGCCCATTATGGTAAACACCCTGTTCGCTCAAAAATAGTAATTGACGAATGAACAGATTTCTAATTGATCAGTTATGACAGAGCTAAAGACATAGAGAACAAGACCAATAAATTTCAATCACTATGTGGCATAATAAACCTTAGAACAAAACAAGGAAAGACACCAAAATAAAATTTTATAAAACAATGGCTGCTCCAGTTCTCATGTATGGAAGTGAATCGTGGATAGCAAAAGAGAGAGATAAAAGTAAAATCCAAACAGCGGAAATGAGATTTCTCAGGAAAGTTAAAGGCTGCATAAAACAAGATCACATAAGAAACGAAGATATCCGTAAAGAACTGGATGTATATAACATAAATGAAAAGATAGAGGAATACAGAGAATCATGGAGACATCACATTGGAAGAATGGGTGAAGAAATATTTCCATGCTTAGTGATGCAATACCGACCGAAGGGTAGGAGAGATGTCGGGAGGCCCAGGAAGAGATGGAGCTGAAGTGCAAGTGAAGACGGAACAGGCATTCATGCCTAATCCCTGAAAGGAAAAGAAGAAGGTAAATGTGAACCATTTATTGTTCAAATACAAATTTTGTTTGCCTAGGGACAGAAATATATGTACAAACTGAAGGATTTTTTCTAGGATATACGAGCATCCGTATAGAAGCTGAGCATTTGAATTTATGTACTACTTCATTCATTGCTGCCACATACCATAAACGATTACATTATTATTTTTGTATCAACCTCTCCCTCTTCACACTAATAAAATTTTATTACATGGTAAACATGGATATTTAAATCACCGTGCTAATTACTTTTCTGAAAGATTTATTCTATTTCTGTGACAAGTGACGATTCCGTTTTTTCAACGTTACGAGGACGGTGTATCAAAGTGAATTTGTTAGAAATCTTATTCTATATTTCGAAGACAAACTTTCAGATATTATCTTTTATCTAAATACGGTAAAGTATAATCTACTGATTGTATTAAACAGTTGCAGCTTAAGTTGACGAAATTCTACGTAGCCACATTGCCCAAATTTCGTAAGTACTAGCTCCATTAGATTTTGTGTGTAGCATACCTTCTAGTTTTTGTATTCAATCTTGCTTTTTAATTTATTTAATACACATCAATTTAACACTTTTAAAATACAAAGCTAGGTTTTTGTTGCTCTTATCTGGGTTTTCTTGTATTTATTTCAATTTTTATCACGTACATTAAAACGCATTCGTGACATGGCTACTGCTCGTTCTACTCTTTTTACTCTCTACACTCTCAAAGCCGACCTTCTGAAAGCCTTCACACACGTAAGAAATAATTTAGATAAACATATCCGAAGGTTGGAAGAGGTCGTTCTCTACACAGACGGTTGGGTACAAGTCGGCAACACTGCGAATAATACCAACCGTACACCCGTGACTGTACAAAAGACACAGACACCGCATCCAGTCACAACTCAAAACAAATTTAGTGTTTTAGATTATGAAACAGATTTTCCTCGCCTTCCTGATCCTCACCACCCTTCTCTACCATCGACAAGTACAAGCACAAACCAACGCAAACAGGCTAGGAAGCGCGTCAAAACCAAAACACGTAAAGCTGCGCATCCTAGCTCACTTGAAAACAAAGACATTCCTACTGAGCCTAAAAAACGGGTACTTATTTTAGCTGACAGTCATGGCCGCCATCTTTCCTCCATTCTCAGTAGGAAGTTACCCTCCAATTTCTCAGTCTCATCTATTTTTAAACCTAACGGGAGGTTTGCAGATGTGACTGCAGAATTGGACACCCACACGAAAACACTGACCAATCAGGACACAGTCATTATCATAGGAGGGCAGAATGACATTAACTTGCGCGGTAACTTTACACCTGAAAAACATGTTAACAAATTACAATGTGCCGCCCAAAATACTAACATTGTAGTCTCGACTCTGCCCTTCTGGTGCAACAGACCAACACTATGCAGCGAGATTAAGCACGCAAACCAACAATTGAAACTGCAGCTGAGAGAAACAAATGTCACACTTTTTGAAATTAATTTCCTCTCAGCAAAACACTTCACCCGGCATGGTCTTCACATGAACCTTGCTGGAAAACATGCAGTCGCTAACAAGCTTGCACAATACATCATCAACTCCAGTCCTACGCAGTCTCCTGCCAAAAATCAATCCCTCTCACCTTCCTTACGTTCTCCACCCCCCACCCTTATTTCGAACCCTGTTGCCTCTTCCTCTGAACCTACTCCCGTTTCTCCCATTCCCACTACCAATTCGTCTACATCCGATGCCCCATCTTCCTCACAACCAGTCACTGCCGGGACACACTACAACCTTCGACCACGCACTCGAGGTAAAAATGGAGTAATACATAGCAACTACAGTCAGATGCAGCAGAAAAACATTCGTGTAGGTACTTGCAAAAAATAAACATTCTCCACCATAATGTTCAATCCCTTTCAAATAAAACTGAGTTTATCAGGGCAGCTCTACAGAGCGATCTAAATCAAATGGACGTTCTTTGCTTTACAGAACATTGGTTATCTCCTAATGAACTTAGCATTTTCCAAATTCCAAACTTTTACCTCGCAGGCTTTTATTGCAGAGAGAGAGAGAGAGAGAATCCCATAAAGGTCCTACGTATGGAGGTTCCTGTATTTACGTTAGAAATAATATTGATTCTATCCCCTTGGCGGAATTAAATGTGTACTCCATTGAAAATATTTTCGAAATTTCTGTTGTACATCTTACTTCACTAAAAGTGATAATACTTTGCATTTACAAACCTCCAACAAAGAGAACTGCAGATTATATTTTGTTCTTAGAAAACCTGGAGATAACACTTAACAAAGTCAGAAATCACTCTTTTGAATCCATTGTTGTATGCGGAGATTTTAACATTGATTTTCTGGTCGAATCTTGCGAGAAAGAAAAGTTTCTCAATTTAATTAATTCCTTTAATTTAGACATTACAATTAAAGTACCTACACGGATCACACAACATTCGATGAAGGCAATTGATCAAATTATAATTAACAAAACTACTACTCGATATGAAGTTGAAACAAAAGATTCAGGATACAGTGACCACGATGAACAAATTCTTACCATTATAAGAAATGCGATAACTGACACAATAAATAATACACGTATGACTATATTGTTTACTAAAAGTAAAATTAAATTATTCATTGATTACTTGATGCAGGAGTCAGGGGAAACGGTTTATAATACTGCTGATACAAACGACAAATATAATTCTTTTTTTCAACCCTTTCATTTCATTTTAACACTTGCTTTCCTCTTCAAAAACGAAAATTAAATATTTCACGAAAAGCAATTCTTGGATAACACAAGGGATTAGGACATCTTGTAAAAACAAGCGAATTCTTTCTTTCATTTCTAAACGTCATGACGTATCTCAAGATTTCTTATCTACTTTAAAAATACAAAACATTGTTACGAAAAGTCATAAGGCAGGCCAAAATCATGAAAAACGATCAGGATATTTTGAACTCAAATAATAAAACAAAAGCAATGTGGAATATAATAAAACACTACCAAATCAACTAGAAAACCCGTAGAGAATGTTGTTTTAAAATATAACGATATAAATGTGAACGATCCGGCAACAGTGGCTAATCTCTTTAACCAATACTTTTCGAGAATTGCTGCCGATCTCACTAAGGGTCTTCAGGCACAAAATTCAAAAACAGACAGTTCACCCAAAATTTTAGACACAATGTTCGTTTCGAAACTTCTTCCTATGAAATTCTCAAAATAATCGGTAAACTAAAAAATAAATATTCGTCCGGTTTAGATGAATTCCCGGATTCTTTGTTAAAGACTTGTGCGTATGCCATTATACACCCGTTAACTCACATATTTAATGCATCTTTATGCACTGGAACGTTTCCAGATATTTTCAAAACAGCTAAATTAATCCTTTTCAAAAAGGCAACAAATGAAATTCAAAATTATCGGCCCATTTCTCTTCTATCAGTTTTCAAAAATATTAGAGACTTTTTACGTACGAATGGAAATCTTTCTCAGTAAACACAACGCGCTTTCAGATTGCCAACATGGATTTAGAAAATCAAAATCAACGGAAACAGCTATATTTTCTTTTCTTAAAGATGTCGCCTCATCATTGGATCAAAACGAGGCACCTATTGGATTATTTTTAGATCTCTCGAAAGCTTTTGACGTCATTGATCATGACATTTTACTTTCCAAATTACCTTCATATGGAATTCGTGGTATTGTACTAGATTGGTTATGTTCGTACCTTAAACAACGATCTCAGAGAGTGGAAATACCTTACTGGAATGATGGAACATTACGTACGCACCTTTCCGACTCTTTGCCCGTTGCATGTGGAGTTCCTCAAGGATCGATTTTAGGCCCTATTCTGTTCCTACTTTACGTAAACGATATGCCCTCGACGATTCGAAACGGAAGAACGGTTCTCTTTGCGGATGATACGAACATCCTTTGCAATAACGAAACCGTAAATAGTACAATATCAGATGTTTCAAATTGGTTCCGAAATAACAAATTAATAGTCAACGAAAAGAAAACGGCTTTAATGCAGTTTTCCACTTCAAATAAACAATTCTGTGCTCCATTGAAAATGAACGGTGTACCATTGACTGATGTTAAGGAAACAAAATTTTTAGGTCTCTCAATTCAGTCAAACCTTAAATGGAACGTCCATTTATATGAATCGAACACAAAATTAAGTTCATTATGCTACGCATTCAGAATTCTTGCAAATTCAGTCAGCCTTCATACTGCTCGTTGTGTATACTTCGCGAATGTTCATTCCCGCCTGAGATATGTCCTAATATTCTGGAGAAATACATCTTATAGCTTCCAGACTTTTAGATTACAAAAACGAATTGTACGAATAATAACCAAATCCCACCCACGTGATTCATGTAAGCCTCTCTTCATTAATCTAGGAATTCTACCATTACCGTGTCTTTTTATTTATGAATCAGTGGTTTTTGTAAAAAATGACTTGCTTAAGCCGGCAATACATTTTCAGAAAATGCCGAAGTCTATTACTATAACACTCGACGTAGAAATCATATTCATCAGGTGACAGTATCAACAGCTCATTACAAAAAGTTCACATACAATACATGTACATTATTTTACAACACTTTGCCAGATGACATTAAACGATTAAATTCGATAGAAAAATTTAAATTCAAAGTGAAATCGTTTCTGCTGCATAACTGTTTCTATACAATTAGAGACTATACTGAGCATCACAAGAAAAGTAACATTTTTACCAATGATACATAATGCATTATTTACCATTTGGACTGTATAAATGAGTATAAACAACCTGTAACAACTATTGTACTACAGCTTCCGGGTCAATCACCCCCATCTCGATCAGGTTTTTTCGTCGTTTCCCTGATCCATTGAGCAAATGCTGAGATGGCCCCTTGTTTTGCTTCTGGACATAAATGTAACTTCATTTTCTGTGCACGTCTTCTAGAATTCAGTGGGAAACACAATTCTTCAAATTATCGTTTCCATGTTGTCGCGGCAGGAAGTAATAAGAGCCAAAATTTATTGCTTATTTATCCTTGAAAATAGATTTTATTACATGGGAGTTTTGTTGTTTTTTCTCCCTTTCAAAATTCAAAATTTAATAGTATATGACTTAGTGTAGGGATCACAGAATTTTGAAAATGTGCACACAATTCACTTTTCCCCATAGCACGTCATACGCAGTTTTTAACTGTTTTTTGACGTAAAATAAATAAATAAAATACATAAAAAAACAGCTTTTCGAGTGAAATTAAGCCAGTGACTTTGATTTTTTGCTACCATGCCGGTCACTCAGGGAGTTTGAAAAGTTTGCGAGAATGTTAAAATTACATAAATCACCATTTTAAAAACGAATCAACACCACATACGCAAACATTTCGTGACTGGAGAAAACAGCTTTATCGATATACTGTACAATACCAGTTACTTCATTCTGTCCCCAAACTTTTCTTTTGGCTAAGACAGATATATTGACGGGACTCTTCAGTAAAGCCATTTATTCAATTTGTTTCAAAAAGTTATTCAGAAACTGGAGTGTGGAATTCCTATTTATTTTATTTATGTTATAGAGATGGGTTTTGAACCGTTTTAAAATTATTTGTCCTCATAATTTGGATAGTGTGTGAAGCAGTGTGGTCGGTAACTGTTGGTTGGGGATGCATTCTTGTTTGGATTTTGTACCGGAAGAATGATTGCATGTTTCCCCACTTGTGGGAAGTAACTTTGTCTGAGGCATGAGTTGAAGATATTAGTCAAATATGAAATGGCTGTTTGGGGAAGGTTTTTTAATACTAAGTTATTAAATTTATCATGTCAGAGGTTTTCTTGACAGGTAGTGATTTGATGATTTTATTTATTTATTTGGGTGATGTGTAGTGTATTTGACGATGTGAGCCGTGTGTCTTTTCGTTTACTGTTTTAATAATTATGAGATGACTAGGGTGCGGTTTAGTATTATTTAGGGTGAATGTGGATGCAAAGAAATTTGCTAGCTCTTCGTCTTTCTGAGTAGGTGTACACACTTTTCCTATGGCGGGGGGATCTAGTGGGGGATAATATACTTTTTTTCTTTGGGGTTTTTAAGTTTAGTGATTGAAGTAGTGTTGAAATTGCTGATTGTTGAAGTTTTTGATTGTTTAGTAAAGTTTATTAGTTGTTAAGTTCTAGTTTTTTTTTATTGTCTCGGGTTTTGTTTTTGATTTGTTTTAGTTTCACTATTTCTGGAGGAAGTTTATATTGTTTATCATTGTTGGTCCTTTGGTTTTAATTCGACCTCTTTAATTGTGGTATGTATTATAGTGATTGTATTATAGTTGTTTGATTGATTGCTCTATTTCTAGTGGGTTGGAGAGAATTTTGAATTCAGGTTTTATTGAACTTGTTGTGGCGGTGTCCGCCACGTCGAAACGCGCGCGGTGTGAACGGTGTGAACGGTGTGAACGGTGTGAACGGTGTGAACGGTGTGAACGGTGTGAACGATGTGAACGGTGTGAACGGTGTGAACGGTGTGAACGGTGTGAACGGTGTGAACGGTGTGAACGGTGTGAACGGTGTGAACGGTGTGAACGGTGTGAACGATGTGAACGGTGTGCCTCATGAATTGGATATAGAGTTAATTCCCTTTCGTATTTGGACATTGTGACCCGGCTGGAACTTGGACCTCTTTTGCAATAATGGAACTTTGGCTGTGGAACTTTGTGTACTCACGGAATGTTGGCTCACGGAATTATTGATATTTGGTTTTAAGTCGGATTGACTAAGAAATAAACAAAAACTTGGTTATTGTTATCTTGGTATTTTCAATACATAACAGAACTAGTTATCATTTGGAATTTTTTCCAGTCAACTTTTAACGTATTTGGATTTGGTACTCGGGCGTGTGGTATCGAAGATATAGGAATTTCTTAAGCGATCATGGAGGTAATATGTGGGGCCTGGAGGTAAAATTATTTTGAGGTTAGTGCGATTTAGTATTTTGGCAAATATTTTCCCATTGGCGTTGGTGTTCGAACAACTCCAGATGGTATTTTTGGCTTTTAGGTCCCCTAGAAGTATGGTGTTATTTTGTTGAAATAGTTTAATGTTATCTACCTCTATTTTATGATTCAGTGAATTGTATACTGCAATTATAGTCCATATATTATCTTTCATTTCTACCTTAATAGCAACAGTTTCAATATTACCAGTACAAGGGAGAATTATTGGATAATGTTGAATATGATTTTAATGGCTATTAGCACTCCTCCTTTGATTACGTTTCTGTTAGGTCTGTAAATTGAGTAGTTTGGGATATAATTTCCCCCTTTAAGTGGATTTCTGTGATGCAAATTATATCCATACAGCGTGAATTTAAGAAGTGTATTAGTTCTGTTTTTTTATTTGTTAGACAGCATTCCAATTGACGAGAGAAAATCTTTAGGGTGTTGTATTGCCATTGTTCTCATTAATGTAGGCGGAGAATGAATTTTGAATTTAGTTGATTATAGTGCGTATAAGTTTTATGTCTTTGATTATATAGGATGTAATTGCATTTATTAGTGTTTTAATGGGTTAGTTATGATGTATTTCTTGGGGAAGGTTGTTTGGATTTGAATTGTTGGTGGGTTTAGTGAGAGTCTGGGATTGGGGCTACTAATGCGAGTAAAGTTGTTGAGAATTGGTGTTTGGGAAAGAAAAGGGAAATGTGAGTTTGTTTGTAGAGGAGTGGATTGGTGGGAAAATATTTGGTTTCTAGTTTGGGGGTTGTTTTGTTTGACAGTTTTCTTTTTCAATATATTCTTTTAGGTAGGGGCAGCTGGAGTCTCAATCATTGGCCTTGTGCCTGCTATTGCAGTTACATTTTGGTACTTGATCAAAATTAGGACAAGTTACTGAGTAGTGATTATCCGCGCAAAAAGCGCAGCTACTCTATAATCACAAATTTGCTTAATGGCTAGAAGAATATTGTCTATTGGGTCTTGTTTTGAAAAAATAGCTGCAACTACAGGGATAGGTTTGTTTTCTTTATGAAGTCTGGTGATTTTTATCAGTGAAGTTTTTATCAGTTGTTTTAGATCTTAATATATTTTTTGGTCAGTAATTGTTTGATTGACGTTTTTGAACACTACAGATATTTTTTTTTCAACGTGTCTTTGAAGGAGTGAAAATTTCGATGAGTATGAATTAAATACCTTAAGTTTCGGAAGTGTGTGAGTTTGCACTTATTTTTATTTTATTGTTTTTCTGGTCTGCAATATAATTTGAGGTGACTTTGAGTAATTAGAATGTTGGTGATAGGTGGTAATTTACTGGGAGGTTCACTTTGATCACTAGGAAGGTCGTTAATATGAACGAGTCTATTTTCAGTTGTTGCTTATCAAGTTCACTTAGAAGTCCGAACCTATTTTTGACCGGCGCATTAATTAATACGGTGTCAGGTTTTGTATTTGGATCACTGTAACTATCGTAATTGCTACTAAAGTTTTTAGATTGTCGCTCTATATCACTACCTGTCACTGAACGTTTTCTGGAGTCTGCGGAGTCTTTTTAGGGTAGCTGAACCGTCGAGGGGTTGGTTGAGTTGATTCGGATCCTTGCCATCAGCGCCAGGGGTGTTATGTTGATTGATGTTCTCCAACGTCATCTCTATTTTATCTTCGGTGAATTTATTTGGATCATCTGGAATGTAATTTTTCATTGTTCTCGTTCCTCACTTCATTCCTGCTTCTCATTGTTATTAAGAAGAAGCAATGCAACACTTACGACTTCGCTTGTTGGAGGGTCATAGTAGCATGCTATTCACTACACTGATTTGCCCTGAGTCGCACTTCACCGGAGTTCTTTCGATGAACTATTTATCAGTAGCACATGTGTGGTTCTCTTCACTAGTTTAGAGCACAGATCTGAGAGGGTCGCACAGCAGAGCTCTGACTACCTCACGCCACCAGTCGGACGAAGAATCTGACAAAGTTCTCTGTCGGAAGAAATCGATTGAGTGTTAGAAGGCAGGTTAAGACGATTGATTTTGTGTCATTATTGATTAAAATCCTACCTCTGTCTATTGTTGCAATGCAGGCCGGCAAGGGAGAGCAACATGCTGAGCGGACGCCCGCCTTGTCCGGCGCGCCGCGCTAAATGGGTTATTGCCTAAATCGCGAACAGCGTCGGAAGCCGTCGCAAAGGTAAGTTACGGAGGATTGCGAAACTTTTATCGTCGGATAAATAAGTGCTCATCGAATTTATGAGCATAGCCCGTTGGTATGCATATAAAGCCTCGGCGCTCCTTCCTCCGTCTTGTTATATCTAAAGTTCCGCTACTTACCGCTGGCTCGCTGTTCGCCGACCATTCCTCGATTGGCTGCTGCATGCAAATATACGGAAATCCGCATTACAAACACGGAACGTTTCGACTTTCAGGCTTTGAATTCAAGTATTTAGGCCTCTCAATTAGTAACAGCAGCAATGTTCTTCGAGATTACTAATACAAAATGATCACAAATTATGACAATGATCGTTATTAAATGTACTGCGCTCTCGTCACAGCAAGGAAACTGCTTCTTTGCAAAGCTGGCTTAATAGGTTTTTGAAGATACAGTAATAAGTATTGTATGTCAAAAAGAATTACTGCTGCGTCACTAACCAGATAGATTTCACCCATGCCATTTGAGGGTTGATTTAAAGTATTCACTCCACAATTTCTTTTAAGCAAACTGCACAAGGATATATAATTTTAATATTGCTTAATATTACCATCATCATGAATTTGCAATGCCTCATATCATTGTAAGTGACCAAAATTGTCCGAAACGCCGACATTTCCCCATATATTAAAGCGGCCCGAAGGTTTCGCGAATGATCAGCGTCAGCGCTCCATCATAAGAAGTAAACCCCATTCCGCTGCGAGCAGTCGCACAGTACGGAGCTCCGCGCTCAGCGCTGCGCCTCGTCTCGTACCTGTGTTCTGTGCCAGTGTAAGATAAAGTGCTACAATAATAGTGTTCATCAGCACTTCTAACTGTGTGAGCTAATATTGCCAGCTATTAGTGCAACATTTTCATCAGACAACGCTGGCATACGCCAGTGTATCGCAGATGCCCTCGCCCAGGTCTACCCGACCGAGGGCGAAATGGAGGTCGCTTACCCAGAAGGCGAAGTCCGTGAAACATCACTGCAACATATTCCAGATCATCTACCTCAACATCAACTAGAACAGCAGTTACCTCAACCCCCGTCACATCAGCTTCACATGCTAAGTGGAACAACCGCACCTCCATTTACCGACCAGCAACGCATTGTTGGCAGCCAGGAGGCCGCCTCAACAGACGTCAAGACGACGTCGCAACCTTGATCACCAGTCATCAACACCAAAAAGAGGTCAGTCAGTGTCAGTGAAATCCCCATCGAAACAAAAAAGAAAAGTGTAGTCTCGAGTAATGCTAACGAGAACTCTAATCAGTGCAAAAAGTGCACAGTCCCCGTCGGGAAAAATTCGGAGAACTCGCAAAAAAACAACAACACCAGTGTCAATACAATGTCCCCTGGGAATTGGAATACTAATCTGAATACCACCCTGAAATAATCGGTTCGAATATTTAAATGTAAATACGGACGATCACTCTTCGCAACCAGCCAAAATTCCTCCAATCTTTGTGGCGGACATAACCAGTGTACGCGAACTTATAATCGAACTTAAATCTAACGTCACAAACAACTTCATCACAGACGTGAAAAATAACAAAGTTAAGATCAATGCCAATACGGACTTCCGTAAAATCCCTACTTGCCCTACGGACTTCCGTAAAATAATCAAATATCTCATACATACCCATCGTAAATTCCATTCATTCAAAGATCCATCGAACAAAAAATTTTCTGTCGTATTCAAAAACATTGAACAATCAATAACAGAACCGGAAATTTTGAATGACCTACAGCAACGCTTCACTTCAATAATCAGAGTCACCAGACTTCAAAAAGATGGCCTTCCAATCCCAGTAGTCGCTGCAGAATTCAACGGTTCTGAACCCATAGAAACTATTTTAACCATACATCAAATTTGCAATCATCGTGTAAGAACCGAAAGACGCAAAAGCATAAAGGCCCCTTCAATGCCAAAGATGCCTAGACTATGGTCATACCAAAACAATTGTAACCACTCCATCACGTGTGCATTTTGTGCCGGGAACCATTACTCTGTGCTCTGCCCTAAGAAGAACGAATCTCCGGTGTGTGCGAACTGCAACGGGAATCACAAGGCCGACATAAGAAACACGAACTGCACCTACTACAAAGAGATCTTAGATAGGAAAAGTACCTCTAAAAATAAAAATAATGAAAATCCACCAAACTCCAATGCTACTCCTCCTCCAAAATCAGTCAAGAGCCCATTACCCGCCACTGCCGCAATCCCAGCCTATTCAAAACTTCACCCATGTTTCAAACACGAACAATCCACCTCCTAGCACATCGCAAAACACCCAAAATTCCAATCACCATACGACCCATTCCAATAATATCCAATATAATCACCCAATAATCACCACTATAATTAACTCCATCACCACCTGCATTATTAACTTCATCAACTCTCTAATCCCATCTATAATTAGTACTATTCAGAACTCTGTGGCTGAATATCTAACCAACAATGGCAAATAAATCACAAAACAATGTAACCATCCTAAATTGGAATGCAAACTCAATCACCAACAAAAAACTGAATTCGTACATTTCCTTCATCACTACAACGGAGATGTAGCTTGTATTACCGAACGCACTTGAGCAGAAAAAATAAATTATATGTTCCCAATTATAACGTATATACGAAGAAATGACAGAACCAAAACGAAAGGCGGCGGTGTACTCATCGCAAACCAGGAAACTCTCCCGGATACACCAGGCTTAGAAACCGCAATCAAATCTATTCAGCGCATAACCAGGAAACTCTCCCGGATACACCAGGCTTAGAAACTATAGCAGCCTCAATAATAATAAACAATAACTCTTTGAAGATCATAGCCGCATACAAACCTCCCTCAACAAAAATAATAAATACAAACCTCCAAAATCTATTTAACCTCAATGATAAAGTTGTGCTATTAGGTGACCTCAATGCCAAACATAGGAACTGGGATGCCAATCCAACAACCAAGATGGTAAAACTCTAGTCCAATTAGTAAACAATGCCAATATTAAAATTCTCTCCCCGAGTGAACCTACTTACTACCCACAAGACCGTACGCGCAAACCAGACATTCTCGACATTGGTCTAACCAACACAAACCTAAACTTTCATTTATCGGTAATATTCGAACTTTATTCTAACCATACCCCAGTCTTACTTACTTCGCAGCAAATGTCACCTCAACATGCCCCTGTATCTAAACCGAACTCATTAAAAATTAACTGGAGGAAGTTCACCGAAACAATAAAAAGTACAATACCCAAAATAAAAATACTAAATACTCCCCTTGAAATAGATCAATCCGTTAATTTTCTAACTGACCTCATCAACACAACCATCCAAAATTCTCAGTTGACTAACACTCCGAAAACATCCAACAAACCCTACAATAAATTACCCTCAGGCATTTTAAACGCTATATCGGTAAAGAATAAGACTAAAAGATTCTGGGCTCAGCTAAGAACACGAGAATTAAAGAGAGAACTCAACCTAATCTCCAACGTGGTCAAACGACTTATCAGAAAACATAACAGTGAACAATATTAACATATACTCATACAATCACTCAACACCAGTAATAACACATTATGGCAATTCACTAAAAAAGTTCTCAAGAAAAAAAACACGGTCCCTCCTTTAAATACAACGACAGGCAAGGCCTTATCCTCACTTCAGAAGGCAGAAGTGCTCGCCATGCATTTTGAAACCACATTCTGTGAGAACACGAATGCCCACCCGCAACATAATAATATTCTACAAGCCACAAAATTAAACTTCTTCGGTCCGTATCAGAGAATACATTTTTCATCTTCCATTGAAATTTCTAAAATCATAAAGAATCTTCCTAACAAAAAAGCCCCAGGTCACGACAAAATAAACAATTTGGCATTAAAAAAACTACCACAACGGCAATCGCGTACTTAAATAACATATTCAATTCATGTTTCAGATTTGGATATTTCCCCCATAAATGGAAACATGCAATCATCATCCCCATAGCAAAGCCAAACAAAACCCCATAAAATCCCGAGAGTTACCGCCAATCAGCTTATTAACAACTTTTTCCAAAATATTCGAGAAAATCATATTGCGAAGACTGAAAAACCACCTGTATTCAACCAATGCTATCCCCAAGGTACAGTTTGGATTTACAGAAAGAATCTCAACGCAACACCAGCTACTAAGAATTTCAGAGTACATTTATTCCGCTTTTCAAAAAAAACATCACTCCATAGCTCTATTAATTGATATTACACAAGCTTTCGACCGAACTTGGCACCAAGCTCTTTTATATAAACTAATCCAAATAGGCACTCCACAATACTTAAAATCAATAATAACAAATTTCTTAAGCAATAGAACTTTCTCAGTCAATGTTAACAACCATTTATCCAACCCAAAAACAAACGCTGGACTTCCCCAAGTCTCTCCGTTATCACCCACCCTATTCAACCTCTATGTCGCTGACCTTCCCACACTTAATAAAATCATTATCGCTCAATTTGCCGACGACACAGCCATATTTGCCTCCGGTACAACCCTCACTGAGTTAAGGACCCACTTACAACTTTATTTAAATATGATAGACAGCTGGGCTGCTGAACTTAAAATCCAACTAAATCCTAACAAAACCGCTGCAAAAATATTTAGTTTAAGACCCCACTCTCCCCCACTTCCTCTCACTCTAAATAAAAATCAATAGAATGGTACCTCCCCAATAAACCTGTAAAATATTAGGCTTTATCTTTATACCAAGCTAACTTGGGGAAAACATATAAATGCCAAAGTGACCCAAGCTAAAATAAAACTGGCACAACTACGACCACTAATTTACAGCAACAGCCCAATACAATATAAATCAGCCATAGCAATTTACAAGACAATTTTAAGACCATTAATGTTGTACGCCTGCCCAATTTGGTTCAATTCTGCTAAAACTAACATCCATAAACTACAAGTCCTGCAAAATAAATTCTTAAGAATAGTTGCTCATGCTCCATGGTATATAACCAACAACCAACTTCACAACAAATTTAATTTGGAACCAATTGAACAATACATCACATATCTGGCCACCAACTTTTATCATAACCTACCTCAAATCCCAGCCCTATCACCATTCAAACTAGCCAAAAACCCCAATTACCAAACACGAATCAAAAACAAATATCCATATCACATATTCCTAAAAAAAAATGGCAGATTTAGATCCGGACTGAGGACCCAAAAAGGGATTTCCTCCCCCTTGTTAGTATGTAAGATTATATTTAAGGTTAGCATGTAAGTCTGTAAATACATATGTATAGTTATTTTTACTGAACTATGTAATCTCTTCAAAAATTAATAAATAAAAAAAATAAGAAGTAAACTTGGAAATTGATTCAGTGGTGAGGTGTAGTTGACAGTGGCTCCCAGACAGCAGAAAACTGATGATGATGGCTAAGCCATCGAAAGCTGCTATTTGTAAAATAAATAATATTGTTGACAATGACAACGCCTTCAATCAATCCAAACTTGGAAATTCCAATCGGTTCTCAATTAACTCCAAAACATGTAGTGTGGTCATCTTTGATAGGCAAAATCGGGTGGCAAAACCTCTTCCATCGACCTCTATAAAATATTCGGACCGTTTCCGTATCCACCTTGGCGTACAAGAAGACTTCTCAAAGCTTTCGTTTTCACAATTGCCGCAGCAATTTCTATCAAAAGCAACTCTCTACAATACGCTCGCTATTTGGACAATTTTTGAGCCGAATGCGTGACTAAAAATATATACGTGCAGTTGAGAGTTGTGCTTAAATTTAAGTCGAACTTATCGTTTTAATTCGCCTTAAAGGATATGGTGAAACGGAAACATCTCCTAAATATATCTTCAAATACACAAGACGAAATTAAAATTTGAAGTAATGGTGGTGAAACCGGCCGTTAGTAACTGGGAGATACTCAGTTACTGGTTGAAGTAAAATAAATTCACATAACTCGGGACCGATAGTTACCAGCATAAATATTTTTGGGATCGCTGATATATCTCGTGGTGAGCATAATTTATCGCATTATTTATAACTTTTGCAATTTTCGACATTCAGAGTGTCCAACGGAACCTACGTCATTTTATAAGCCTTCAGACCTGTTCAAGAACGAAATTTCAAGAAAATCTTTCAGGTCCTTTATTATTATTTCCTTTAATTGCCATTACTTCAAGTAAAAATTAAAACCAGACAATTCATTTTTCCTAAAAAAAAATTGTACGGGACCTTTGCTAATTATCTGCGTTAAGAAAATTATTTCAAAAAATAAACATGCAGCATTAAAATATATAGTTGTACTAAAACGAAAATTTTTTAACTTCTCAATTTTTGAAAATTCAGTGCTCAACGAAATAATATCAGAGATATTACTAACTTCTTTCCTCTATTCGCTAAAAATTCAAATATTTATTTTACGTCAAAAACAGTTAAAAACTGTGTGTGACATGCTATGAGAAATGAAATCTGTGCACATATTCAAAATTCTGTGATCCCTACCCTAAGCCATACACTACTTGCATTGTGAATACAGAAAGAAAATAGGGTTTTTAAAGAATTGTTAACAAAATATTGCTCCGATGTAATAAATCTATTTTCAAGTAAATCAATAAATTTGGGCCCTCATCAAGTCCTTCGTTAAGGAATAATATTTCCTGCCGCGACAACATGGAGAACGATAATATGAATAACTAGATATTCCACTGAATTCTAGAAGACGTGCACAGATAATGAAGTTACATTTATGTCCAGAAGCAAAACAAGGGACCATCTCAGCATTTGCTCAATGGATCAGGGAAACTGGACGAAAAATCTGATCGAGATGGGGGTCATTGACCCGGCGGCTGCGGTGCAATACTAAAATACTACTAGATTATGGAGAAAGAGCGTAAAGGCAGTCCACACCAAGGAAATTAGAAAACATTACTACAAGAAAGTCTGTGCCATTCTGTAGCAACACTAGTTACTTTCTCTATACTACATATATTACTCCGTATATACGTATGTATACAAGTTATGAAATGCTACGGAATATCGATTTCGAGATTTCAATGCAAATACGTTTTGAGATCCCCTGATACCGAATACGTGGTTCTTTTTTCAAAACGTCCGTTCATCCGACCGCCCGTCTGTCCGCCTGACTGTCTGGTGTATGTAAACATCACTAGCGCCTGAGCTATTCGTACGATTTTTTCCAAACTGAATAACCCCCCGCCGATATGCCGAGTCGAAGCTCAGATATTTCGAAAAAAAATCATTAATTATGGGGAAACTTTACATGGAACCCCTGCGACGAGTTCAAAATTTTCACAAAAATACCTCCTAATGTTTTCTGTAAATTTCGTGCAAGAATAGAGTAAAATACACTTATAAAAGGTGGCATAGGTCTGTTTTCCATTATTTAGACTGAATTTTCGAAAACTGCAAAAGTATGGATTTTTTGGCAACTTCCTACAACTACAATTTTGAAGATAGTCTCCAGATACCGAAAAAGTGGTTGTTTTCAGAATGTCCGTCTGTGTGTGAACACTACTCGCACCTAAATTGCCCGTAGATTTTTTTCCAAATTGAAGAAACCCCTGCCCATCTGGCACTAGTTGAAAATTTCAAATTTTGAAAAACATTGTTTAAATTTGGAGGTACTTTACACAAGGTCATTTTCGGACATTTTCAAAGTTTTCTCAAAAACGGCTCCACATTTTTCTTTAAATTCCTTGTAAGAATGCAATAAAATACATTTGGGGGCATTGTTCCTATTTTCACGGTTAACTCTGAATTTTCGAAAATTGCAAACGTTTGGATTATTCGGCCTCTTCCTACAACTACAAAATTGATGACAGAGATTTTTCATTCACATGAAATTTTTTTATCCATAAATAGTTCTTTCATTAAGGTCATGTAGATTTTGTTTGGAAATTTTAGTAGTTTTCGTGCAATATTACGTGCATTATTTGCAATTTTAAAAGAGAACAAAAACAAGATTTTCTCAAAAACGGCTCCACGTTTTTTCTTTAAATTTTTGGTTCGGGTAGTGCCAAATGTATCCTATAGATTATATAAACGCCATAATACTCTATGTATTTTTTAAAAACAAAATAATAAATGTAATTTTCTTACTTGTCTCTCGCGGCGATAACATTTACATTAGAAGTGATTTCCTCTCATTATTATATTTACGAGTACATATGTTTTAAATAATATCATTTAAAGTTTCTTGGAAAGCTCAACAGTTTTCTGTTAAAATGAGAACAAAATTCCATATTTTCAGAAACGTAAACTTTTCCAATGGATAGTGATAATTGCACTGTTTAGTGTGACGTAAAGTTCATTTTGGTGTATTCTTTTGTTTTTTCAAAAATTATACAAATGTAAGTTTTTTTAAAATATATCTCACGCCGTTAATATGCACATTTCCATCGATTTTTATACATTTTTACATTTGTGAGTGGAAGTGCTTCAAATGTCTCTAAATGAAGTTTTCGAAAACTCAATAGATCCCTGTGTAAAAAGAGCTTCAAACTTTACATTTAGAGTAATGCTTAATAGCCATTTTCTTAAGAACGGCTTAAAATTTTTTTTATGAAAAGTTCTGTTCTTTAACGAGGAGTTTTTTGTCGTTTTTAATATTCTTGAAGTATTATTTCCGTTCCTTATTAGGAAACCTGAAACCTAAAAGTTAAGAAAATATCAGGAAATGTACTTTGAGCGGTGATAGGTGACAGCTGGTAAGAGAATTGGGCAAGACCATAAAGCGAATCCACTCCAAGGAAATTATAAAACTTTACTACGAGAAAGTATGTGCCATTCTGTAGCCCCCTAGTTAGTATTTATATTGATAAATAATCCAAAATTGGAAGAAAATTATTTACAAAGGAATTAAGATATCAAAAGAAACTATTTTAAATATTATACTTTATTCAGACGACACTTCAATATTAACAGTATTAGGTGTATTGACAGCATTATATTCAGGAAACATTAGATGATTTACAGTATGTATTATTCCACTTAAATCATTTATGAAGAAATTACGATGTTGATATTTCAAAAGGAAAAAACAAGGTGATGGTATTTTGGGAAAAACATCTAATACGATTCAAAATTATTTTGGATAAAATAATTTTAGAGCAAGTTTCCAGTTTCAGCTATTTAGGTTGTCAAGTCGATCAAGAAACCAGTAAAGACATCAACATTAAATTGACAAAGAATTTGTGGTACTATACAGAATACAATAAAAAACAAGAATAAAGTTCTATATGACTGTTCTTCCAACTCTTCTGTACGGCAGCGAAAGTTGGTACCAACAAAAAGAACCTTAAGTAGAATACAGGCCACTGAAATGAAGTTTCTGCGAACGCTTGGTTGCACGAAAGAAGATCATATTCGCAACAAGAAAATTAGGGAAAAACTACATGGCGAAGAAATTGGAAGCAAAATAACCAAATACCGAAACAACTAGTATCAACACACGCAAATGATGGATAATACAAGACTACCTAAATTAACATTACTAATGTATATACTAATCGCATGGAAGAGATGTGGGCTGACCCCCCCCCCCGAAAAAAGGAAGGAAGGACAACTTGTGAAGACGGAACAGGCTCAAGTCTAATATATGAAGTGCAGAAGCTGAAGAAACAACTGTGTCTCACAGTTTGTATCACAGTTTTCACATACGTAGCTAATTTAGTGAGACAATTATTTTTCCTTTAATTCAATAATCCTGGCTGCAACAGATGACTGTGTAGACCAGGCCTCTCGAAGGTTCCCACACGCAAAGCCGGCTCGCAGATCGCGAACTCAGTACCATGAGCATGTTTGATTGAAAAGAAATAACAGTACTTTGTGAATCATTGGAGATTAGAACTGTTTCATTATTTGGCTTTGCGCATGATTAAAATTTTTCATGTGAGTTTACTGCATGAGTGCCTAAGTTCTAACAAAAATGAAATTATCAATTTACAGAACGAATGAAATTATCAATTTACAGAAACATGTATAGGTCAAAAAAATACAATCAATATTCTCGAAGAGTGTAGGCTAATGTGAGTTATCTGGTGACCAGATGTCCTTGCGTGCTGCATTCATAAAATATTGCTAGTTCTCTGGTACAAGTCACGAACGTAAGTGTGATGTAATTAGAATGTTTCAAATAAAATATTTCTTGTATTAATAAAACAAATTTCAAAAATGTAAACCTTGCTTGTAAAACCTTTAATTCTTGTACATTGACTAACAGAGTATTTCCTAATATTGGATTACTCACGCATCGAATAGTTTATTGAAATTTTAAAAAGGGCTGATTTAGTTAACATAGATAATAACTATACTTATGGTGCAGACACGATTGTCAAAAGAATTACCAAGATGTCATGATCAACGTTGATACGGAAGTCCCACGCCAAGTAACTAATCAAGATGTCATGACAGTTTGTTATTCAATTAGTTTTTTCCCACTGTTTTTTCCCTAACTACATATCTTGAATACTAAAATCGACATTGATAATGGAAACATACTGAAATGGGTAATACTTTTGGACTTGCTTTTGAAGTTTAAATTCTTATTCTTCCTCTTCTTGCACCTCCTCATCTTTTTATTTCTGACGGGATATAACGGAGTTACATTCCGCCAGATAAAGCAAGCGTAGGAATTAACCATTCCAAGATATTCATAGTTGTTAAATTATGATTAGGGTTATGGATAACATTATGAACTCTACGATACATTTGCCTTCTATGCCAATGGCACTACATGCTACCGAATGTATTTGAACTCACGTTCGGACCGTTACATTATCACAAAATCTGTGCTTGAAGTAAGGATTAGGAGTTGGAGAAAGACACACTATTGGCGGCCTGAATCTCCAGATCATGCATAGGTGCGTCTTGATACGACTGGAACAAGGGATAAAAAAGTTGTTTAGTAAAACCCAATAGAAAATTTTTTGTTCAATTCCGTTTTTTATAAAATGTTTTGGGTAAAATAAGTTTTTTCTCAAAGTAAGATTTTTTTCAATATTTATTTTTGAATGGAAATAAATATTTCAAATAATGGTCAAAATAAGGGTTTAGGTTTAAAAAGAAGTTTGCTTATATAAATAAAATTGAGTTGTCTGTCTGAGATTTCAAAATGACTGGGTTTTAGAAACACATATGGATTTTTACATGATATAAAACTAGTGGTGCAAAAGAATAGCAGAGACTTTCTCCCATTATCTTTTTTCTATTCTTTTGGTCTGGGCTAGCAATTTGGACTTGCTATATACTCTTGCGAGCTGCCATTTATCGCCACTCAAAGTACATTTTTAAAATTTTGCCATTTTTTGGTTTCCTAATTATAGAACAAATATACATCTAAAGAATATAACAGAAGAGTAAAACATCGTCATGTATGGCAATTTTCGTTGAAAAAGTTGGAGAGTCGTTTTTTTTAAAAACTTCATTTTTAAGTAATTTGAAGCACTTTAACGTAAATATGTTTACTAATTGCTGGAAATGTGCATATTAACGGAATGAGAAATATTTCAAGTATGACATTTCTGTATTTAAAAAAATAACGATACACAAATAATAATGTTTTTGTCTTCACAAATAGTGCAATTAGCACTACCCATACGAAAAGTTTAAAGAAAAAAGTGGAGTAATTTTTTAGAATAAGGCATTTAAGCATTTCTGAACGTACGAATTTTGAGCTCTTTTCTAGAGAAATCGGAATTTTGAACTCGTTTTCACTGAAAACGTTTGAGTTTTCGAGAAACTTTATAAGACATTATTTAATGCGCATGTACTCTTAAATGAAAGAATGTTAACAAATCGCCGCTAATGTAAATATTAACGACGTGAGAAAGATGTCAAAAGAAATATATTTTATGTAATTTTTTAAGAAAAAGAAACACACGAAAGAATAGAGCGAACTGGCGTTTGTGGCGTCTCATTGAGTAAATTTAGTTCAATCCCTACCAAACCTTTAAAGAAATTAATGGTGCTTCAGAATGGGACATATTCTCGTAGTAAAGTTTTCTTATTTTCTTGGCGCGGACTGGCTTTACGGTCTTGCCCCATTCTCTTACCAGCTGCCATCTATCGCTGCCCAAATAAACATTTTTTTGAAATTTTCTCAATTTTTCGGTTTACTAATAATAGAACCGAAATATTATTTTAAAAATATTGGAGAGGAGTAAAACCTGGTCACAAATGGCAATTTTACTTGAAACGTTTGGAGCTCTTTTTAAGAAAATGACCTTTAAGCGTTACTGTAAATCAGAAATTTGAAACTCCTTTTCACAGAAAATGTTTTGAGTTTTTGAAAAACGTAATTTAAAGTCTTTAGAATACCTTAACTCGCAAATGAAATAGTGTTGACAATCGTAAAATGTAATAGTGAAAATGTGGATTTTAACAGCTTGAGAGATATTAAAAAAATACGTTTGTGTAATATTTGAAATAAAACAATACAACAGAATGAATCCTGCCAATCACGCATGGGGTTGTGCGTCACGTGACTTGTCTCATCTAGCCGACGCACCGTCACCTGGCGCCCCCTTGCAGCCAACCTACCAAACGCCCTGTGACGAAGGCCTTCGCGCCCTTTCACTAGACGAGACGTGCCCTTTCCATGACGTCAGGGGTTTTTCCTTGGCATGGGTCCGACAAGCAGTTGGAAAATTCCGTCTCTTTGTTCGACTTCCTGTTGCCGAACGGCTTGTGGCCGAGAATAGCTCGTGGTATTCTGTGCAGCTACATTAGCCTCCCTCCCAATTTGAGGAATGAAGCATTTGAATGCTTCACTTCCGATAAAACAACAAAAAAGTAGCAGCACAGACACTGACTGTCACCTAACCTATCTCCAAACAATAACCAATGCCCTAACATTTATCTAAACCGAGTGCAATAAATATGTCAATAAACTAATAGTAGAAAAAATTGATATCAAAACAACTCAAATAAAATACAATAAAACTTATAAAACTATCAATATTCACCTAACTCGTGAGTGTGATTATAGTTGATATGAACTAATGAGTTATATTGAAGAAAATCTTTTTTTTTCTCCCAAAACTATCCATTTCGATATCGTCTCGATCATTCGCAGTACCATTGATATCACACAACTTACTCATAAGTATCAATACCTTCAATAATTAACTCAATAAACCATGAAAATATAGAGCAACAATAAAACAAGATAAGCTATCACTGATACATAACATCAATATTGTATTTAACTACAATTAAAACGTATAACGCTAATTAATTACTTTAATGCGTCTAACACAACACAGGCATCACAGTTCAATATAACTACGGGAATATTAAATCATATGAGAATCCTATCCCAGGGGACAACATTCACTATCACCAATACCAACATTCACTAAGATTCACTTGACACATCGGAATATAAGTATTTTCTGCAGAAGATAGTACGACTTACCCTTATTTGAACAAATTATAACACAATAAAACAATCCTTTTTTTGTATAAGAAATATGCTCTTCCCCATAACCCACATTACTTTAAAGTGATCTACTCATAACGCTGGCATAATACGTATTGCAATAAAACATAGGGCAAATTGCTGATGACAAACGACCACAGGAGACACACGACTAAACAACAGGTATGAAAGAAATTACGTAGACAAAATTATTAGTTAATTGACTAAAACTTGAATCTTAAACCCACTTCGACATTAATTCTCTGCGAATAACCAGGGTCAATGCACATGATATACCTTTACATATCACTTTCTTCTCGTTACTTCTTCGGCAATAATTAATTGATGGATTGTGATCGATGGTTTCCTACACAACATGCTCATAGATCACAACTTCACAGTGATAACAATACCAATTCCTTTAGGGGAATGGAACAAGGCAGTTCTGCAACATTTAATAGCATTTGGGTTGTAACTAGGCTTCGAAATCAAAATATTAACTCGAGTCGGCGGATTATATAAAATAATAACTCTCTCGTTCACAATTATCATGACTAAATCTTCCTCCATTCATCATCAAGAACCAGCCTCTTGCGGGGCGAAAATTATAACTCCCTTTTTCCCGCTGTCACTACTACATCTCCTCCACTACTATTAACATTTAACTCCTTATTAGTAAAACCTTCCTCGAAGTATTCTGACAAGTTCATAGCTCACAGTGACAATACCCTATGCGAAGTCTCGTACGACTGAATTCTAGCAGAAATCCACGCCCAAATCACGTAATGACTTAAATTATCTACTTCTAAATCAAGAAGCATCAACCACTAGGACATCTCAATTCAATGAACATAAAATAATTTCAAAGTTTTTTTACTAACATCCATTACGCATATTTTCATAATTTAACATTACTTTAATTATGTTTAGGCGGTTCCTTCGATATTTTGCCCACTTCAGATATCATATGTCTCGTTCGCAGGGTCTTTTAAATTTTTAATTAAATATTATCATTCTTAAAAATTAAAAATCTGAACACTACACCTACGTTTCTTTAAATGTCTCGCCGTGGTACGTCATCTTCATTAATAATGAAATTTACTTGACCTACCTCTTGAATGGGCACCGTTATGGCAGTTTTGCTATCCTGTTCCGATTCCCGACACCCGAACGATCGAAACTCTCTCAGTTTTCCTGCCTTCGATTAGAATTACCAGGGTTGTTTGGCTGCTGCGGTGGGCGTGGTGGCCCCGGGGATTGTGGGTCCCGTCTGTTGCTATAGTGTCCTCCTTGGTGCGCGTTACCTTGGCGCCCTCCGTTATGATACCGGCCGCTGTTTCCTGAATTATTGTTATTGTTATTTTGATACCCATGCGATTGATTCCCCTGGCAAGCTAATTTAGTTCTATCGAATTTTCCCAGTAAATCCTGTAATCTATCTACCGTCATGCCGTCCGCACTGTTTAATAGGTTTTGGATGTACGCCGGGTAATATGTAGTAATAAGCCAGAATAGCTTACTCTCAGGCATTTCCGGCTCGTTTTGTATTTTTCTCGAAGACGAAATATAACATTTCTTGATGCCAATCAGCAATTAAATGATGAATGTTCAATTTTCTTGATATAGTAATTTAAAATAAATTGTGATTATTTCTTGTGCTTTAGATAACTAATCACTGACATCTTAAAAAATAGCCATTGTGATTTACGTAGAACAATATTTTATTCCCTTGAGAGATACACTACTTAAAACATTGTAAGGAAAGAAATTAAAGAACGATAATTTTCGCGGACAAAGAACCAAATTAAGCCATGACGTGTGAATTTTATTCACAAAAACGCGTGAATCTCTTTACATATTTATAATTAAATATGAAGTGATACAGTCGTTATATGGGGTACGTTTAAAATTTTAAAAAATTGTGCACATTGACAATGTTCATGGTAATGAAAAAAGTAACAAACTTTCATTGAGAAATGTTACGGAAATAAAGTATCTCAAATAAAACGAACTTTTACAATAAGAAAAGCATTGGGTGTCCTGGGAATGGCTTGCTTCCACTGAATAGCATTTCATCTTGAAGAAACAACCCTCTGCAACGCCCGCCGCGACGCTCGGCTTGCGAGGGCTGTCAAACTTCTCTGTAGAAACGAAAACTAGTACGAAAATGTTGGCAAGTTTGGAAATTTTTTAAATAATTGTGAGTGTGTGTCGGCAGCCAAAATTTACATCATGAGATCAAAATGGCATGTACATTCAGTGAAGGAAAAATGATGGCATGCTTCCAAATGTCTCACCGTGGCATTCCCTTGTCAGTAAATTGTCCCCAACGGGAGCAAGTACTGATATGTAAGAACTGCAAGGCCGCCACTGCGGTGATACACGAACTGAGGAATGTCCTTACTACAAGAAACTTATAGAATCCCCCTCCAACAAATGCACAAGCAAGGAATCACAAAACCAAATCAAACAATAGCAGGCCTCCCGCACCAAAATTCTCCACCAACAACTTTCCAATTCTCCAATCAAACAATCAAATTCCAAACTTCATTTACATCAATAATCCGCCTAGAACAAATCCAAATACCCATTTCAATCAAAACACCGGGCCATCAACTCGTCATATTCCTAATAAAAGTAACAACTCATGTATGCATTCGCTAATTAATTCCATACCCAATAAATATAATAAATACTAGTATTCCATCAATCATTAGCAACATACAAAATTCAATAACACCTTAACAATATAAATCTACAAAACTGGAATGCAAATGGCATAACCAATAAAAAATTAACTTAATTATTTAAATCAAAAGAGCCTGCATAACAGAATCCCATCTTCAAATCAATAAAGTTTTCAACATACTAGGTTACAATATACTCAGAACCGACAGACTAAACAGTAATGGAGGAGGAGTCATAATCCTTATTGAAAAATCTGTCCCATATATACAAGTAAACCTCCCTAATACGCCTGGCTTAGAAACAACAGCAATTACATATCCATTAAACAATAGACTTCTAACAGTGATTGCAGCATACAAATCACCACATATCAAAATACAAGACACAAATTTAGAATCATTATTTCGTCTGAACACCCCCACCCTACTCATTGGAGATCTAAACTTAAAAAAACACCAGTTGGTGCTGTAGAATTACAAATAATGCCGGCCGTCACTTATTAAAACTAATAACTGATCTAAATTTAAGAACTTTAATCCCACCAGAACCAACACATTGTCCAAACGACACGCACAAACACCCAGACATTTTGGATATCGCAATTACGAACACACAAACCACATACTACTCAACCCCTCTATTTGAACTGAGTTCCGACCATTTACCAATCATCATCTCTACACACACACCTCCCCCACACATATTAAACACGAACAACCATAAACTGGAAGGAATTCAGGAAAATAATAATAAATAAAACCACCAATTTCAAAAAATGTAAACACCCCATGGGAAATATAAAGGGCAATTTCATACTTACACGATATACTTACCAACACTATTAAACAATTACAACACAATATAGCCCTCATCACCCACAAAAATTTTAAAAAATTACTGCGAGAAAAAGGAACTAGGAACTAGGCACTAGGAACAGAACCAGAAGATTATGGACCAAACTTAGAACCCCACAGTTAAAGAAAGAATTGAACCTTTTAAATCCAATAATAAAAAAACAATAAAAGACTTTCATTGCTCAACCTATACAACAAACTAATAAAATCATTGAGCACAACCAATAATTCTTTCTGGCAGTTCATTAAAAAAATTCTAAAAAAGAAAAAATAGCATTCCACCTCTAAATACGACAACGGGGAAAAATTCGTCCCATTTGACGAAGCCGAAGCATTGGCCGATCATTTTGAAACAACATTCACACTCAACAACACACTAACTCATTCCGATCATGCGATGATATTACAAACAGTTTCAGCCCCGAACTATGATGTCCACTTAAGATAAAATCCATATACCCAAATGAAGTGAAAAACATAATTAAAAAACTTCCATAGAAAAAGCCCCCGATGACGATAAAATCACCAATAAGATTCTAAAGAACCTTCCATCCTCAACTATAGCCTACATAAACAGCATACTCAATAATAAAAACTGTACATTATCCTATAGTATGGAAAAACTCAATCATAATACCTATTCAAAAAACGGTTGATCCCGGGTTTAGGGTGGCACGGTTCCTTTGGTTCCTTTTATGATTCATTATTTCTCGCGATTCCTATGTTTGTAGTTGCGCGGTTCACTATAACAACTGAATTATTTATGTTCAATGTTAAATGAGAAGTCACCTGATAATTTGTTGGCGTGGAATTGCGTGTATTTTCGCATTTCAAGTCTTCTTCAAATAGGTTTGTGTGTCTACTGAGATGGAAGGTATGAATTTTCTTAAAAGTGAGTGTTCCCTTTAAAATAAATTCTCTTAAAAGTGATGGAGGTATATAATACAGCGTGAGCGCCGGAGCGACAGCGGAGGCGCGAACCAGGTCTCGAGAGCGAGGGCCGGAAGGCCCTCGCGAACGTAGCACGTTGGATCCGTCGGGTAGCGACGTGCGGTAGCACGTCGCGGATCACTTGGCGAAAAAATGCGTTGGTTAAAGAATTGTGTAGGTTATAAAATTAAATTTGTAGCGTGAAAAATACGAATAATCAATTCACTTAATGAGAGTATACGTTGCTACGGAGATTTATACGTACAGGGGGCTTTGGAGCAGGGGGGTAGCTATTCTGCCGATCTACCTTTATTTTAAATAATTATATTTATTGCTGTAACATCATGAACTTAACTACACGCGACTACTACGTAAAAACAAGGATTCAGTTCATGGAGTCGATTCTCTTCTAATGAACCGAATCAGTGAATCAAAGGAACCGTGCCACCATAAACTCGGGATTTACCCAAAAAACATAAAAGTTTACTAACCACACTTTCGAAAATTCTCGAGAAACTATTTCTGAAAAGGTTAAATAGCTACCAAAAATCAACCCAAATTATTCCATTACACTAGTTGGGATTTATAAATCATGTATCAACATAACACCAACTACTCAGAAAATATCCACCCAGCGTTTCAAAACAAACAATACAATAGTTTCATTTCTTGACTTTTGACAGGCGTTTGACCGAGTATGGCACCAAGGATTATTATACAAACTCCAAACAATGGGAACACCAAACTACTTAGTAAACATCAAAAGTGTTCTAACTGATAGATCCTTTACAGAGTCCGTAGAAAAGCATATCTCCTACCTCCGCAAAATATTAGCAGGTCGTTTACTAGGTTTACCACTCTCACCCACACTATTCAACATATACACAGCTGACATACCCACTACAATACACACCAACGCCGACGATATCGCAATCGACAAGTCCAGCCACTCACTTAAGACCATTACTGACTACATCACATAAATGAAATAGACAAGTGGTCAACATTGTGGAAAATCAATCTCAACCCAACTACATCAACTGCTAAAATATTCTCACTAAGACCATTTTCCCACCCATCGCCATTGCACATAAATAAACACACAATTCCATGGACACCGCAAAACCAAACAGTAAAATACCCCGGGATAAACGACACTCAACTGTAAAACTGTAAAACACACACAACACTAAAACAACAAGCAAAAATAAAAATAGCTCAACTAAAATCCCTTATCAACTCCAAAAGCTGTCTATCCCTAACAAATGCCATTACAATTTATAAAGCAATAGTCAGACCAATAATGCTGTACGCATGTCCTATCAGGACCAATGCATCCATTTCTAACATTAATAAACTTCAAATTGTACAAAATAGATTCCTCAGATTAACAACACATGCCCCATGGTTCATCTCAAACGCCCAACTTCAGAAAGAACTGAATATATCACCGATCATCGAACATACTGTCCATCTTTCCAATAATTTTTACTCCAACCTAAATCCAATAAACCGAGCAGTCCACTACAACCTGGCCTCTTTAAATAACTTCCCTACTAGAATCTAGAACAGATTCCTTTTCGAAGCGTTCTGGAACATTTTTTCTATTAATTGTTCATAGTTTCATACACAACTAGTAATGTAGTTTAGTGTTAAGTTTAGTATGTTACAATGTAAGCCAGTAAAAGCACATGAAATAATATGTTACTGAGCTGTGTAATTTTCAAACACTCAATAAATAAATTTTAAAAAAATGTATACTACTGTTGGATGAGAAATTACGTTCAGAATGCATTAAAGGGATTTAAGATGAAATATATCGTTCGCAGATTATGACATAGCTGGATTATCAGGTGTTCATGCACCAGCAAAACACATTACGTCGCAACGTACTTAGTAATTCTCTAATTAGTTCTTAAACGAGTATATCGTGAAATGTTCTACAATATTTGTTCTGCAATGTAGGAGAGAAATCTCAAATACATGAGATAGGAGAGTAGTCAGTATTATTCTTGTCCATTCTCTGAAGTCCGCATAATAATTAACAAACTATAATTGCATGCACAAAAATACAGAAGAAAAGCCATGTGATAATTCAGTTTCTACGTAGCCTACAATGTACTTGAGAGAACAGTTTGAATTCCAAATGCAGTACATATTTGGTACTTGTTCTGTGTATATTTCTTTTCAAATTAGTAAGATATTAAATTCTTACTGTATCGCGAAATTAAATCCAAGAATGTTTTAGGCCAAGAAGTACGAAATCTAGGTATTATGACCAATGTTTTAAGTCGTAAAAATAGGACGTTAATGACTCCTCTCATTATCGTTAGCAGTCGGTCGCAGGTATCAAACATCAACATCCTGATATTGATCCTCTACACCGCTACCATCTAGTGAAAGTAGTCTGTGATAGTGTTGCTGACGCGAGCTATATACTACCCACAGACTTATTGGCCTTGAACGTTGCCATGGTTACCATCTCAGTGTCATACAAATGTGAATTGGTGTTAGGATTACCATGCATTTCTCACGAAAATATACTAATACATTGGGTTTTATCGAATACGGTTACAACCTTAACTTTTAAGCTTTTTATAGATTGTAAAATTGCACATTTTAATCTGGCAGAGATTTATCTGTAAATATATTTAAAATAAATATATTAACTTATAAAAGAATTATAGTTTCTGTAGAACATACGGAATCCAAGTCTGAAACACTGTCATCAAACAAATTTGTCGATATTGCAAAGATTTCAGTTAAAATTTTAAACCATCTGAAATATCATTATTTCATCATCTTTACAAACCGTCTGAAAATCATAAAATCGTAGGTTTTAATTATATCAATAATAAATTACTAAAATAAATGGATATTAGAAACTATGAAAAATCGACAGCTATTTTTAATGCAGCTCTTAGGGTCGATTTGGTAGTCGACTTTTAAAATGAGTGTTCCGTTAAGTGAACGAATCTTATTCATAAAGTCTTTACTTGGATTGTTAAGTGAGCACTCATTTCTATTAGTGAGGCACAGAGTCCTTGTTATCTACGGTATGGCGGGCATGGCACGCGTCTTGGGCGCCACTCACAAGGGGGGGGGGGGCTTTCTTTAGCTTTGGACATTTAGGAAAAAAGTTGAATCAATTATTTTTCAATTATGGAACAACACGAAAAATGAAATGAAATAAAACTTTTCTTTAAACATTTAAGGGCTGTGGAACGCTCGGTCTGTCAAAAATTACTTTTATGGTTTACTAGTTCATTGCTGTGTATTTACGGACTTCAAACAAAACACGTAACGGTGTTGTTAATACCCTTGTGGGCCTGTCTGATTCTTTATGGCCTCGGGCCTTTTGAATACTTTATGGCCCGCTATAATACCAACACAACACATACATTTTTATGAATTCGATTTATTAAAGTTACGATGCAATCAAATACAATAAATAAATGGCATAATGCTCAAAGAAGTAAAATATCTTATAAATATAAATACTATTTTGTTTAATTGACATGAAAATTGCAATTTTGGAATGTTCCCGTGAATATACAATTGCCAGCAGTCATTCATATTTCACTGTTACGTATCACTCTTTTTAGAGACATAATATGTGCTTCTTGAGAAGCAGTACTACTCGTAGAAATTAGAGGCATAAAGCACAAAGAATAACTTTTACCAGAAATTTTTTTGGTGTTATGACATATTCTAAAAATTTGGAAAAACAATTAAAAGAAATTTACATTGCTATATAACTTTCAAATAGACCATACACATTTTCATAATTTTTAAAGATTTTACTGGAAACCACTGTCCGTAGTTTTGTTAGCTTTTGCGATAATTTCCGCAGGAACTTCACAATATTCTTCATTTTGTACGAACAAATCAGTCCAATTACGATTATGCAATAGTAATTAGATACAAAGGCTCTGTTTTGTTTATCTGATGTCATTTTGACAAATGACTATTACAATGCATCTTCTTACTTTGGACGCAAGAATTCTCGTTTAATTTAGCAACGGACTAGTAAAACATAAAGTTTTGTATGCACCACGGGCGTTACTAGATGTTTTTGCCCCTCAGGCGACTTCCAACCTCTCGGGCGAGAGGCCCTCGGGTTTTGAAGTCGCGCTCGGGACAAAAACATCTACTTAACGCCCTTGATACATAAATAACTATTGCGCTATCAAATTTTGAAATATATTGCTTCAATTAAAAAAAAATATCGATAGCAAAATTCAATTTTGTATGCGCTAATTATATTGATTGATTGATTTTTCGTGTTTCCGGGCGCGTCAACGGCTTTGGTCATTAGTCCCGTAAGTGTAGTGCATGCTTTTTTTCTCGGGGGATGGTGGTGATCTTCTGGATGGCGAGATCCGGCGCCGACCTACCGTCGGCTAGCGGGGTTTCCCCCTAACCATGACTCTCCCACCAGCGGGTCACCGCCCCAGCCGGGACAAGCTCTAAGCTCCCGACCAGTCTTCCGGAATATGTGGTAGTGTGGTGCATGTAGTGTGTATGTGTGTAAGGGGAGAGGATAGGACAAGGAAGAGGAAGGAAAGCTCGCGCGCCCGTTTGTTAGGGTACTGCTCCGGCATTCGCCTGGCGTTGATCAGAGAAACCTCGGAAAACTACCGATCAGAGCAGCTGGCCGCTAGAATTCTCCTCCAGACAGCGACTAAATTCGACCTAGCTGAAAAGCTAGTGCCGAAAATCCTGCCGCCGCACATTGGGATAGAATGGACTAATTCTTGGCCAAAAGTCGAAAAATAAGTTGTAACATATCACAAATTAACATGAATATAGGTATTCTAATATAATAAAGCATCATGATTCGCTATTATTACTCAAATTGGTTGTCCTGGTTTTACGTACAAGTTGCTGGAAGTTGGCACCTCTGTAAGCAAGTTGTAAGGCGCAAGTGCCATACGCCTAATAGTACAGAATGTTTTGTTTCTTGTAGCAGTATTTCGGAGTTAGAATCGTAGTCGAATATGCATACTAACAATTAAGATACGCTTTATTACTTCTAATAAGAAATGTAGATGTAGATATTCACAACGCGGAATATTCGTGCCTTAAACATATCCTGTAAAGGTTATCATATTTTAGGTTAGGTTCATGTTTATATTGACTTATAACTAATATGCCGCCGTTTGCTGCACTGAATCTACTTCTAAAGTGTCACTCAACTAAAGGAGATAATGTTTTACATAATTTTAGCTGCCGCTACCTGCCGCCTTACACGAAATTTGCGTCTTTTCAGGTGTGTGTCATATCAATCGAAAAGACCTATTCATTGTGTGGCATTCATCGGAGTTAAAAAGAGGCAATAATGTGCAGTTCTCGATTATATTGTGAGTGGATGTTATGGTAATAATATCTCTGAAGATCTTTTAAAGTATTTGAAGATTAAAAAAAAAGATTTTTGCCCCAAACTTAATAGAAGATGGCAAGAAGGTCACCGAACTCTAAAGACGTACTTATTAAAACATTCTGAATGGCTTTCTGAGGATTTCGTGTGCCTACAGAGCAAATTGACTGAATCACACGAAGATAAATCTCGAACAGGGCGACCTCTTCGTTCCTACGGTGAGAAATCTGAGAGTCCAAACGAAGAATCGCTGCAAAATTGTCCTTCGAAAACGACCATCAGGCAGATTTAATGGTGAAAGCTGCAAGGATGTCAGCTCGAGCTTCGAGGAAGAGATATAGCTGTTGTTCTGGATCAAGTCACTGAAACTCCAACCAGACCATCTACAATTTTTAAAAAAATATTATGCAATTTCCAAAACAAGAAACTACCAGTTGCATTATCTGAAGAGGAGGCATTGTGCTATTTGCTAGATAACAATTTGAGCAAGCAACAGTACATAAATACAAAGCTACTATCTAAAATCCACAATGCAGATATTTAATGCAATTAATGGCTGCATAGCAATAGACAGACTATAAGGGTTTCATTTGTTCTATATTTGACATTAATTTTTTAATATAATAACAGGAAACAGATCTTGTCAAACCTGCCCAATTTGTGGCGCAAAACCTCTTCAAGTAAAGGATGCCACAGAATTTTACGCACTCGAATTTTTGCCGAAGTGTGGTACTTTACAATTTGGGGTAAGTCCCCTACATCTTTGGATTAAGCTTTTTAATGTGTTCTGCACATAGCTTATAGAATTTATTTAAAAGTATAGCAAGTCAGAGGTGATGTAAATTAAAGTTTATTGCTAAGACGGAAAAAAGCAATTCAAAAATTGTTTTGGGGAAAAAATGCATCTTCATGTGAATAAGGTGAAAGATAATGGTTGCGGCTCGTCTAATGAAAATACTGCACGACACGTCTTCTCGGAACCTGCAGTTTTTTCACGAATTACTGCTGTTAATGAAACCTAATTCAGAGATTTTGGATTTCCTGGCCTTAATACAGATTGACCCTGAATTATTTGGCAAATATTGTTTGGAACTTCTAAAGTATACAGGAAACTCTGATTGGTTTCCGAAGCCTGTAAATGTTCATAAAGTTATTGTTCATTGAAAATACATACTTCAGTATAGTATTCTGCCATTTCGATGCCTGGGAGAAGCAGCTTCAAAATCCAGAAATAGATTGTATAGTAAGGACAGACACTCACAGAAGGAAAGACAGCAGAATTCACAACATAAGACATTTTCAACCAAGCTTTGGAAACATCGGATCCCATCATTGTATAGTAAGGACAATAATTAAGAAATAAGAAAAATCTATCTTGTTGAAGTATTAAATGAGGATGCTATGGAATAGATTCTTTCTAGTGATCAGAGTGAACATTACTTAATATTAATAATATGAATGATGTCTATTGCTTTCACAACAATATGAACTCTTGTTAAATGAAAATACAGATGAATAATTTCATAATAAAAGTTTTCTACGAATTTTTAATTTCTATCTTTTCCTACCTAAAGATAGTACTATACATGAGCCGCCATCTTGAAATTATGCAACAGGTAATATGGTAAATGTATTATATTCTTAAGGTCTATATATGTACCAAATTTCAGGCGATTTACTCTTCAGATAACCGAGTTATGACTTTTGACCAAGGACAGAGCGCTTTCATCCCATAGTGCGCCGTGAGGACTCGAACCTAGAACCTCCCGGTCAGAGGTGCTGTAGTGACATCAGTTAATGCACTGAGCCACCGCTCCCGGTCGCTAATTATATAAAATGCTCACAAAAAATTATCCAAAACTATAATAAACTTTACTCGAAGAAATAGCCTATTGTTTGCGATGGATGAAAATTCCTTGGGAATTGCCATAATTGTTTTGTTTTTTTTCATTTTGTTTTTTCTTTTTCATTTTTATATTCAACGCATACAAATTTATTTTTTTATTAGAGGCTTCTATTTAATGTTTTTTTAAACCTTAAAGTAATTTTAATGAAGGTTTTGCTTAATGTTTTAACCTCACTTTAAAATAATTGAGTCCTTGTTCGCATTTTACTTCCTAAGGCCATCAAAAACCCTCTTCAAAATACATTGCGCACTTTTCGGTTGGAAACTTCTTTTAGCATATTTAGGGTCGCTTTTCTACTATTACAGTCATATCGCGACCATTGTAAGTAACAGTATTCGGAGACACACACACACACACACACAAACATCCAAGCCTCGGGAGGGATTCGAAACCAGCGACCTTTCAGGCACAAGATAGCTCCAGCCCTTCAGCCTTACAGACCTCAGCTATCCACACCGGCTCTGTTGGTAACTCTCTTTTCTATGATGACGGATTTTATTTGGTGGCTCTGTAAGCGGGGAAGCATTAATAATTTAAATTTAGAAGAAATCATCCCACTACATATCAACTCCTACGTATTTCTGAATTTATATTATATAGCTTTTATGAGAGAAAGTGGACCATTGGACTATTTCTTGATGTTTCGCGCGTATTTGATAAAGTTTAGCGTACTGGACACACATAAAGTATCTAGCTAAACCCGTGCGAAAATGTTGCCCATTTGCCCTCGACTAGATAAAATTGTATTTGCCATTGATCAACGTACACGTGCCTTCGCTTTGTACTCAACCCTCACAAATGTTTTTCCGATCTTACATTTGAACTTCAGCGTGTAAGTTTCGGCGTTCAATGTAGGAACCACACCACAACCACATTCGCCGCCAGTTCGGATCCTTAATTCTCCTTCATGCTGTTGATTAAACTTGAGAATGAGTATACAATTATTTCGCTGAACTTAAGCATGCATGAAATTTGTGGATACCTTTGAAGGGTTCAGGATCAAATTTTCATATGCCATTTCATGCTAAACATGCTGAGTTCAGAATATTTGTTAACACTTTTTTCGGCGCCGGATATAGAACTATTAATTTATTTTTTCTTCAAGTAAAGTAATTTTATTCTTTTTCAATAATAGTTCCAAATTTTGTCTTTAAATGTTTTCCTCATATAGAGAATAGGGCACTTAAAAATGGCGGTCTCATTTACGTTAGTCGCTTTAAATTTTCGAAAATTACAAAATTATATAATGCGAGAAAGTATGTGCTGTTGTAGCAGCTAGTTTCTTACAGTAAGGTGGTATTACAAAAAATATTGAACGACACACGGTTGATATTACAAATAAAGGACAGTATTGGTTATAAACCTTGACCATCGCCACGATTCAACCGCGTCCATTATTTTCTCTAAATCCGCGTAAATAAATGAAAAATGCTGTGCGGAACATCTAGGTTAGACCTTCAGGGATCTGCGGAGCCTTTTCAGGAACTTTTAGTCTGAAGTTGTGATGTTTGAATTTTCCTTCATGGGCAACTCTAAAAAACCTATGACAGAAGGACCGAGAGTATAATACAGGGTTATTCTAAATGTGTTATCTAAAAATAACATTAAATAACACAGTATATTTACTTACACGAAATAATGTAGCAGTTCACAAATTGTCAAATTATGAAGTTTCTTACTGCAAATTTTCAATGTGACTTCCTTTTGTAATGCGGCGGACATCCCATCTGTACGAAATTTCTTCTCAGATGCGCGAGTGCATATTCTTGAGCTAACGTACCATTGTTGCGTTGGCGAAACTCATCGATAGTTGAATAAAGTGGAGGAATGTACACCTGATCTTTAACACATCCTCACACACAAAAAGGCGTTTGATCAGTAGATCGTGGTAACCAAGCTACGTATGGTCCCAACTCTTCCACTCCAAACAGGAACAGTGCGAGATATGTACGCTGTGACTTCTGGTAATGTGGAGGGGCTCTATCTTGTTGGAAAGTGATTTCACTCACGTCCTCTTGAAGGTGTGACATTAGATAGAACTGTATCAATATAGATATGTAATTCTCGTTAAGTCAGTTCGTTAAAAGAATGGTCCAAAAACTTTAACGGAGCTGAATTCCCCAGACATTCAGTTTTGATGAGTCGCGTATATATGTTGGTGTTGATGTATATTCCAAGATCTCCGTCTGTTTCTGTGAGCCAAATATCCTCACATTATGGCGGTTAACGTTATCACTAATAACACACGAGCTCTCGTCACTGAACAGTCTTTTTGAAGAAATTAGTGGTATCACAAGCAACATTTAGCACGTTCCGCACGACTATACTATACGTCTCCATTGCGACTGACAAGAAACATCTGGCGGTGTAGTATTAAAACGTGAGAAAAAAGGCGAGAGGTTAGAAGAGCACCCGGAGAAATATCAGTCAGTGGTTTTGAAATCATTTCATATTACTTTCAGGTAACTGATTTAGAATAACCTGTATTATATAATATATATATATATATATATATATATATATATATATATACACACACACACACACACACACACACACACACACACACACACACACACACACACACACACACACACACTTGCTAATTTCCAATGCGGTCCATGTAATCTGGCCATGTGAGAGGTGTCAATGATTTCGTTATAATCCAGAAACTCCAGAATCAATGAAAGGGTTTAGTTTTTGACTGAACAAAATCAAATTGAGTTATTCCGCCTAGTGCCTCAACTGCGCGTACCGGCTGAATTATAATGCTTACGACCAAGCAGTCATAATATGGCATAAAGGCGACAAAGGAAGAGGCTACCCGCCATTAAATATTTGCTATTCACTTGTTGCGTTATGAAACAGCAACTCTTTTGATATTCATGGTGTGTAAAGAACTGTTGTATTCTGTATAGTACTACACTATGTTATTATAATGAAGAATTCTTTTTTCAAAACGTCTGTCCGTCCGTCTGAGCGTCCGTCCATCCCTCTGTCCGTCCGTCCGTCTGTGAGCCATTAGCGCCTAAACCATTCGTACGATCTTCTCCAAAGAATACCCTATCTATATGGCTCTAGTTGAACCTTTAAAATTTTGAAAAACATTCTTTAAAATTTGGGGTACTTTTCAAGAAGCATCCCGGACATTTTCAAACTTTTCTCAAAAACGGCACCAAATTTTTTCTTTAAATTTATGGTCAGATCGAAATAAGAGTCAGAGCGAAATGCACTTATAAAGGTGGCATAAGTCAGAATATCATGGTTCGAAAATTGCAAAAGTTTGAATTTCTTCCGGCGTCATCCTACAACTACAAAATTGAAGACATGGATTTTTCCTTCAAATGAAATTTGTTGTGCATAAACAGTTTTTTCAATTAGGTCATGTAGATTTTTTTGGAAATTTTAGTAGTTTTCGTGAAATAGTGCGTGGAATATTTAAAATTAAAAAAACAACGAAAACAAGATTTTCTCAAAAACGGGTCCAATTTTTTCTTTAAATGTTTGGTAAGGTTAGTGCCAAACGAACCCTATGCCGTGATATAAACGCCATATGTTTCAAAAATGAATTTTTTTGACTTGTCTCTCACGTCTGTTAAACTTACATTAAAGGCGCTTTCTTCAGATTATCATATTTATGAGCGCATTTGCTTTAAATGATGTGAAATAAAGTTTATCGAAAATCGACAGTTTTCTGTAAAAATGAGCACAAAATTCGGCATTTTGAGAAATGCTCAAATGCCATTTTCTCAAAAATGACTCCAAATTTTTCTTCAAAATTTTCCAATAGATAGTGCTAATTAATGTTTATTACAAATGTATTTTTCTTAAACCGCCGTTAATATGGACATTACCATTAATTTGTATGTATTACTACATTTGTGAGTGGAAGCGCTTCAAATGACTTCAAATGAAATTTTCAAAAACTCAATAGATTTCTGTGAAAAAGAGCTTAAATCTCTCATTTACAGTAATGGTTAATCGCCATTTACTTAAAAACTACTGCAAATTTTTCAATAAAAAATTCTATTTAGGACGACTTTTTACTCTTCTTTAATATTCAGTCTGCTACTAGGAAAGCAAATAGCTGAGAAATAGTCAAAAAATGTACTTCGGGCGACGTTAGATGGCAGCTGGCCAGAGAATGGATCACGAACTTATAGCCAGACACACCAAGGAAATTATAAAAAATTGTAACGAGAAAGTATGTGCCATTCTGTAGCACCTCTAGTTGGAAAATGATTGTGTTCAGCAGCAATTTTGCTCTCGCAGGCAACTAGTTAAACAATATTTCTTGTGATCGAATTAAATATATTGTCAAGATAAAGCAATTTCTTAGGAATTCTACATAAGTGTGTGTTATGCCTCTTTGAATTGTCATTAATCAGTTTCATCACTGAATTAATATAATACTGAATTAATAATTTTCTTAAATATTGAAGAAAATTTCTTCTGTATTTTTCTTTATTTTTCGTTTTGTATCGTCTGCGCATCTGCGTTTTGAAACATATGGAAATCGGTCAACTCTAATCCTGGAGTGGCTATTAGCTACATAAACACGCAAAAAGGTCGAACAAATAAAACGCCTGAGATAGATAGCACGTGCTGCACGCGACGCCCTCGGCTGCTTTCCGTGAAGCAAGTGACACCCTCTGCACTCTCTGGCCACGTGAAGCGCGCTGGTCGATAGCTGAAACATATGACTGCTGTGCCAGTGTTCTCATGTTCCAGCATCGTCTGCAGGAACCTCACGGACACGTGCACCTCGTAAAATAAAGACACTGACTTCGATATTTTGTCATTTGAAAAAATGTCGGAAATTACATCAACATTTTTAACGGTGAGTCATACAATTTTTCATTGCAAAAACATGAATTTAAATAAACGTTTAAGAGACCGCGTAGGGGCCATTTTATTACAGGGGCGATTACAAAATAATAAGAAAAAATATTATCTCACGGCCGAATTTGCTCGAAGCCTTTTAAAGATCAAACAGTTACTATTATTTCATTGAAAGTTTATGATTCGAGAATATTTTTTTTCTAATTAAAAACAATCACATTACAATAGTTATTTTAAAACGTACACTATTTTTTCTAATTCGATTGAAGCGGAAAGTAAACACCAATGCAGTAGAAACCTAGCGATATGACTAGGGAGTTTGAGGTGCTTTACCTTTCCAAATTGATTCAGATCCTGTTAATTTTGCAATGTGCATTAATGCCACTAAGACGAATTCACTCAAGTTAACAATGTATTAAAATGAATATTTTATTAATTTATTTTTGTATTACTAGGTAACTCATAGAAATAAAACAAAGTGACAGTATTAAAGTTGCATTGACTACATTCCTTGCAATAACTAGCTTTCTTTCTGTGCAGATTCCTGTGATACATGAACTATGACTTAGAATAATGATATAATTCAAATGTAATTCTCCCAGAGGAAACGTTTTCATGGATAAACCTTAAATCACAATTGCAACTCAATATTATATAGTATAGTCACATTATCTATATTTCAGTATCAAAATTGTGGTGAAAAGAATTAATCTAATAGGCGCATACTTAAAGGCTATGCAGCGGGAATCCAAAAGCAGTGCCCCGCGGGCCTTTTGGGCAACATACTGCGATTTTGCCGCCAACACAGGAGTGCATGGCGTGAAATATATTACTGAAACTGACCGTCGACCTTGGGAACGGTAAGAAAAGCATCTCCTATTCTTAAGCTGCATCCACACGATTCTTTTCGTCCAATTTTGGGCATCTAACGCATACAATTGAGCACGTAGCGCATGCGTTTTGGGCTTGCTTTTTTTTTCGGAAAGAAAGGGAGAACTGAACCAAGGTTTTGAAGTCCTTCCAGAACATATGATGAGAATTCTCATAAAAATGTGATTATGAGAAGGGTTAGGCACCTAAAAGTCGTTATAGGGAATTTTAAGGATTTACAGATTAATGAACCTTCAAAATATTCTGAAGAGTTCTAAAAAATGTGTTTATAGCTGAAACCCATCAAAATGGTGAAAAGCTGTGAACTACTACTCTGACTTCCTGGTAAAACTGAAATCATTAAGACGACTCATCAGAATGACGATGAATGCACCTACTTTTGTAATAAAATGAAAAAAAAATTGATTGGAGAAATTATGGAACACTAACGATTAAAACAGGCAATCGCTAGAATCCTACTCCAGAATGTGGTTGAAATCGATCCAGATATGTAGCTAGGGTCGAAATTCCGCCACCTTCGGGTCTAGAACCTAATGCATCTCCCTGGTTAACGCTGTTTCGGAAGCGACAGGGTTAGCGCTCAGTTATCGCAGGCGATTTATAGCATTGAAGGTTTCCATGGGTGGAGTCAATATGAAATATTGTTGCCGAGTTGATAGACGGTGGTGCCTTTAGCGCTGAAGGGCGAAACGTCTCGTGACAGTCGCCAGCCATCCGCGGTCCCGGACACTTCGCCTGAGAACGCGACGCCACTGAAGATGTCAACCGCAGCTGTGAACGAAACATTTGGCCCTTCAATACCAATTGGACCGCGGCCTATCAACTCTGAAAAAATAATATTGCAGACCTTTTTTAATTAAGACATTTTTTGGGGGGGCGTATGATGTCCTGTGCCCAGCGTGCTGTGGTTTGCGGTGGTGGTCGTGGGGCTGGTGGGCGCCGGGATGATGACGGCCACCTTCTGGGAACGCTTCTCCACCGCGCCCACGCGCGCCTCCGTGGAGACCAACTTCTACCCGTCGTGGCGCCTGCCCTTCCCCGCAGCCACGCTCTGCAACATGAACCACATCTTCCGCTCGCACGCGAAGGCGCTCTTCGATGAGCTGTAAGTGCTGGCTCATTCGCTATTGATGCTTTCACGTGCATTACGAGCGGCATTTCTGTGGACGTCAACGTAAATGTACAGAATGTCTCAGAATAAATATTACATACTTTTAAGGTGTTTTGAGGGGTTGGAAATGATCACTTTTTGCAAAAAAACACATAATGAGAAATTACACATTTTGGAATTATATGCATTTATATTTGTTACATTTACCTTTGACAAGGGAAGTAACAGATTCTTCATGTCGAAACACCCCTCGAATTTTTTATGACACACGCAATGCTCTATTAGAATCCCATATCCAAAATATTAGCTGCCAGTTTCCACTGCAAGGCTTCAAAACTGAAGCTAAAATATTACATTGCAATGCAGTCTCGCGGCGCCGCTGGACATCCCTACGTCGAGCGGGCGGCCGGCTGAAGAGGCGGGCCACAAAGCCAGCGGGCGGGCAGGCGAAAGCCAGGAGCTGTCTCTCGTCGCAAGTTAGTGCGGCACGAATAAAAAGCAGAAATGACTGATTTCTACTGAATGATTAAAATATAAATGTGGTTGACACACGCACATCGAACAAAAACTTCATTGTCACGTTCTTCTTCACATTGGCTTTTCATAGTTCCAAGGCAATATTTGACGGGCACTACAAATTCAGGAGGAACTTGTAGCAAACCAACAATATTTTATTATTTTCCGGAAACCAGGAGATGAAAATTGAAAATGAATGAAGGATTACAATTGAAGAATTGTGTCTCTATCGGAAATTTTGGCGATTATACTCTTGTTGGACACAATTTTTTTCTGATAAGCGGGATACATAAGCTTTCCACTGTCGGAAGAACAACGTATCAAGTGGTTGGATTTTTCCTATGGTTGCGGGAGGTAACTGGAACAATTCAATTGTCTTGCTTCGAGGAATATCTTCAATACAATTTTTTGTCATTGTACGTGGCCCATGAAACTAATAGCAGAGCAAAAGTTTCACTTACAAATGGGAAGAACGCTTCTTTAAACCATGTTTCAACCCTTTCATTCCCATTTTTCTTGATTTTGTAACAGTAACAATTAGGTTTTGGGCTTGGAACATTCTTTTGGACTGGACCGAAAAATCCTTTTGGTTCCTGCAGCACAATAAATAATTTAGGCAATAAAGATCCATACATACTTATTATTTGCATTATAGTGTACGATAGTGATAAAGCACTAACTGATTGAGCAACTGTCTGCGTGTGTTTTTCGCCAACAAACGACAAAGTCTGTTTTGATCGCATTTCGCGTTCAAATACACTTTGGTCTGTATTGTACACAGAAGACGGCGAAGAATGTGAAAATCTCTCTTTGCCATTTTCGAGAAATTCCTCTGCAACCACATCCGTTTGTTTGTGTGGACATTCCGTGAACATTCGTGCATGATACAATTTTTTGTTATTTTCCTGCTCTTAATTTGATGTGCTATTTTAAATCGATTGATCCAGGCGTGAGAGGCGGAAAAATTCTTATTTTCGCTGCCAGTTTCTTGTGAAATTTCGAGGGTCCACTGTCGCAGATCTTCATCATTCACATTTTAATTTGTTATTCTTTCTAGTTCAAATCAAGCCCATAGTTTCTCATACATAATTCTCATACCAACTAATACATAATTTTGTGTTTTCTCTAGGATTCACTGTCATGTTTTCCACTTGCTTTTTCCACAAATATAAATGTCGCCTTGACGTCTCGCGGCGAAATTTCTACGAAATGTGATATTGAATATACCGCCTTCATATTGATCTTACCGCCCTCATGCAACCAGAATTTCACAGATTTCTTCTTGTAGCTAATGCTAACATCTATATTTGCATTTTTCACAAGGCTTGGATAATAAATTGAACCGGAGGATTTGCAGGGTGACTGACATTTGTAATCATTAATTTCCGGCGATTCGCTGTATGATTCTAATAAACACTTGTCCATATCATCACCCGTAGTAGAAGTATGCTTATAGCAGTCTGTATCATTGTCACTGTTATTTGATTCACAAACACTTCCTTCACATACATCGAAGGTTGATTCCTCGAAACGATCCACTCCTGTCCTATTATTTTCAATCAATTCAATGATGCATTAACCCATTTCGCGTTCTTTTTCATTTATACTTCCCGTCGGAGATACAACTTTGTTACGAAAGTAACTCAAGACGAACTCGACTATGGTAACGGGATTTAAAAGAACTTGCTCTGCAACCATTGCGGATGTTCTTTCTTCCTTAACAAGGAAAGGCAAACTGGGTGCGAAACTACGCAGCCCTTGTTTATTGCAGGGACGCTGACGGAGCTGTCTGACTCATGCGTGACCTTCGGGTTCCTCGCGCCAGCTCTCCCGCAGTAAGGGATGCCCAAACGGAGCGGTAGAGGCCCCAATATTTTTCCTAGTTCTATATGTGTTTTCATGTTTTATTTGGAGGCCATATTTTGGATATGGGATTCTGATAGTGCATTGCGTGTGTCATAAAAATTTCGAGGGGTGTTTCGACATGAAGGATCTGTTACTTCCCTTGTGAGTTTTACAAACTCCATGTGCACATGTGTTCGGCAGGGACATGAAATCTTGACTGCATCAGAAAGTGACCTGCCTATAAGAAGATCAGGGGCAAATGTCACATTTTAAGATGCATTTAACTTTGTTATACTACGCAATTTCCCACTATATATTCATTGGCAGAAAGTGATAATTTTCTACACCTCCACGTACCCTAGAAGTTCATCACATTTATTCTGAAACATCCTCTAATGCAGAGGTTCTCAAACTTTGGGGCGCGGCCCCCAGGGGAGTCGCAATGGCTATAGAAGGGAAGCGCGAGAAATTTTGAACAATCAATATTGTATTTATAGGTAAAGCAGTAAGAAAACTTTAAAATTAAGATATTTTACTTTTAAACTGAAATCGAATAAAAGACAAATCTGTTAGGTGTTGTCACAATTGATCAAAAAATCAATGTGTTTTATTTCATTTTAATGTCGATTTTTCAAGGTCTCGAAACTGTAAAAATGAAATAAATTTAATAGCTTTGTTTGTTTAATTTTTACTTTATCCTGCACTTGCTTTTTATGAAAAAAGCAAACATGCGTATTATTACAAAAATATACGTAATAACACATTATAAAGGCGTGATCTCGTGTTACACGAAGGTGGGACCCGCGAGCTGAAAAGTTTGAGAACCTCTACTGTAATGTATTCTGCATTTTCGAGCATTCGTTCCACATATCCGGTTAATTTCATTGTTTTATTCTTAAACGATGTTAGCAGCCGGTGCCGGTAGTCGAACTTCTTACCCAAGTTCCGTGAAGATGACCCAAGCTCCGCTTGAGTCATCGCGGCTCACTGGATGGGTGACCGTGGATGCGACCCCCGATACTAACGGCGGCACTGTGTCGCTGGCTGGTAGGGATAAAAGGCAACGACTTACGACTTGACGTATTACTGTCTTATGTTCAAGCATTTTTTCCATGCGTTCAACGCCAAAATAGGCATAGGAGGTACATTGTTATGCAATAAACATAATTAATAAAAAGTGATAAAATGACACTTTAATCCCGGAGGGATTAAAATAATAGCACAGAGTAAACAAATTGGGCTTCCGTTCTTGCCCTCGTATTCTCACTCAAATCAGATCAGCTTAATGCAATAAACACTGCTTCCAACAGGCTTCTTAAATGTACGAGAGAAGTGCAACTATCGATACAGAGATTATTATAAGAAGGAACCGCTTTGACAGCTATTCATTGGCCATTGCTGGCAATATAACGGCAAGTTACTTCTATGCACTCGTTTTGTGAGCGCGTTCGTTTACAGTTAGTTCATTTGTAAATGTCTTCATCACTATCTCTTGCCATGTCACCGTCCTGCATGACGTTCGTTTGTTTCCCAACCTGTGAAAGTGGCCCCTTTTTAGAGAAACTCCTATATAGTCCTAGCCAATGTCAAATATCCAAATACTCGTGTTAACAACCAAACAAAAATATTTCATTAAAAAATAAAGTTTTGTGTATTACATGCAAGTTGAATGCACTTTATTCACGGACAAAAGATTAAGTCTAGACCGTAATATCACGTGAGACATAAGGTAATTTTCCAATTTATCTCAATTCTCCTTTTTATAATAAAAGTAATTAGTAAATTCAATCCATCATCCACTGTACTTCAGCCTCTCTAGAAATTCACGCCTTTCCAATGATCGTATTCTCTTTCTTTACATTCATTGGGAAGGTACAAATACACTACGTAAAACTTTTCTATTCAAATTTTGGTTTTATGTTTTTATTCACCATTCCTGTTACCACAAATAATTTATTAAAATATCACAAAATGTCATACCATCTCTTGAATTGATTTTCTCAATATCACAACGATCTATTTTCCTATGTGCAGGGGCGCCGTGCACGAGGAAGTAGTAGGTCCCCATTGAAGCTATACGAAGCATCTACAGCTAAGATCAAGGAGTTTACTAATTTTTTTTATAGAAACACACGTTTAATTTAACAAACGTGTGTTGGGAATTTTGAATTGAATTGGGAATTTTGAAATTTTGAATTATTGGGAAATTGGGAATTTGGAGCGTTATGGCAGTAAAATTCGAAAAATAACAATTCGACTAAAAAGTTGGAAACAATTGCTACCATTAGCTCGGTAACATTTTATTTAAATATTTAAAACACTTGACATACATGTCTTTTAAGATTGACGTATTGACTAACAGGGTGGAACAACTAAATGATAACACCCCTCGTATCTCCTCATTCGTGCAAGTTATGCCATTTGAATAAACAGGGACAAACAAACAGTCGATTGAATAAACAGGGACTGCCTAAGTACTGCATACTTCGACTTCGAACTATTTTCTACTACGAAGATACAAGGTTAAATTTGCTTTTTTTAAATGGAATCCTTTGGTCAATTTTAGCGTATCGTAATGGGCTTGAAAAGACGATTTCAAATAGGTATATATCTTCATATTTAAGCGAAGCGGTTTTTAGAAATTGATGTGTTTTTGTAATGTATGTTTCCATTGAAGCGGCGATTTTCCATTTGTCCTTTCCTGCTGACTAAATGGGAAACTTCGCAAGTCCGTCCTTCAGACAAACACGGTCATTTCCTTGAGCACAATAAGAACTACCTTCTTCCATACTAATTTTGCCGAAAGATGACTTCGTCTTAGGAAGACTCAAATGCTGCATTCAGGATTCCAGAAAGTTCTTGTTTTGTCACAAAAATACTATTCTGTTATTTTGACAACTGTGACAACACATTCTACAATAAAGTTTAAGTAAAATTTTTTTTTTTTAATTGGTTATTTAAGGTCGCATCAACATCTTAGGTCATTAGCGACCACTATTGCTTTAACGGTATGGTAACTATGAAGCATGAAACGATATGGTGATGATGAGGGGTGAAAGGACGAACACAAATACAACCATGCCGAGGCGGACTCGAACTCCGACCTTCGGTCGAGATCACTACGACACTACTGCCTTAGCGATCTCGGCCATCGTCGACAAGAAATATACAAAAATAAATGAACAATATCTTATTAATCATAAGAATCAGAAGAAATGAATGCTCTAAGAAACTGGTAGAAGTGCGCTATCCTTACCCAGCGGCGCATTTTTATACTCCAGGCCTCCGTCCTGTTAACTACACCTAGTACGTGCCTTTGAGCGTTTTCGGAAAGTTGGTTAAACCATTCACGAGATATTTTCGTTAAGTTTCTCAGCTGAGAACAGGCAAGGTCAAATGGAAAAGTGCCACTTCAGTAGAAAAATACGTTGCAAAAACTCACCAATTTCTAAAAAACTATTCGCTTAAAAACGAAGATATTCACATATTTGAAATAGTCTTTTAAGCCTATTACGGTACGCTCAAATTTAGCATACGAGTCATCAAAAATCAAGTTCTTCGTAGTACAAATACGACGCATGCTGTACTCAAGTAGCCCCTGTTTATGCAATCGACTGTCCAAATGGCATCTTTGTTTCTCGCACGGTTGAGAAAATACAATTCGTGTTATCACTTAGTTGCTCCATCCTGTATTTTAGTCTCCGTATAAATCCGATGATAGATTCAAGCGTGTTTCGTAAAACTTTTCTGTGAAATGTCAAAGTGTTGTTTTTTATATTTTTAATCGTTCCTCATGTTTCACACAGACATTTTATTAAAATTGCACCATCACTTGAATTGAAATACCAACCAATAATACACCTGCCCCTTCCCTAAATGTTGGCAGGGGCGCCGTGGGCGAGGAGCGGGCGCGGGCGAAGGCGGGGCTGGCCTTGATGATGGAGTTGGTGCGGCCAAACCCCGCCAATAGCTCCTATAGTCCGGGCCTCCAGCGCGCCATGTCGGAGCTCCTCCAGCGCAACGGGATGACGTACCGCGAAGCCATGGCACACGTAAGAGATTGCGGCTTTTCCTCTCATTGATAGGAGCAATTCTTTACAGAATGTCTCGTAAACAATCATACAAACCTAATGCATGTTGAGGATCGAACATTTCCACTTTCTGTCATTGAACAGGAAATCTCATATAACGAAGCTATAAATGTGACAGTAACCTTTGTTGGAAGGCAAATCAATGGCACTGGCGTGTCACCGGTAACCGAAATAGTTTTGTTTTCGTCAGAAAATGTATATCGCCAAACACCAGTGCAGGATATGCTGGCTACTAATATAATTACATGAGTCATATTTAACAACTGTAACGTGGTTATATTATATTTCCTACCACACGTTTATTGGCGAAAATCATTATCTTCGATTCTCTAAAGACATACTCAATATTACGAACTAGACGTTCGTAATATAGTATTTATATTTTTATACATCAGAATATCACAGAATAAATGTTAAAATATTCTAGAGCAGAGGTTTCCCACAGAATCGATATCGACTCCCACGGGGATCGATGTTTAAAGGGGGTCAGTTACGATAAAAGGATCGTTTTCATCGAGAGTTGGGTATGTAACGGCGTCTGATTGGTATAATATTGGTACAAGATTGGTACAGATTAGTACAAGATGATTACAAAAATATTAAGAAAGGTCATATAATTTTTCTCATTGTAAATTTGACAAAATTCACATAAACGAAAATTGAACTTTTGTGCAATTAAAATCTATGATTTGGGTTCTGAACAATAAAATCGAAATTAAAAAAAGATAATACAGTTGTACAAAAAAATCATAAAACATAAATCTAATAATATTTTTCAAAACTTTTGTTCGTGTTCTTTATGTGAAATATCTTTTAAGTCATTCCGTATGTGCCATTATTTGCAAAAATGAATATGTAGTTTGTCGTATATTACAGAGCAAAACGTAAGGAGATCGATAAGGTAAACCGTTCTTTTAAGAGAGGTCGATGGCTGAAAAACGTTGGGAGTACCTGCTCCTGAGCACGGAGAGCGGTCGAAAATAATAAATTTTTGCCAAAAAACTTGTAGTAGAAAATTTTAAACCACTAAGTTATACATACGTTAGTGTCACGAATAAATGTTACGTTCACTGCAAAAATTGATCATCTTCGATGTTAATTAACGTTACAAACTATTAAAAACTGTAACCAGAATAAATAAATAAATAATTAAACAAATTACTAAGAAATGTGTTCATAAAATGAAAGTAATTTCTGAGTATTCTAAAAAAAATAGGAAAGATAAGTCAAACGTCGTTGCTGTTTGTACTGATGGGGAGCTTTTCATCTTCCGTAAGGTTATTGGCAATGGAATTAAAAATTAAAACACTCACATGCTTATGCTATTTGAGATCTCTGGAAATGTACTACATATGTTGTTGATCATGCTTTCAAGGGCGAATATTTTCTGTATCAGCGAAAGCATTTCTTAAAGATTATTCCATAATCTGGAGAGATTTATTCCAAAATTCAAAACTTATTACGTCCTTTTGATTATACTGAGAGATCAACATATTACAGTTCCTAGAATTTCCATCAACAAATTGTTCTATGTATTATTACAATGCCCCATTTTAATAAAGATTAATCAGACAGATTTGCCAATATATGATGGAAATGCCTGTATTCAATTCTCAGTGGACGATGCAGATAATGTTAATTATTGAATTTCTTTTGTTAAGTATGAATTACTTATGTGGTTATGACACCAAAAATGACAGTACCTGAACTGATTGACCAATATGAACAGAATTAGGACGAAAACTGCTCCATTTGCTATTTAATAGTCACAATTAGAGGTGGTGAACGCCGGATTTCAGTGTATTTTTCTCCATCTTTCCTCTTGAGGGAGAGACTTACAGATTTATCATTGTCTTGTTTATTACAGCCTTTCCTAACCCTAAACGAATGATTGATTCATCATATTTACTAAACAATTTGAAATAGTCGCCATTCATAATCGCTTTATGAAAACTCCGGCGTTTCCTTAGAACTATATATTTATGTAATGTAGCATTAGTTCATAACAGTGGCGGCTTGTAGGGTAGTGCCAATGTGCCATGACACCACCATCAAAAAGGAAGGAACACATTTTCACCACAAAAGTGTGTATAAAATATTGTTTCTTCAAAATGTGTTCTTTATATGTAAATAATATGAACGAGCGCTTGATCATTCGATGCTCTTATCAATACTTTCAAACGCACAGGGCGTAATGCTATCTTTCGGCCTCCTCCTCAACCTCTGAGCCACCTACGAATTGGCACCATCTCTGCCCATTTAACGCTGTATAAAGATCGCTGAGTTGGTTTGTATGCGTCTCTTGTGGATGAGACGGAAGCGAAGTGGCATCGTCTCATTCATAAGGGACGCATCCGAAGTAGTTCACGTCCTGTTCGATAGAGTGCACCAATGACACTATCTTCATCTCGCGCTCAGAATAACCCGATGCCCTGGTATTTCGTACGTCTTTCCTTGTGTTTAGAACGTGGAGAGGTGGCGTACGCCGTGGGCGTAAGGCTCCCTCTTCTTCCCATACCCATCTTCAGGAAACTCAGGAAGCTGTGACCTCTTGAGATTACTGTGGGCGCTCAGACTTTCAGGCTGACTATTTTTATTTGTTATTATTATTTTTAGTTTGTTTTCAGTTTAATCATTATCTTCATAAACACGGTCATTTTAAAATTAAATTTTGTTGCCCACGAATTTTATGGTCGAGATCACTAAACCACTTTTAAAACATCACATCGATGTTTAAACACATAGATAGTTTTGATCGATGCTTTATTAACATAAATGTTTTAATTTTAAACACCGATAATAGGTAATATCGATGCTTAGTTATCGATGTCGCATCACTAGGGAGTTTGTGCACGTTTTAGCAGGCAGCAATCGACTGCAGTCTCGATATTCTGCGCATGCGCAGATGCACGTAAGCGATGCGAAGAAGATGGTGCTTTCGATTGCTTTAACGTTCGAGGATGCTCCAAACTCCCTACTTATTGACACCACCAATAAAATTCCGCACCAGTCACCACTGGTTCATAAACACATTGAGATCTTATGTTAGTGTTTGTTGATGTGAAGACAGATGAATAGGACAGTTGTAATTTCAGCGAAAAATAAAGAATGATAAACTAATTCTTTAGAAAAAGTAGGGGCCCTCTGTTTATCCGAGAACAGAACCATAAATACTAAAAATGTTCAAAATAAATGTTCCTTTGCCAAACACCAAACACTAAAAATATTATAGCTTCAATTTAATTTAAATTAAAAATGGCTGTAATATATTTTTTTAAAATAATGTAGCATTATTTATTAATTGTATACAATTTTCCTTCAATAATATTGAAATTTCTTCTGGGATCCGCCATTGTTGCCCTGCGCCATTGACGTTCTCCTGATACTGGAATGGTATTGATATGCGACAGTTAAGTGAATCTCTTATCATTTGAAACTTCACAGCGATGTAGCCCAGAGTGCGATATCGATCAGAGCAGCCGGCCCTTAGAATTTTCCTCCAGGCAGTCGTTGCATTCGACGTAGCTATCTAGCTAGTATCAAAAAGAATCCTGTCACTGTTGAGATTCGAACTCTTAGGCCCTTCCGTTCAGAGGCACTGCAGTGACATCAACTGATGCCCTGAGCCACCTCATCCAGTCTAATTCCTTCAAATTCCTTTGAAACTTAATGACACTTTAGTAATCAAAGTGAATGCAATTCTAACCATTTTGTATATTTGACTTTTGTTTTCACAGGACATTTTGACTTTGAAATTTGGCATATGCTTTTCTTTTTGGACCCAATTCACAAGATGACCTTTACATGAAGGCGTCCTTATCGAAAAATGGACTTTATAATATTTGTACATTTTATCTGAACCCCGAAATATATTTGAGATTTAGGTTCGGAATAATAAGCTTAATAATGAGTTGTTATGATTAGGGAACGGATTTCAATGTAATTACATTTTTTACAGAAATATATTCCAGCATTGAATAATATTTTTTAGAGTTTGCAATATATTCTGAATGAAAAGAGCTAGCTTATTTACATATTTTGGTATAATTACATATTTTTACATATTTTACCTATTACTATATATTTCGTTACATTTTTATATATTTATACGTAGAAACGGAACATTTCAAATGCGCGTTTGCAATTTATATTACGGAATCATATTTCGTACAAATCAAATGTAATGCTGCTGCGGTTCTATGACCACCATATCTTCGCCATAAATTGTCAAACTTACCCTGTCCATCCCTCACCCCCCCTTACTGCATACTTGGAGTAAAGGATGAGGTATTTTTTTAACAAATGTAATTTCAGCCAGATTCTTCCTAATGTTTCAAACAGCGCGTTCATTACTCGATCGAAAACTAATAAACATTTTTTACACAACATTGTCTTACCGCGTTATTCAATTGGGGGGGGGGGGATATTGCCTTTAACTTCCTCCCCAGGGATCAATCACTGGCTCCACGTAAACATTAATAACTATGTCGTATTTTGTAAAAAAATTCTTAACACTAACCCGAATCCTTCTTAAGAACTGAACCGCGACGTCTACGCTTGGAAAAAGTTTATAGAGATCAATTTTGAACACAATAGTGAATTTTTATATTACATAGTTCTTAATTTTTCTTACATGTTTTGGAAAAAATAAACACGTATGTATGTACATATTTTGAATTTTTATTACAATAAATTCCGTTCCCTAGTTATTACTGTGCCCAGAAATAAGCAATGTGTAGGTAGTAATATTTCCTTGGCTTTCAATATAACTGTTGCAACCATTCTTACTTAGGCGTTGCGGTTGCTGCCTAACGTATAAGGTAACAGGTACGGGACTCCCATCAATAAGTCCTAAAGCAATTACAAAAATTAAAAATTAAAATTACTTTGGTTAAATTCGTTCTCAATTTATTCTTTATTCTCGAACACGCGTGTTGCGTTGAAAGGTGTCATATTTTGAAGCATCCTATGGTGTCACTAGCATATTACTAATACTATTTATTTTCAAATCCAAATGTTATGAACTTGAATAAATAAATTTGAGACAATAAATATTATTTCATTGTCTTCACAGCTGGATCAAACTTGTGAAGAGATGTTAGAGCGTTGTATGTGGGAAGGAGAGATTGTCAAATGCCAAGATATCTTCGAGGAACGCAAATCTTATCTTGGCATGTGCTGTTCTTTCAATTATCGTGGAGTTATCGAGACAACCAATGGGTAAGCAATACAATCATGATTTTATATGAGAATTGCAATATTTTTATCTTAGAATCTGCAAAGACGATCACTGTTTGCTTTTTGTCTTTTATACCTCTAGCACTCATCTACTTCCCCAAAAAAGGAAATGTTTCCATCTTCATAATATTTAGATCTTAAAAAAATTTTTTCTCATCTATTTGTTATACAAAATACATATTTATATGTATCTATAGGTATACTCTATTAACTATTTACAAAATTAATTTTCTACTCTGATATATTTTATAATATTTCTTTTAAATTCTTTAATTTGTTTTTTTTTTTTTTTTGTTTTACTGAAATTAATTACTAAATGTTTTCTGCTATCTGCACTTTTATAATATTTATTTCTTCCAAAACTACTTCTTTGACAATTTCTTTCAATTTGTCTATACTTTGCTGTTTATTGCTGTTTCAATGATATCTTGTATTACTTAATCTAATTTGCTTCTAAAATACTATTAATGTTCCCACTTGAATTTCCTTCTTCATCGTTCCTGTTTCTATCAATTCCGACGACATACTTTTCTCAACCAATTCCGCTCATCTCTTGTATTGAACACTTAATGTTTCTTACTGCAGCTACTACGGAAGTATTTTGTACATTTCCTACAATAGATGCTTTCTGTTTTCTTTCTTACACCGCACCAATTCGCATAAGCGTTTCATTCCCTCCATTCTCGTAAGCTGTGTTAACCTTCACTTACAATCCGCCTGTTAAGGCTAAATGCACCGAAAAATACTTATAGCAAAAATCAATAGATCGCAGCACTATCACACGGAATTTACTAGATCGATAACGTCTGAACAAATTGTCCGATTTTCGATCTGTAAACGGCATTGGACTCCTTTTTAAAATAGAATTTACGCTAAGATGCCGTTTTTTCAAAAAAATATTTCCAAAATTTAAAAAAAAAATTCTTGTAGTTCCGGGAAGAAATTAAAAAATGTAGGCTTATAGCGCGATGACGACGTGCTTCCTGAATCCAACGCCGTGTCAATCATGCAAATCGGATGAATAGGAGCGGCGTAAAGTGAAATTTCGGACAAATTACCTGATCCCCCTGCCCCTCGATCCTGCGTCACCCAACCCGTCTGGGCCCTCCATCGACGCGGCCGAAACCCGGCGGCCTGCGGCACGGGAGGCCGAACTTTCAGACAGGCAAGCTGGGCAGTCAGTCCCTTTCAGTCTCAATATATTTTTCTCCACGTGTCAAACTAGTGAAACAGTAACAGCCAAACGGTCTCGTATCATCTGTAATAGTCGTATAAAACTATATATCTTGTTCACATATTTCCGTCTTCCTTCGAATACCATCAAAATGTTATTTGAGGCACTACTCAAAATATCAATTCCGATTTGGAAACTGATTTCAAAAAGAAAATTGAACTAATTGTGTAGATATCACCAATATTCCATGTCCTAACATCTTATTTTACATACATTTTACTTCTAAGATTTTCCCGTTATCATTCCATACAGAAAGAATGAGCTGAAATTACCTGACTCTTTTATCCCGACTCGATTTTGATCTCAAAACCGGTTTGTCCCTTAAGATTTCCACCATGAATCTTTTTTCCCCAAGTAAGTTTTAAAACTGTTTCATTTCGGACATAATTGAAGAAGTGGTAAATGTCCCAGGCGAGATGCATCCTGAATCCAACACTGTAACATTAAAATATAATTAAGAATTGTGACATGCCCCAGCTTATTTAGTGTTATATTGATAAAAAATGATTCTTTATATTTGTATAAACAAGTTTGGGAAAAAGTAATTCCGGCGCTATTTTGATACAAACTACGTAAATGGTAAGATGGTTAACATTGTATTGTGATTTATATATGTATTTTAATGCAATAAATTGTCATGAAAGCAATACAACTTTAACTAGACAGGAACATAAACATGAAGAGGAATATCCGTCTATGACGGGATAAATTATTTTTTGTTAATAGTCATTAATTCAACTTTTACATTTCTATTTTAAAGATACCATTTTCTAAACATCATACTAGCTTATCAGTAACATTTAATCGGGTAGCAATTAAATTTATAAGGTTTAGTTTATACTACTAGTAAAACGTGGGAACCAGTCACTGATAATCCTCATATTAGGAATAGAATCAAACGTATTAAATCAGATCCACATCTAGGTGTCGAGAATAGGGATAACATTGATGTGATATTTTCAAAACATAGATTTTATATAGAAAAGAACATATTCTAAAAAAAGAAACATTTAGGAACCTGATTTATTATCGATGTCTTGATGAGTTTTAGTTGAATGAAAAGAACCGTAATCACAATTTATAAAAAGTTAAAATATGAAATAATATTGCATTAAAACCACAGTCAATACATGTGTTCGAATAAAGCGACGGTGATTGTAACATCCTCTATCTTCAGTCCAAGAAATGACCATTTTTCTGACATTTTCCTGATGTCCTACTACGCAGAGAGGCGGAACCAAGCACTCAAGGTGGGTCTCTCCCATTCCCTGTACCCATTTGAGGAAGGGACCCCATAAGATGACCCTGGCGACGTTTTCAGGCTTAGTTTCCTGTTATTCTTTACTTTCTTTGCCGTTTTGTCTAAATCGAATTATAAATTAAATAAACCACTGTCAAAACAAATTATCTTCCACGAACTTGATGATGTTTCAAACCGGGTTTTTTAAAAGATGTTTTAATTTTGAAATGATATTTATTTATTACTTGAGATTCATTCTTCTTTTCTGCTACCCGAAACTGGGAGGGACGCGCCGATAATTCGCAAAGTTCTTCCTAATAATGGCAGAATGTCGCATGAAAGACTGGGTATCAAACACACTGTTCATTCGATGATGTCTATTGTGGGCTCCAGCCCCGGTCAAGCAACGGCTGTGAGCATCTCCCCTTTTCATCTGCGGTCCCCCAAATCGCGCGGGGAAATAGTACGAAATAGATCGCATGACATCCCTTGTTAGCCCTATCTGGATATACACAGCAATAAACTTGCAATTTTCATTGCTCACTCGCCCCGAACTGCTTTTTTTTTTTGTGATATTGCATTAGTTATTCAATTTCCACTTCACCCTTTTCTTCGCTTCATTCTATCATTCCAAACATAATATCCTTTCTGAATTTGTCGACTCATAGTATTTCAAAAATTTATTTTCCATTTTTGGCTTTGGTTTTTGGAGAAAGTTCTTTTTTTCAAAATTTCAGCATTTATTTTGCCCTCCCATTGTACGTTTAATATTTTCTTCCGTGTCCATATCAAGCATCTTTCTTTTCGCTATCTCAATGTTCAGCTACACCACACAACAGGATTAGAAAACATTTTTTCGATTATTTGATTTTGGTCTTACGAGGTTTGATTTCGAGGAATCGACGGAACGGCGTTCCTGTATCCCCTGATAATTATTACATTAATTATAAATATTAATTATTTCTATTAAATTAATAAATCTTTTTGGGGCGTTCGGGACCAAATTTTAAAATCAATCACTGATAATCCCAATTTTATGAATTGTGTAATTTTCTTTCCGCTCTTTTCTAAAATTATTCCTCTCTTTCATTTTTCTGTACAGTATCCAGATTTGATTGAAATTTCATAAGTATTTAACTCGCCTGCCATTATATCACTTAAACGTTGATGTTCAGGCTTCTTTACCAGTTCCATAAATTGTTTTTTTTAAATTAAAGTTCATAGAATATTTAAATTTTATATCAATATATTTTTAGTATCCTTTTACATAATTCAAATTATCAAAAAAAACATCTGAGAATTTTGATGAATAACTTTTGGTTTTTCCCCAAAAGGAGTAAGTGGACATGCTTTTGAATTTTTGCCTCATTTGCCCCTTTCTACCCAAGCTCAGAGCGCCAGGGCACCGTCCAAGTGCACCTTCTGAGCGGGAAAGCAGAGTCGCACCTCTGGCTGTTCTGATAGCGTGACTTTTCTTACCTCTGCAGACATCTCGCCGCGTTCTTCGGGACAGGTGCTACACCAATTGATATCCAAGCGTAGGAAGAGGGCGATGAGCAGTTTCCAGTGGCAAAACATTGTTAGTGACGAAGTGGAGATTATATTTACTATACAAGAATTGTGAATATTCAGTTTCGTTAATTAATTAAAAACGATATTATATAAGAACAAAATAATTTCAAACAAAAAATCAATTATAAAAGTATATTAGTTTAATAAACATTTTGTAGATATTTTAACAAAATAACTTATTTAGTCATTTATGGATGGTAAGCATTTTTTTTCATTGAAAATACAGGATAATATCCTTATAACTCATGGACTTTCTACATTATAGACGCCCTATGAGGTATTTTCCGGTATAAAAGAAATATATTTGAAAAAGGTAGTAAAAATACCTATTTTACCGGTATCTATTACTTTCCGTCCCCGCCTATTCTCATTGCCAGTTTACCTCCTGGTCATATTTCAATGATCGGAACATTTCTTAGGTCTCGTTTTTTGATTTTTCCACTTCTTTGCATTTTTCTTTTTATTTATTTATTTAACGTCAAAATACCAGTTAAAAACTAGTATGACATGCTATTTCTGAAGAAACTTTTCTTATCTTTCTTGGTCTACGCTGGAAAACCTCTGATAATAATAATTTAACAATAAAAAAAAATAATAATAAAAATAAGAAAGATGGGTCTTTTAAATTTTTGAAAATTAATCAAATTTATTTGGGCCCAAAAAATTTAAAGATCCATCTTTCTACTTTATAAAAACGGATCAACAGGGAAAAATTCACCCTTCTAATAATAATAATAATAATAAATAATAAAATAGTATATAGTAGTAATAAAATAAAAAATAATAATAATAATAATAATAATAAATAAATAATGAGAAGGGAAAAAGTGTATATACTTTACATATAATCCTTCGAATCTTCTTTGATGACTGAGTTCCAAAATTTATAAAATTGTAGATTCCCTCTTTATATTTCAAGTAAATCTTGAAATCTTCAGGTCTGATTGTTTGCCCATCGTGAAACCATGGAGCAGTTGTTACCTGAGAACCTCAGGGCGGCGCTTCGCGCCCGCCGCGGGCTAGGGAGGGGGGGGGGGGGTTCGGGGTTTTTATGAAGTCCGGAACCCCTAAAAGGGGCAGTGGCACTGACGGAAGCAGAAGGGAGGGGAGGGTCAGGTACTTTTCTTAATTTCCGTTTATCCTTTTCAATTGAACCCGGGGTTGATCAGAACAGTCGCGTGCTTTTGCCCTTTTTTCTTCGAATTTTGGGAACCCTTTAAAATTTTTTTTAAATATTTTAAAAAGGCATCGTAGATTTTTTTTAAAAAGGGTTCAATGCCGTTTAAGAGAAAAACGGACAATTTGTTCGACGTTACAGTCTAGTAAATTTGCTTATTGGTGACGTGTGTCATAATTTTCGGCATTTTTAGCTAAAATTTAAAATGTTTTATATTTTTCACAAACCCCCGTCCTATGTTTCGTCTTTCAGTATTATTTCCTAAGGCCGTAAACGAAAAAGCGGTTTTAAGGGGGGCCAAGCGAGAGTTTTTAGGGAGATGATAACCCTTTTAACGTTTATTAAAAAAATTTAAAAAATGCAAATAAAAATTCAAAGGAAAAAGAAATTGGGTATTCAAATATCAGAATAAACTTTCAAAAGGAATACAGGTAAGTTGATCCATAAAATTAAGGATTTCATGAAAATGCTTTCTGATAAAAATTACAAATAAGTTTAGCAAATTTTCACCAAATGTTAAAACTAAAAATTAAAATGTTAATTTTTTGAATTAATATTGTTTCAAATTTTCCTTTTTTTTAATTAAAGGAAAGATTCAATTTAAATTTTGCTTTAGAAAAAATTATCCCTTCGTTATAATTTTCAAATTTAAATGGTCAACCGTTTTAAAAGCTATAAATTGCTGATCACCAGGGAAGAACGGGAGTTCCAAAAGGGGGAAAGTGCTATCAGACGGTGCAGATTATGTTGAACTCAGAATTATTCAAGGGTGCCTTTCAAGGTTCTTAAATTAGAAGGGCAGGGAAAAAGTGCATTTTTCTCATTTACTCTTGGAAAATGAAAATTTAACCCAAAATTTAGTGTTTATTTTCCTAATCTGATTTGTTTAAGGATAGTAAATTTTTTAATTTTAAAAATTAATACAATTACGAAAGAAAATTTTAATGTAAAAGAGCCTAAAAATTAATTGCAAAAAGGGTGCAATCTGGTTACAATAACAAATCTGACCTGACAGAACAGGGTGTTTTAGAAAAGACGAAGTTACCAAATTTTTAATATGTTTTTTCATTTTTTAAAAGGGAATTGAACTTTAAAAAATTTTAACTTTGAAAATTTTAATTTTACAAATGAAACGAAATAGTAAAAGTGTTGCTGTTCCTCAAAAAAAGCTTAAAATTTTTTACAAAAAATTTTAAGAGAAGATGTATTTTTCACAATTGGTGAAATGAATCTAATCTCAATTTTAATAGAAATTATTTCCAAAAAAAAGTCTTTAACTGTTAAAGGAAAGGAAAAATTAAATACATAAGGGTTTTGCGCATTTCTAAAAAAACAGAACTTCTAAAAGCAAATTAAAATAAAAAATATTTTGCATTATGATTTCTAAAACTTAGAAAATATATGCAAAAAAATGTAAATATTAAAATGTTTAAAGGAACATTATAATAACTAATAATGAATCACAAGAAAAAAATTCGGATGGCATGAATAATTCATAAACCCATTTTTAGTCAAGTCAATAAGGCTTGCGATCATGGGGTTCTAGTTTATTTTGACTTAACCCGAGATTACGAGTTGAAAGGGTTCAACCCAGAGGCCGGCTCCCCAAAAAAATTTATTTTGATTGTTTGATCAAGGGGTTTCTGCCTTTTATTTTTATGTTTAACTGTGAAAAAAAAAATTATTAATTAACATGTCGGTTTAGATAATATTTATTAGTGAATTCCGGAGGAAGTTAAGGTTTATTCTTTTTCACTGTTTCAACTACTGTCGGTCTATAAACATCTAGAAGTTTCTCAGATAGAGATACACTTACAAACCAATTCACAATAATGAGATTTCGGTGTGTACCTTTCATCTCTTCTACAAGCTTTTCCACGAAATGACTGGGAACCCTGTTGGAGTTATACCCTTACCTAAGTACGTAATTGCTTTAATCATATATTCCGTAGCATTATCACTAATCATAAGAATTTTAATACCATACTTATTTGGCTTGTTTTTCATGTAAACCCTAAAAGGGCACCGACCACGAAAAACGACAAGTTTCTCACCGATAGTATAATAGGAACTCGGTTTGTAATCGACTAAAACAATTTGACAAAAACGAATCCCATACTTTCTTGATAGGGGCTAACTTACTCTCTGCTCCCCGTTCCTCTCAGGACGAAAGGTCTTCTAAAGTGAGACAGTTTATTAAAAACAAAGTTGACATTTTTACATTACTGACTTGTTCATATCACCACAATATGGATTGTCAAATGATAACTTGGCATTTAAACGATTGTCTTTCATGGCAGCAGAAAGTATAATACCAATGATATAATACCATACACCAATCAAAGTATAATACCACTGATTTCTTCTCTTCAAGTATTTGTAGTTGTGGCTTTGAGCACTTCATATCGAGCTCTTTTTCTCTGTATTTCATCATTCGTTCTCAATACTGTGATCGCTCTGCCAGGGTTGGGTGCCAGGCGTGCGCGGCAGGTGAGTCACAAGCAACTTACCTTTCACGCTGATCTTCGACGTCTGCCGAAGCCCTATTAACTCCCGCCGAGACTATCTTCGGGGGGGGGGGTCTGTCTCGGTTAGATTCTCAATATGATTGGGATCAGGTGTGCTCAACATACGCAACTGAACAAAATTGCTGTAAATTCTTTCCTGCTGTAAATGTAGTTCCTGAGGGGAGCCCACTTATTTATTTCTAAAATTATTGCATCAATTACTACTACAATGTTGTACACTGTTTTCTTAAATTTCACCAAAACAAATTACAATTTTCATACATTACCATGACAATCTTATTTCTTGATGGTTTACTAGTCTCTAGTAATTATTTTCTAGCACTTTCACAAAACCTGTCATTACACGCATCTCGTTATTACAATGTCATTACTCTCCTTGCAGTTGATGAGGTCGTGAATCATTTGTCACCACTCGAGTAAGCTAGTGCCCATTGACGCAATAACGTCATCGTGAATGGGGTGGGACGTCTTTTGTGCGGTGAAGAGCAGCGGAGCTGGCGACTGGTCGAAGGTCGCACCTCTGCCGAGGGCGGGTGTCGACTGCGTGGCGGCGGCGTTTGGCGAAGTTCGGCCGCGATGACGTACCCAGCTCGTGGAGTGGCGCTCCAGAGATTTGGTCGTCGGCGTCGTCACAGGTGCGAAGTATTGGTAGACTTCGATAGTGTCAGTCACTGTTACAGGTGGTCATGTATTGCAGACAGTCACGTATTGCAGACAGTCACCAATAAATTCAGGTCGCGAGTAAAAATTGGCGGCGAGAACATTCCGGCCAAGCAGAATTAATGCCTTGACGACTACTGTTTCTGTGCAGTCTCGTGTCCTCGATATCAATAAGTCGCCTAATCTCTTCGAAGTCAATTATTCGTCCGTTCTCCTCGAAGTCAAGTTCAAAATCAAGTTTTTTTCTGTTGCTCTCAGTAACGATCTCCAACCTCTTAAGAGTAGCCTCACGCGCAAAGCCTCGTTGCCATATTGTTTTTATCCTGTCATCCAATTGAATAATTTTAAGAATTCCGCAACGCGGGACTCGCATCAGCGACTACACTCCGGATTTGCTACCGATGTGTCCCATGGTCTAGCTTCGAGAATTTGCCTCCGTTTTCATTCTTCTGGTTGGCTATCCGTCGCGTTCTTTCTTCATCACTCTCAGCATGCCCGTCTCAGAAGTGGGTCAAGATTGCTTTTGTGCGAAGGGGTTCCCCCTTCATACCCCCCTGGAAGGACGAAGCATCATCTACTGATGACGATTGAAAGGATGGCACGGAGGGTGCCTCGAGGAGGGTAATTGACATCCGTTTTTCCAAATTTGTATGGAGCTATCGAGTGCGACATGTCTAACTCCGAACGTGCTTGAGTACCTTCACGGCAATTAGCGATACGCTGATACGCGTACACGCGGCTGTGTTCGCAGGGTGGACTCGGTGGCGTGGCGGCTGGTGGACAGAAGAAGGGGCTGCTTGGGGGTCAGAAAATTCACGATGTTATGCGTAAAAAGAAGTTTTGTCCTGGGCGACGCGTGGGCGAGCGCATGGAGGGTGCCTCGGGGAGGGATGACCCGCGCCGGCCCTAAAAGGATGTTGTTTACTACTCTAGGATGGCGCGCGAGGGAAAGAACTGCGAAAAAAGCCTTTTTTCACAAAGAACATCTTTTCTGAGATGATTGGGGAGTGAATGAGGTCGTTGCGACTGACAATGGCTTGGCATGTAGCAATAAAATTTCATCCAGCATGTCATCCATAAAAAATAATCGGAAGCACTTCTCCGAAATGGGCTGTGTTCTTTGCTAGATCAGGTTCTATGTGAACAAGCTGTTTACTTTTAGTTTTTCTTTGCAATGTTTCAGTTCTCTCTGTTGACCAACGGAATCCTCTCTTTTCGAACATTTCTTGAACATCAAGAAGTAAAGTGCAAATCTCATCAATTAGCTCTCTTCTTCCTGCCGAAGACTCTACTTCTCGCAAAGATCCCAGCCTCTTCTTCACCACCGTCCACTTCTTCTTCTATTTCCTGAATTCATCCTTCAATACGTTGTTCATCGGACATATTGTTTACACTAAAATAATAAGAAATATTATAAGATATATTAAGATAAATGTTACTAAAAGACTAAAAATTCTAACTCAACTAATTATTTACTTACATTTATTTGTTAACGGCACTTAAACAAGACAACACTAACGAGGGACGATGGGCTCGGGAGTACGAAACCAATGATGCTACCGAATGGCACTGACTTTCTCGTAGTAAAGTTTCATAATTTCCTTGGTGTGGACTGCTTTTACGGTCTTGTCCGATTCTTTTGCCAGCTGACATGTATCGCTGCCCAAAATACGTTTTTTTGAAATATTCTAAATTTTTCGGTTTCCTAATAGGTCTCGTTTTCACGGTTAACTCTGAATTTCCGAAAATTGCAAAAGTATGAATATTTTCGCGTCTTCCTACAACTATAAAATTAAGGACACAGATTTTTCTTTCAAATGAAATTTGTTGGCCATAAATGAATCTATTTCAGAAACCCGTCAAGCGCCAAAAATTTAAAAAAACGCGTTTGCAACAATATATTGTTCTATGAGGATAAACACATCGTTTAGTACAGAAATTAGCAATTTGCAACTCTTGTAATGTAGTTAGAAAGACCCTAAAATCGTGTTTAGAACAGAAACCCGTCAAGCGACGTCGTTTGACGGGTTTCTGCTCTAAACCAAAAGGAAATTTGCTTTTAATCCTGCAGTGGTCGCATGTGGACAACCACGAAAATCAGGATGTCACGTGTAATCCAAGCTACATGAAGGGTTATCAGCACCACCTCATAGGTGTGTTAAGTTACACGTTCAGGAGGGCTAATTTTCTACCAAAGGTACAGGAAGTCTCGCCGTGTCTCTATCAACGCTTCAAAAAGTAGTGAGATTGTTCTTTTCAGGTTGTAAATAGCATCTGCTCAGAGTGGCGTTTTGAAGTTTCTTTTGCGAGTGATTTGATTTTGCTTGTGATTAGTGAGTAAGATGTGATTTTTTGTGAGAACATGTCTAGTTCTCACGAACCTGTGCGGAAAAGCAGACGCGGAGTTCTTGTCAGCGTAATATCATACCCAATGCCAGGGTGAAAGGCGAGGAATATTTCGTACACTGGTAAGAAAGTAGATCTAAAAACAAAGCCGGAGGGCATTTAATGTAAATGCAATATTAAATGTTCTTCATAGATTAATGAAAAAGTAATAAACAAGGCGTGGAATTATTTTATTCTCTAGGGAATAAAATCATTCAAGACATATGTATTCAAACTTTGATAGAGGCAAAAGAATTCCACGAAGATGTAAGAAACAGATACCAGAAGATGAACTATGTCATGAGAAGGATCTTGAGGAATTTGAGGATTATAATAACCCTTCAATATCCAATAAGAAAAACCATTCATATGTTTATCACTTAAAGATAAACGGTACATTACAACCAGCTTGCAAGAATGTTTTTCTCGAAATTCATGACATTTCATGAGACAGAGTAAGTAGGATTTGTCGGTTATTTAAGGCCCCTTCTGATGTAAGGGGCAAGAGCAGGAGTGGTAATGCTCTGTCGGGAGCTGTTTGTATTCGTATCCGTGACCACATTTCGAAGTTTGGAGTTAAAGAATCCCACTACGGTAATAAACCTAAAAAGTATCTAGATGCTACTCTGAATGTCTCCAAAATGCACGAGATGTTCATCCCTGACAACCCTGATCTGAAAGATGTAGTGAAGTACAGCTTTTATATTAAATATTTTAATGAAAACTTGGACATTCATGTGGTCGGTCTCAGGTTGATGTTTGTGATGTGTGTGAAAGGCTAAACGCTACATTGAGAGAGAAAACTTTAAAACGAAGTGCAAACGGCAATTCAAAACGAAGTGCAGTGGGAGAACTCATTGCTCACAAATAATAAGTCTGATTTTTCAAGATTTTTGTGCAAAAAATTCTTATTTTCTAAAATTATTTTATCTAATGTAATAAACAATAAATAACAACACTCACAATTTCATTACAAGTGATCAATTCTCGTAAAACTTAAGTTACGAATCAAAACAAGGTATTTCTGATCATTTATTGCAGAAACCCGTCAAGTGCAGGGTTTTAACTAAAAAAAATATAATGAGATCAGTAAGAAAAATGTTTACATGAAAAATATTCATTTATCAACTGCTTTAATCTAAAAACCAACCCCACATCGCAAGGACACTTTTTCTTACTTTTTTTGAAATGAGGATATTGGCGTTTGATGGGTTTCTGAAATACACAATTCATTAATATCTTTTATTAAGGTCATGTAGTTTCTTTCGTAAATTTTAGTAGTTTTCGTGCAATAGTGTGTGCAAATTTGCCATCTTAAAATATACAAAAACAAAGTTTTCTGCGACCCCAAATTTTTTCTTTAAAATTTTGGTAAGGGTAATGCCAAACAAACTCTATACGATGACATGAACGTCATATTGCTCTATTCTTTTGTTTTTTCAAAAATTACATAAAAAGGTTTTTTTTTTACTTTTCTGTCACGTCGGTAATACTTACTTTAAAGGCAATTTCTTCACATTCTTATATTTATGAGTACATTTGCTTTAAATTATGTCAAATTAAATTTCACAAAAACAACAGTTTTCTGTAAAATTGAGCTCAAGATCCCGCATTTTCAGAAACGCTCAAACGCTATTTTCTTGATAATCGCTCCAAAGTTTTTCTTCAAACTTTTGCAAGGTATATTAGTAATGGAACTGTTTAATATGACGTAACATTTCGCTGACTCTTTTGTTTCATAGAAAGTTACATAAATGTAATTTTTTAACAATATCTCTCACGCCGCTAATATGCACATTTCTGTAGATTTGTATACATTATTGCATTTGTGAGTGGACGTGCTTCAAATGACTTCAAATGAAGTTTTTCGAAACCTCAATAGATTCCTGTGAAGAGAAGCTTCAAATTTCACTTTACAGTAATGCTTATTCATTTTCTTGAAAACCGCTTAAAAACCGAGAGAGACACAGAGAGAGATAGAGAGACAGTCAGAGGCAGAGAGTGTCAGAGACAGAGACAATCAGAGAAGAGAACAGAGACAGAGACAGACAGAGACAGACAGTGAAGAGAGAGACAGTAGAGACAGAGACAGAGAGAGACGACAGAAGAGAGACAGACAGAGTGAGAGAGACAGACAGTGAGAGAGACAGACGGAGAGACAGAGGACGGAGACAGTGAGAGAGACAGACAGTGAGAGAGAGACAGACAGTGAGAGAGACAGACAGTGAGAGAGACTCACGGAGAGACAGAGTGACGGATAGACAGTGACGGAGAGACAGAGGACGGAGAGACAGAGGGACGGAGAGACAGGGAGAGACGGAGAGACAGGGAGAGACAGACAGAGAAACTAATTTTTCTGATAAATGAGATACAATACCAACAACATACAAATTTAGACTCCCTTAATAGCATAATCATAATCGCCCGCTATTAAGCTTTCTTGTTGCAGAAATGGCAAAAAAATTCTAGAAATTGCTCCAGGAGAACCTCGACATACACCTTACTACAGTCACCGTTTGGGTCTCTCCGTGCTGATGAACCCAATGGCACACGACTACTACATGACTTCGCTTCACTCGGCAGGCATTCGAGTAAGTAAGTCAGAAAGGATGACAAACGCTGAAGAAGGTTAAAAATATTCATTTTAGGCTTGAAAGATGTTTTTGTATACCAGCTTTATATACGATGTTTTTCGTTGCAAGAAATCGTTAATAAAATGACATTTTATTGCAAATTATGATGTATTGGCCATTTACGGCACGAATACTGATGTCATTTAACCAATCGCAACGAGGGGGATCGTGAGGCGGTGGACACTCTGCAGCCCACCGAATCGCAAAGAGCAAATGGTGGGGTGAGGTGGCAGTATATCGCACAGCCGACCACCGTATTTTTCGCTCAGATATCAAATACTGGTGACATAATAAAGTTATTTCAAAAATTAACTTTGATTCTCTCATAAATGTATAATGCTATTATACAAAGAGTAACGTATGAAATTCGTTTATAATGTTGCTTAGTTGCATTAGTAGACATTTGAAAACTATATCCTAACGTGGCGCTAATTTTCGAAACATATGTTTATATAATAAAAATGCACATTATAAACTAGTTGCGTAATATATTATAACGTGATACATGCAGAATATTTCTCCAAATTCTTCGGAGAATGTAATAGTTCTTAAATAGCAGGAAAATGAGAATGAATGACAGTTTACCCAGTTGATCGGTTAAACAATATCCGTCGTTTGGGGAGTTTTTATTTTAAATGATGTCCCTTTATGCTCTATAACTACGAAGAGACTCATGAAGGGAGTTTATTTTGCAAGCAATTTTTGGTTGATTATTCTTACATTTGGTCAATTATCATTGCAATCATCAATTGGTCTTAACTTTAGTGACATCGTGAAGTTTAATTCTTTTTATTTTATTTAAAATGGACAAGAGGAATACGTGTGACTGTGACATCAATTCTGAGCTACCGCTCCCGGCCCGCGTTGCTGAAGGAGGCACTCTCATTAACGCATTCTGAAAAGGCACCCTTTTCTTTTTTTCAGATTTCTTCTGCATTTCAAATGATTTATTGACATTTCACTGTGCAAGCATCACTCCACGAAAAAACGCAAGCAGCATACGGCGCCCCAGATTTATGAAACTAACGATTTTTCAAACTTAATTGTTCATCTTATTTGTTATCTTTATATTACATATTTATAACTTATGTGAGATATTTATTACTTATTGAAGTTGGGCTAACGATGAACCCAATAAAACAAAATTGATGTCAAATTGCGTAGAACATAAAATTAAAATAGAAGACAAAACCATTGGTTATGCGAAAGATTATACTTATCTTGGCCAAACAATATAAATAAATAAGAACAATAATAATGAAATAAAGAGATGAATAGATCTAGCTTGGAGAAAATTTTGAAATTGAAATTTATTTATAAAGACCAAAATATAAACGGAAAGTTAAAATTTCATCTCTTAGAAAGAGCTGTGTATTTCCGATGTTATTATATGGAGTACAAACATGAAATTTAACACAACAAGAAATGAAATCCCTGACAGTCCATGGATGTGACAGGCCGAGAAACATCGATGGCTTCGATTCGTTACCGAGGTGCAATGCACGATTAACAATTCTCAACGAATCTCAAAGAAGGTACAGTAGGTATCAACAACAAAAACATCCAACAATTTTATGAAGCTAAAAAGTTTAAAAATTGTCCATTTTTTAACGTAAAATAAGCCATATGCGGGGTAACGTGGTTATCACCTCAACCAACAATGCGTTGACAAAAACTACATTAAATAACATATATTCGTTATTTTCTAAAAAGTAGGGAAGAAAGTCCAAAATATGGAGTGTTTATGGGGTTTCTGGCGCCACTAAACCCATTTTAAAAACGGGTTTACTGGTTCTGATGTTCTTGCATTGAAAACTTAACTTTTTTCACTAAGCCATTGGCTTCTATTTTTTTATACAGCCTAATATATATTCTAACACGCCCACCTACTACCTTCCACATGTGGTGAGGGCGTGATAGAATGAATGCTCGTGAAGCGAGCTTAAAATTCTCAGGAAGCAGGATCTTTTGGGTATGAGAAAGGTCTGAGCCCTTGACACAATGAATCAGATAAAATACGAATAAAATGAACATATATTCAATGAAAAAAATTTACAGTGTCGCAATTTCATAACAGGATATTACACTTTAAGTACCTGGTCACTGAAAAAATTAAACCAGACAAAACAAAAATATAGGCGTCACCTTGACTGCCTGAACACACTTTCACCAACTACAATTTACAATTTGCTCACTCCTTTCTGAGTTTTTCCACTACCAAATTATTTTACTCTTTTAGCCTCTAGTTTTTCCGTGTACGGCTTTTAAAATGAATTTTACACTTGCTTCAAGGATTCCCGTTCACAAGGTGCTAGCCTTGGGCTTCGCACTCGCTATAACACTGAATAAAACGTAACATACACGTTTTTTAAATCTGACCCCTTTACATATCACAAAAAAAATTACTTTTAACACAGTACAACAAACTGACCTTTCCAGATAATATCAACTGTACAACACATGAAAATCATGAATTATTTATGTAAAATTGTACAAGGTATGGCCTCTTTGAATGAATTTAATGACACGTGCAGTAATTGAACTTGAAAGTGCCACTCACATTGTTCGAAATACTTCTCCTACCTATTCTAGACTTTTCACCCACTTTTAACACTAATTGTCGTGTATTTACCGCTATCCTCTTTTCCCAACTGATCGCCACATAAACGTTGCCAGTTCCTTTACCTCAACAGCTCCGCGTCGCTCGCCTGTAGGTAACCTTGGGGATTTTCTGCCGCTCGCCCCGCGTTGCCACTCGTCCTCGCTTGTTGTCCCACGACGTTACCAGTTTCCTTCCCTCGAACTCTGGACTCCGCCAAGCCTTCAATTTCCACACCCTTATCCCGTTCTCCGGACTCGTACGATTCTCGTTCCAGACCAAATCGTTCTCACCTACGCTTCGCTCTTCCTGGGGTCGTCCTTCTTCTGCCGCGCCTCGTACAAGTTTGTTCGCGCTTCCAGCCTCGAATAATTAATGTTGCCGAAGTTATGCTTAAATGCTCGGCCGACCTACCACACTTTAGGCATGTGTGGTCTCAGCGTGCAATATGAGATGCTGGACTTAGTTAATGTCCTTCTGCGCGAATTTTACAAATTTGAAATTATATCGGCGTCAAACAGTCACTTCGCTTGCTCTCTCAAATATTGTGAATGTGACGAATGCTTGTGCACTCTATTTCTTAATTACCTCACTTTCGAAGATACGCTTCTCAAGCTAACTTTTAACTATCAAGTTAAAATAAACTCCTATGCTACCAAGTTACAATCGCCGTCGCTGTGCAATCGAAGAGAGCTCAGTGTAGTCGCCGTCGCTTCTGCCGTCAAAGAGAGTTCCTCCGAGGCGCGTCACGATACTTATGGTACTCGCGCCTGGGGAAATTTTGGAGGGGTGAATATTCTCCTTCTTTCGTGACCTCCCGGAAAAAACATTGTTCACTAGTTCGGGCGTCATAGTTCGAAAAGCTGAGGGCAGATGGCGCGTTTACCAGCCATCGCTCCGCCGCGACTAGGGTTAGTCCTCTCTGTTCGTGGGCTTCTTTTCGTAGCTGATGGTGGCGTTAAGGGGTTGTCTAATCCCGTGACGTCACAATATATATATATACACACACACACACACACACACATATATATATATATATATATATATATATATTATATATATATATATATATATATATATATATATATATATATATATAACATACACGACAGCAGAGGCGAAAACAAGTAAGTCTCTCTTAGGGTCAATTGTACAATTCGAGTTTAAACGTGATCCACCGTTTAAACTTGGCTTATGTCCAGTGGCCGGTTGTACAATTGATGAACTGAACGCCGTTTAAACAAGCCGAATTTGAACGGCTGATTTTGAGAGTTTAAACCTAGTTTGAACTAAGTTTTGTCGATTCTCCTTGAAACATAACCTTGAAGTAGTAGCTTGGTGATGACTTGTGTCGAAGTAGGTAATATGGAAACTGCACGATTAACCGACGATGAGGATTTTGAAGAATTCGTTTTCAAATACGCGTTTCCGAGACAGCCAAAAGTAGTTCGTCCTCGTCCAAATCATTTCGAGATGTGGAAGAAAAACGAATTTTTTGACCGATTCCGTCTATCCAAAAAATGCATAAAACGTATACTAGAAGATTCGTTATTCAATATGTTTACCTACTGATACGTAAGTATACCAGGCACTGTGGAGAGTTGCCACCTCGAATATCGGCACTGCAGCGTCTCTGACCGGGAGGTCCTAGGTTCTAGTCCTGACGGCGACAGGATTTTCGACACTAGCTTTGCAGCTATCTCGAATTCAGTTGCTGTCTGGAGGAGAATTCTAGCGGCCGGCTGCTCTGATCGGCAGTTTTCCGTGGTTTCCCCGATCAACACCAGGCGAATGGCGGAGCAGTACCCTAACAAACGGGCCGCGGACCGCACGCGATATGTCCTTCCTCTTCCTTGTCCTATCCTCTCCCCCTTACACACACCCTTACACTAACACGCCTACACTACCACATATTCCGGGAGACCTGTCGGGAGCTTAGAGCATGACCCGGCTGCGGCGGTGCCCCGCTGGTGGGAGAGTCCTGGTTAGGGGGAAACCCCACTAGCCGACGGTAGAGCGGCGCCGGATCTCGCCATCCAGCGGGGAAAGATCACCGCCATTTCCGGAGAAAAGAACATGCACTACACTAACGGGACTAATGACCAAAGCCGTTGACGCGCCCGGAAACACGAAAAAATCAATCAATCAATCAATCAACTAGATTTTTAGGTGATGCACCTACAGACAAAGCACATTGGGAGGTTTCATTTTTTAATTATAAAATGTTATATAATCTAATAGAAAGCATTTCATAATCTTGCCGTGCACCTAATTTGCATCTAAATCACCCCATTGAACCTAAATAGACCATCTACCCCTATTTCCAAATCTTTGCACACAAAAAACACCTATTTTGAATGAACACGTTGTTACATATATATATATATATATATATATATATATATATATATATATATATATATGTTTACAGTTAAATCAATGTGCGAACTGTACACCTTGCTACACTTTGCCCCCAAAAAACCTGCCTCTATATTTTATATCAGGAGAAGAAAAACGAAGGGGATCCATTTTTGTTCATTACCAGTTATTGCGGAAGAGCTTTCTTTTTGATCGGAAATCTTGCCAATGTCATTAAATGCTTTAAAACGAACACCGTTAAGTTCTGATGTATTTAGTATGTTTCTATTTCACGTCTAACATTTGTGCTAACATTTTCTTAACCGATGCGTTAACTAAGAGCTCGATCGCATTTGCCTCATCGTTAACTCAAGGACATCCTGACATCAAGGAAATCCTGTAGCCCATCGCACTGCGGAGAGTTATTGAATTGTGTTGCATAAAGTATCAGAAGTAGCAGAAATAGAAGCCTTTGGGGCATCTTTAAACGTACCGTTAAACGTAATCTTTAAACGAGGGGCATCTGCCTGGTGCTGAACAGTGGCGAATTTTTACAGAAGCAAAGAAGAGTTTAGAAGGATTTGCTCTTCGGAAATTAGAATAACACAGAACGGTGATGATGTGAACCTAATGACTCAGAACATTAATGATGTGAATCTGTTTAAAAAGTGTAGTTTGAATGAAACTTGCCCATTTTTACTCAACAGATCATGTGAATTTGTCTAAATGACTCATACTTTATTATTATTCTAAAAGTTTATTTACACCTATTTTTAATATTTCTGACACCTATTTTAGTACTAAATTAGTAAATGTTTGCACCTGAAAGTCCGGCCTCTTGTCATGATAATAAGTATCAGGAGGCGTATATCTTTTCCGTTCTTTTTCTTTCTCCAATGACCCTTCCTTATTTTTTATAGTGTTTTGGGGTTAAGTACGCGTTACTATGATTGTTACATAGTAGCTCTTCTAGGTCACGAGCTGGACAGAGAGGAGGACACTGTCATCCAATCTGAAGATTCGTTACAACTTAAATTCTTAGTTTGGAGCTTGGATGAGCCGATTGGATGACAATGCCCCCTCTCCTTCCAGCACGGCACCTTGAACTTTCACTATGTAAAAAGCGACGTATACTTTAAGTATGTTCAAAGTTAGTAAAAACTGCTCGTTATTTTCGTTATTAAGTCTTCATGTAAGCAAGTAGCGTACCTACTTTCAAGATAGATTACCAGCATAGACAATCTCTGCTGCAAATTGCTGATGACTTTAAAGAAAAATGCTGTGAACGGTGTGAAGTAGGACTGTTAACACGGATGAATTGGCTTGAAATTGGTATTTACAGCACCTTCTGGAATGATATCCGGCAAAGATCAGATGCTACTAGTAAAAATCAACAACCCGCAAAACTCGATCTAAATACTTCTGTGGCGTCACTGAAGCTTAAAAAAACGATGTTGCGTCAACATGTGACGCTTTCAAAACTTATGAAAAGCAAAGCAAAGACCTGTCTGGTTCAATAGAGTATGTTTACACAAAAACTGGGCATGAGTGCCGAAATGTGTCTTAACCCTTTGGATTACGATCATACGGAAAAAGTACAACTTATACGGATATATCAAGCCAATTTAGCATTTTAAGCCATCTGAAACAAGTGCCTTCAGACGAGCTCAAGGCCGCAGCAGAGGAACTCGTCAGGTCCTATTCAGATGAATTTGACATTATAGTATTTACCGATGAACTATGACAGTTTGTAACATTTGTCAATGTGGTTTATTCAAAGATGTGCCAAAAAATATCAACAATGAACTCATCATGTACAACCTTGTCATGAGAAATGGTATGTCGACCTTTCCCAAACACTGGGATAGATCTAAGGATTTATCTAATTTTGATGGTAACAATCTGAAATGGTGAGTGCTCCTTCACAAAACTCAATTGATTTAAAAACCAATTCGGAACTTCCATGAAGCAGGAACGACATGTTAATTTGGCTATCATGAGAATCGGGTCAGATATCCTGCGTGAATTGAACTTAAGTGACATCGTGAGCGATTTTGCAGCACGAAAATCAAGGACAGGGCTTGGACTGTAATGGTTAAAACGTGATTTTCAATATATTTATGTGTTATTTGTTAATTATGTAGTACTAAACTTTTAATGAAAAATCTGTCCGTCCGTCTGTCAATTCATCTGCCCGTCCATCTATCCGTAGATCAGGTACTTAAGGCTGCATCAACTGCGCCCACGCGGGATATGTAGAGGGTCGAAAGGCCGAGTGATATCTCCAGTGCTATCCTAGCACGCGGTCTTCGAGGCGAAGACCGGTTTGGCGTCAGGCCATGTTGTAACGATAGTTGAGGGACTCTGCGTACGACAGCTTCGCACCACGCGTTGCTAGCCTGCTTTAAAGCAGTGGTGCTGGGTTGGGCCTAGGAACGGTCGCGGGGGTTTCACGGCCAAGGGATTGGAAAGGTTGCCGGAGGTTTTTATTTTGTAAATTATTGTGTAAATATAGTTATATATTTCTTTTAAAAACAGTCGTCTGTGTTATTTATTTCCAGTACGTCACACTAGTTTAGTTTAGTTCAAGAGTTAAAGTAGCTACCAGCCGGCGCCGTTTTAATTATCAATACCATTGGTATTGACATTCACCTATTACTAGCAGATTTACAATTAACCAAGGAACACTTAATAATTCGGAGTCATGTACAATTCGGAAATTTAAACCTTAATAAACGAAGTTCACATACTAGCAACACATAGTTTTCTTGGAAATCAACTATTGCAAAAAGAAAATCACTAGATTTTTTATCCTTCAATTCACTTAAAATTCACATTTATTTTACATTGACAAGATTCTTTTCGTTTCAGATTCTATCGCTTCGTTAGTTGACGTAATAATTAAATTTTATTAACAATTTGCTTTCGATAACTTTTATTTCCCTTAAAGTCTTATTCGCGCTGTTACTTACGCTTCAGCATGTGGGACGCTCGAACGAATCTCGCAGGCGCGTCTCTCCAGGCGCTGATGCAGAGGGGTTGCGGGGTGGCCTCCCTTAGGTGACCTTGCCTCTGCGGCGAGCGTCTGCCAGTCGCCAGACGCGGAAGCACGGGCCCCCGCCGGGAGGCGCGAACACCACTGCCGCCGCCACGGGAGCGGCCGAAGGCAACGCTGTGGAAACCGGAGCGGCTGCGCCCTCCGCCACAGGAACGGTCTCGACTCCACGGCGAGTCCCTAACCTGCGCTTGCAGAGGGTTTGTGGAGAGACGGAGCACTTTATCCTCCACCCCTGCTGCCTGCACTGCCTCCAAAATGGAGGAACAACTGGGAGGGGCCGAAAGGGGTCCCCTGGGAGGTGGTAATCGCCTTCGCACGGGAACGCGAAGCGGAGCTACTGGAAGGGTGGCGGAGGGCCTACCCTCAGGCTACTTCCAGCTCCACGCCGGAGCCGCGGCCCTCGCCTTCAGAGCTGGAAAGGGTGCGCGCATTCGAAGCGCACTCCCCAGCCCCACATCAAAGCACCGCCAACGCGCGTGCAACGCCGCTGGCCCCAAGGACCTGCGGCGAAACCAGTGGCAACCCAGCGGGGAGCGTGCGACGCTCCCCTACTCCGCAGCCCCCCGGGCCCACAGACCTGGATGTCAGCGACCCAGCGGGCCCTCTACAACCCCCCAGGGGACCACCCGCGGCCTCGTCCTCCTCGCAAACGAGCAGCGGGGGAGGCGAAACCGGCCGACCGCGGCCCACCGAAAGCGGGCGCCGGCACCACCACCTCCAGAGGGAGAAACCGCAACCGTCGGCGGAAGCCGAAGGTCGCTGCACAGCGGCAACCCCGGGCCAGGAGGAAACGTCAGAGCCCCCAGCGCTAAGCTGGCCTGCCTACAGCACCCGGCAGGAGCCCTGGCAGCAGGTAACGCCTCTACAGCCCTTCCCTCCCCAACCGAAGACGGCGAAGGCACAGAGGGCGGCTGGCAAACCGTCCCCGTCAACCAGCGCGGCCGGCCCCGCAACGCTAATTCTCCGACGGAGGCGCCCAGGCACGCTCCGCTCGAAACACGGGAGCCCCAAGCGGCGGCCGCCTCACGGCCGCCGAAAAAGCCATATTATATAAGACTTAAGATCTCCCCCGATGCTGTGCTCGCCCACGGTCGTGCGCTGGGCGAAAGAACAGGGAAAAAGGCCACAATTGGCCGAGTTAAAAACCGGGGGAATGGCATTGTTTACGCCATTCACACCACGCCACCAACAAGGTGGCGTATTTAGAGGCGGAGTCTTGAAATGAAATGAATGGTATATTTCTAGTTCGCGCACCCGCCACCACGCGAAGGTCATGAAAAGACCCTCCGTGTGGCAATCATGGGGCTCCAGAGAGGGTTCACGGAGGGTGAAGTAGCGCAAGAGCTAAGAGAGCTCGGCTACGATTCTCTGGGCGTCAGGCAACACTGGCGCCTAACAGAATCTGCGGTCGCCGGACCCGCAGGTAAAGGCGAACCCTCACGAAATGAATGGCAGCGCAGTAACCTGCACACGGGGACATTCATGGCCACCCTACGCGACACACGTGCCTCGCGAAAAATTTCCTCGATCCGTCAGTTGGATAACTTTGACGTGATCGTAGAGCGCGAAAAGAGGGCACGACACCTCTTTTGCGCCCGCTGCTGCAGATGCGGTCACCACTCGGCCAATTGCGCCTATGACTACCGCTGTAAGCTCTGCAAGGGAAATGGCCACCCTACGGAGCAGAACAAACCGCAGTTTAAGGGCACGGCGCACTGACCCAAACGGAGAAACTTTAATATCCCACCTGAATGCTGCAACTGCGGGGGACGCCACGTAGCTTCGTACTCCGGCCGCAGCTACTTTAGTCTCCCCGATCGTCCCTCAGACGATGCCGCGGGAAACGCCAGGCGGCCAAACTAAGGCACATATGCCCCAAACGAGGGCGGTGCAGCCCGGCAGGAAGGCAACGGGACAGCTTGGTCAGCGTTGGTACAAAGCTTAGCAGAGGCAAATACCGCTCGGGCCCCCGGGTCGCAGGGCACAAACAATGCGGTGGACTCGCGGACCAGCGCTCCACCCGCGGCCGCCCCTGCAGCATTCTCCAGAAGCTAGTTTCTGTCAATGCTAGCACAGCTTTCATCTCTTCTCCCGGACGATGGCGCAAACTAATAGGAGTAGGCCAGTACCTACCTGCATGCAACCGCTGTGTACATGCACCTGGAATGCACGCAGCGCACTGCACAAAGCCCAGCAAATAGGTGAGTTTATTCAGACGTATAAACTCGATATCATGGCCATACAAGAGACGTGATTCAACGCCCGGAGTGACTTCCGAATTCTAGGATTCGCTACATACCGGAGCGACCGCGAAGGCAGATTGGGAGGCGGTGTCGCATTGAACATTCGTCGCGACATCCCTCTGCTCAAAGCAAACCTCCCGACCCAAACATCTCTGGAAGCGGTTGGAGTGTACATTTGGGTGGGAACCAGCCGACTCCTTGTCACGTCAGTCTACTGCCCAGATCACACCCTAAGCGTCTCAGAAATCGAAGCTATCCTCGCGCTCGACTCCAAGGTTCTGCTACTTGGTGATTTTAATGCAAGTCACCGGTCGTGGGGATGCTTAGGGTCCAACAGGAACGGCACCAATCTCGCCACTCTAGCAGCGATGAGACGGGGCGTATATGTATGCGCACCGAAACGTCTCACATACTTCCCGACAGCCCAGCACGGAACGCACCAGCGACCGGGTATTATCGATTTTGCGATCGCGAAGGGAGTTGATGGCAATGTACCGTCGTCACTTCTCAAACTGGATTCCGATCACAATCCGGTAATATGTGGTGACATCTCTTGACGCAGCACGCCAGCAAAAAATGCGAACTACGCGCATCACTGACAGGGTCGGCTATCAAGCTCAAGTGAGCGATTTGCTCGAGCAGAGACCCTAGTGACAAACACGGACAGAATCCAATTCACTGACACGGTCATGTCCGTGTACAAAAAGGTCACGAAAGTGACGCGCATGCCGGATTCTCGTCCCGAGCTCACAGACGAGCAAAGGCGGACACTGTGTGCGCTCCGCAGAGCAGTAAACCTTCATCGCCGATTTCGTGATCCCGCAGATGGGGAGCGGGCGAGAGCACTGAGCCGAGAATTCCGTGCGTCTCTAAGAGAAGAGAGAAACGCTCGGTGGAAAAATACATTAGAAGAGTGCAACCTCCACGATAAACGCCTATGGGACTTATCCAAAGCGCTGGGACGGCAACCAGGAGTAAACCAGCCCGTACAGACCAACGCGGACGCCCCAAGGCTCCCCGGTCAACCTCCTTAAACACCGGAATATGTGTGGGACGACGCCGCTAAAAGCGAATTCTTTGCTGACTCGCTCGAGCGGCAGTTCCGAACCAACGACACTGGAGCAAGCGATGCCCGCTTGACTGCGGAGCGACTACGGCACCACCAGTCCGTCGCACCGAACACCTCAAGCTGTCGCGTGACGGCCGGGGAACTCCGCGAAGTGCTCCGCCGCCTCAACTCCAAAAACTATTGCGGCCCTGATGGTATCACTGTCGCGCAGCTGAGAGCTGTTGGTGACGAAGGGGTGGATTTTCTTCTGGCGCTCTTTAATGCCTGCCTAGCGCAAGGTTATTTCCCGCGACCGTGGAAAACTGCGAACATCTGCTTAATACCCAAGTGCGGTAAAAGCCTCTTCCTGCCGAGTAGTTATAGACCCATTAGTCTACTCTCCTCCTAGGAAAGACCCTAGAACGCCTAGTACTGGTGCGTTTGCGGCAGGAAGTACGGCGTCTAGGTCTCCTCCGAGACGAACAATTTGGATTCAGAACGGGTCACAGCTCCGCGCAGCACCTGACGCGTCTCTGCATCGAAATTGGCCTCTCCACGCGGCCAAACTCTGCCTACCGCCTTTCTGGACATGCGGTCGGCCTTCGACACGGTATGGCATGATGGGACTCTCTTATGTCTCATCGAGTCAGGGATAAGCGAATGCTACACCTGGTTGATCGGTAGCTTTCTCATAGAGAGAACGTCCAGAGAGCGTGTCAATGGCGTACAATCGTCCCTAAGACGCGCCGGGGCGGGGGTTCCACAGGGGAGCGTGCTTTCCCTCACTATCTTCGGCTTGTGCGTCAATGACGTGCCCCTGCTAGCAGAAAGGAGAACAGGAATCCAGCGAGGTGGGCTCCTGATGTTCGCGGATGACTCTGCATATTACGCGAAGTCGGCGAACAGCAGGCAAGCAGTGAGATGATCTGAATGAATGCCTTATCCATCTGGCTCCGCCAGAAACGACCAACCTTAAACGTTACAAAATGCGTTGCCGTTAACTTCACGTGTCAGAGATCAGACTCTGAGGAAACGGTGCTGTTGGCGGGCGCGCACTTACCCTGGTCCCCAAGCGCGAAGTACCTTGGCGTGACTAGACCGTGGCCTCTACTGGCACAAGCACGCCAAGGACCTTCGCCACAAAATACTTGCCAGGACCTCCCTTCTACGTCCCCTCCTCAGCTCCCTGGACCTGTTACTCCCACAGAAGCGACTCCTCTTTACCGTCTGCATACGCAGCTTATAGACGTATGCTTGCGAAACCTTCGCGGCAGCGCCGATCTCGACCTTACGCCCGATTTGGGCGGCCGAGAACGAGCGGTACGCACCGCAACGCGGCCGCATCTTCCTCTCCCTCCCCCAATCGCCACCGTAGGAACAATGTAACCTATGGGGCCCCTGGGCGTAAGCCGCCAGCTGCCGGAGGAGATCCACCGGAGGGCACGCACGGTACTCACGCGGGCGCTGGGCCCGAAAGCTCCGCGGCTCCTGCGCGGAACCGGCCGGGCGGTGAACTGTGAGGTCCACAGAGCCTATTTTGCCCCAGCAGGGTCCAAACATGTGGCCTTCACGTTCCGGGCGCTGCGCCGCAACTCCTCGCAGAGCTCTGTGAACTGCGGCGAGAGCCCGCCTGCGAGACGGGCGAGGCACCGGCGGCCGAAGATGACGCGGGGCCCGCGGAGCCGTCGGCTACCGTCGCTAGGGTGCACAGTGCGTAACCGCCACGGACGCTTTGAGCACAGTCGGCGCCGTGGCGCAAAGTGAAGTGCTAGAGTAAATAGTGTATATAATATCGTATGAATTAGTGAGTGAATGGAAATAAAAAATTATCAAGACTTTACAAATAAGAAACATTAAAAAACTATAAAAGCACGAATGTTACCTTAGGTTGCCGGCCAAAGCGCCGGCTTCATCCATAGGTTAAGTTAGTAAGTAAGCACTGCCCTCTTCTCTGCCGCAAAAGCCAACGAGTTGCGGCGCATGTACCACAATCATGGTAATAAACTACCACTCCCCCAGAGCTACTGGCGAGGAGAAAAAATAAGCCTCTGTGGCCAGGGGCGCGACGTCTTGGCGGCGCGGTGCTCGGCTATGGCTTCACCCCAACTTGCCTTGTATGTCCGCGACCTCGCTGACAAGGCGTGCCCCACAGCAAGCTCGCAACCGGTCAGCTGGTCTCGACGTTCTGCTCGGCACTTCTCAGATGCTGATGCTCGCTCCGAGTTCCCTTTCAGCTTTGCCTTTCGTCAAATGCGATGGTCGGGAACTGTGCGCGCGTGAACTACATCATTGCCGTTGAAGTATATGAGAAAGTAGCGATGGCAATTCGTAATTGAGCTGTTCGTGGTTCGCCTCCTCAAAAAATGTCCAAGATAGCTGCCGGGACCAGGTTTCGGGTCTGTTGGCAATGGCGCACGATGCACTGTTGATGGGAAATGCTGCTCGCTCAAATGCCACTTCCAATCGCTTGCAATACAGTTCTATACCAACTTTATGTCAAACGCGGCGCCGATTTTTGCGCTCATTTCTGAATGCTTCGCACGATTGCTTCTTTACATCGTCTCGCGCACCAGAATGCGCAACAATATTACTCTTTGAAACTATGCAATTTCACGGATGTATTAAGATTATGTTACCCGACGGCTACCGCGATCGTCCAAAACACGACGAACTTCATACATCTCTTCACTTCGACAGCTCTCACAACTGATTGATTTTTTTGTGTTTCCGGGCGCATCAACTGCTTTGGTCATTAGTCCCGTTAGTGTAGTTCATGCTATTTTCCCGGGAGATGGCGGTGATCTTCCCCCCGCTGGATGGCGAGCTCCGGGGCCGACCTACCGTCGGCTAGTGGGGATTCCCCCTAACCAGGACTCTCCCACCAGCGGGGCATTGCCCCAGCCGGGCAAGCTCTAAGCTCTCCCAGAATGTGTGGTAAGTGGTGCATGTTAGTGTAAGTGTGTGTGTAAGGGGAGAGGATAGGACAAGGAAGAGGAAGGACAGATCGCGCGCGGTCGGTGGCCCGTTTGGTAGGGTACTGCTACGGCATTCGCCTGGTGTTGATCGGAGAAACCACGGAAAACTACCGATCAGAGCAGCCGGCCTCTAGAATTCTCATCCAGACAGCGACTAAATTCGACCTAGCTGAAAAGCTTATGTCGAAAATCCTGCCGCCGTCAGGACTCAAACCTAGGACCTCCCGGTCAGAGGCGCTGCAGTGACATCAGTTGATGCACTGAGCTACCGCTCCCGATAGCTCTCACAAGACTCTCCTCTTTTTGGGTGAAAAGGAGATCTCGTCTGTACATTCCATCGCTTTCTTGATCGTGACCAAGGTCGATCACGTATATCTTATCAATTCGTACTAGTTTTGGTGTTGTTTCGCGCAGCGTTCGCTTGAGGGGTAGCTTCCTCGTCAAGCGATGACATCTCAGACACGCTAGATTCATCTTCTCGCGTACGCGGACCAACTTCGCAAGTTGATGTCATCTTTTTCCTCTTATTTTCGACATTACTCGGGGCCTATATTTGATCTCGTCTCAAGACACTACAATGACGTCTTATAAAGCTATTGGAAAACTCAAAAGGTTTCTGGGGAAAATGAGCTGAAAATTCCATATTTTCGGAAACTCTCAATCGTAATTCAAAAACGGCTCCCATTTTTTCCCCTTCAAACGTTTTGTACGGATAGTACTCTTGGCACTGTATAAGGTGAAGATAAAAGCCATTTTGCTGTATTCTGTGTTTTCAGAAATTACGAAAATATTTTTTTTAATCCTCGACGTTAATATGCATATCAGTGATTTGTATTCATCGTTGCTTTGTGATTGGAAGTGCTTCAAATGACATCCAATTTTTTTTTTCAAAAACTCAAAAGCATTCTGTGAAAAGCTTTAAACTTCTCATTTACAGTAACGCTTAAACAACATTTTCTTAAAACAGCTCCAAATTTTTGAACGAACATTTTCCTATAAAACTTAAGTTTTACTCTTCTATAGTATTCAAGTAATACTTCGATTCTACCATTAGGTAATTAAAAAATTGAAAAAAGTCTGTTAAAAAATTTAAAAAATGAAAAAAGTTGTTAAAAATGGTTCTTTGGGCGGCAATAGATGGCAAGACCGAAAAGCTAGCCCAGACAATATAATTAGGAAACTAGTACGAGAAAGTCTGTGCTATTCTATAGCACCACTAGTGCTTATTTTTCAATTCCGGACTTTGGATACATGTGCATTGCCCAACACCGACTGAATTTTTTAGTTTGATACCTCTTGGTTGTCCGACCCTAATATTTTTTTACTCCTCTGTTAGCTGCGTCGGTCCTGACACAATAACGATCTCAGTCATACCTTTCCATGCATTTGCCAGACCCTGACAGATTGAATATGGAATGAGATTAGGACGGGAATTGTCAGATGGTTTCATTTGAGGAGGTTCTTTAGTCTGCAACAAGTGAATTGGTTATTTTTAAAACCCCGCAAGTTAGGAATTGTAAAGTTATGGGAAAACAAGAAAAACTGCATTATTAAGTTAATAGAGGACTTTTCTGCCTTTTTAATTGTTATGCGTATATCTCGATTGATGAGGCTATGGAGAATGTAATGTAATTGTATCAATAGTTCAATAGTTGCTGGCAGTGGCGGATTAACTTGATTGCCGTCTATAAGTTGAAGCCAAAATGCCGCCCTTCCTGACCTCTTGTGAAACACATTATTTACATAAAAATCAAAAAGATATTTAGTACCAATTCCATGTGGGTGAATGAATATTAAAAATTATTTTACAAAAATAGTTATTTTTATCTAGAATTAAATTTTAATTTTATCAAATTTCATTATAAGATTGTTTACAGAAGTTTACGTCTACATTTCTTGCTAGCAAAGTTTTCCATTAAAATGGTGTAATCTAAAGACAATGTTAAATTGGATTCAATACATAAAACGGCAAGATAATTTAATCTAACTTCTGACATAACTGAACGCAAATAAGTTTTGATTCTTTTTAAAGAAGAAAATGAGCGCTCCGCAGAACAATTTGCAACTGGATGACTAAGAAATATACGCCAAGCAATATCGATATTTGGATATATATAATGTAGTTCTGATTTTCGGAGGGACTTAAGGAAATCCTTTGGCTTAACCTTTGAAGAGTTGCAATGGGCTTGAAAATTAAACCTCTTTTCAAATGTTGCTTCCAGGTCCATTGGATACAAATTTCAATTTTGATTTTGGTAACTTCTAATGTGCTTAAATTTTCTATATCGATTTAATGTCCAATTTCTTGTAAATATTATTGTAAGACGTATTTCTTTTCCTCAATTCAGAAACCAAATTGTATAATATTACGTTAAATGTTGTAATTCTGAAATGATCTCTACCTATCATGTTGATATTTTCCTCTTTATTCTCGTCAAATGGTCTTTTGCTCTTTGTTTTTCTTGATATCTGCACATAATGTTCTCGAATTTCTGAAAATTCTATGCCTTCTTTTCGTACAAATCAAACTCATTACGAGTTTTATCAACAAGACCAATCAATTGTATGATTGGTCTTGTTGATTATCAATGATTCGTAGAGCTCAATAACTTTGCTTATATCGATATCTACTTTCTGTAATGTTTTACTACTAGAATTTATTCGTTCCAGTAAAAAGCTCCAGAGACACAGCATGAAGGCCATTTCGAGTTTCTTGAGCTGTCTTAATAAACCTGCTGCTTCGCATCTAGTATTTGGTTTTTCAGAATTATTATGATGATCTTCTATTGCATTTAGTGCATTTATAATTTCCTTCCAAGATTCTGTTAATGTAAAGACATCAAAAATTACAAAGAAAAGATAAAAGACAGAGTATTTCCCATCGATAAGTTGATGCTGTGAAGAATGTATATAAACGTTGAATTAGATTAAAAAATGAAACAGCTTCTCTGCAGCTTGCTGCTCCACATGTACCCACTAAATTAAGAGAGTGAGCTGAGCAAGGTGTGTATTCTGCAAGAGAGTTGACTTACTTTATTAGTGCTTGTAATCCTGCATATGATCCTGACATATTAGCAGCGTTATCATATGCTTGGCATCGACAATCATTGATATTTATAGATCGTGAATCTAAAGTTTCCAAAACAATTTTTGCCAAATCTTGAGCTTTATGTCCTAGATTTTCCAAAAAAGGTAAAAAAACGTTCCACTGGATTACCGTCATTTTGAACATACTGTACAATGATCGATGTGTGCAACATTAGGAAAAGAGTCAACAATTAGAGCAAAATATTTTGCTAATTTTATCTCTTCAATAATTTTGTTTCCAACTGCAGTGGCCATAATCTGTATAAATTCCTCACATATGGTTTTTGATAGGTATGAAACATTACCTTTACCTTTATTACCAAATGTTTCAATGTGCGCAGCTAAAAAGGGATCGAATTCAGCTATCAATTCCAATGACATAAGAAAATTGCCATTTTGAGGTGAACCAAATTTCTCGTTGTGACCTCTAAAAGGAAGGCCTCGAACCGCTAATGATTTAATAACAGCTACTACTCTCTGTAAAACAGATCGCCAATATGCTATTTCTTCATTCAACTGAACTGTTACAATTTTATCAATGCAACCTACATCGTTTCCTCTATCTTTGAATTTTAACACGCATGCCTTGTATCCATCCGAATTTTCATGACCACTCAATCGTGCTGTTGATTCTTCCAATCGTTGAATTCACATTTTGAAGAAAACTGAGAGTCACCTTTAAAAAGTAAACATGGTCCGCAAAATACTACACCAGCACTTTCTGAATAGACTAACCATGATCGAGTTTGTGTTTCACCGTTAAATAACTTTCTTTCAAATAAAGCGGGTGAAAATTGTTACTATAATCGTTATAATGTCGTTTCGACTTTGAAAAGTCTCCATTCTTGTTTTGGTTATAACCATGCAGTGCTAAATAGTCACGAGTAAATTCATCAATTAACCATAAAGCTGGATCTTTATTCAGTTCTTGAGGCAAAGTGATTTCAGATACTTGTAGGTAATTGTCTTTTTCAAGCGAATTCATGAACCCTATATACAATTTCAATATATGTACGTTAAAAAGCAAGGAAAATATAATATTTCTCTAACCATAAATCAATATAAATATTAATCACAAAATAATTATAATTATTTTTTAATTATACTTATTTTAATTATTTTAATTATAATTATTTTTTAATTAATTATAATTATTTTTAATAATAATAATTTTTTGTTCATTTTTAAACATTATATAACTGTTACATTACAATAATAATTGTAATCCGATTTTAACTTTTATTACATTATATACCCTGATAAAAATAGAATATTAATACGCATTCAGAGGTATTGATACGGAGACAATAAGCGGATTGAAGTTTGAAATTCTATCCGTTTATTGTCTCTGTATTGATATTTTTTAAATATGTTCCTAATCGCTCTATGCGTCATTTTTAACAGGGTTTTGAATAATAATAATTTTCCAATCTGTTATATCTATGTTTATTAAAAATCATTTAAGTATTGTATAAACATTTAGTATCCATGAATATCTATAAATAAAAATATCAGAATTTATTTTACCTGAAATTATGTCAGAATTATCATCTAAGATTAATTCGCTTGGGTTCTTTAGGGGATCCACAGTAACAGTAAGTAGAACTTATCTAATAACAACGTATACAATAAATAAAAGGTTACCCAATTAATAAATTTAAAAATAGTCTATTTGTATATATTATTTTTCAAATTGATGCTTGTAATTCTACTACTATACCGGATTGAGGTCGATTGGTGTAACATTTTTCTTAAAAAATGAATCTAATTTTGGTGGTTTTTTTTACTTTCTCGATCTTGCTTTTCACAAGCACGTTTCCGATATTCAGAATCACTGTGTCTAATTCTTCCATCACTCATTTTTATATTCAGTAACTAAAGGTTATGAAAAAAGAGTTAAAATAGAAACCACCATAATATTCTCTGATTAATACTTCTGTGTACTTGACAGTTGGTGGAAGGGGTACGCGGCGTTGCCAAAACCTTGCACTGATTTTCGTAAACTGGCTTTAAGATGAATCCTAAAAAATATGTGATGTGAGAACTTAAATAAATGCATATAAAAAGTTACTATAAAACATTAAAAAACGACTTTCTAAAATAAAATTTGCCGCCCTAGGCTACAGCCTATGTTGCCTAGTGAGTAATCTGCCACTGGTTGCTGGACTTATTTAAAAGTTTATGACTTACGGGATTTCAAAAACTAATCAAGAATTTTTACCTAAAGATGTATATAAATTGAAATTGCAGGTTCAGTTTCTAATTTGACACATTTATTACAATATTATGTGAAATGACAATGTGCATCTACTTGAGACATTCATATGATAGAATTAGTTGCTTGAAATATGTGTTTCTGTGATAGTATATACGAATATTTCCGTATTGAACATCCCTTTTAACCAACCTCTGTATCATGATATCCCAGTCATACACAATGTACATACATACATACATACATACATACATACATACATACAACAAATACATACATACATACATACATACATACATACATACATACATACACACACACATACACTGTTACACATACCCCACAAGTCAACGACTTACAGTTTCAAAACCAAACCAAAATTTTGCAATGTCCTCAAGGTCATTCTCTTCATCTGATTTATGGGATTTACGCATGGAACGATGCGTAAATAGATGCGACAATAGATGCCTGCAGCTTCTATTGTCTCACAAAAAGCGATAATTCAAAAGAGAGTGACTTAAGGGATTTTAAAAATAACCAATTCAATTGTGATAAGGTATGTATTTTTTGCCTCTCGAAAATCTATCATCCCCTGCAGGGTTTGAACGTGCGAACTCGGGTTTAAGAAGTCTGCACGATTACCCTCTGATCTGTGGGCCTGACCTTCTTATACTTTCCGCCTGAGTCTACTTGCAAGAAGACAATCATTGTGTCATGCTCTTGTACCATGCTCCATTTTGTCCGAGTTTTCGATGCTAATTTTCTTTTATAGTTATTCTTGGCGGGTTTGTGGAGGGCGTGTCCCCTGGCCATCTCTCTTACTCCAAACGTTTTTGAGATTTTACTCTCACTTTACCAGCCAGTCCATATTAGTCTCAGGTTGTAATGCCCTAGCTAGCAGGTATAATCGCGTTAGCGTGGGATACTACCGGAAGGATTTTATTTGTTAGGGCAGATGGCAGGGTTATTTGCATATCACATGACAATGCGAAGACTTACAATTCTTGAAAAATATTCCGCCAACAGTCGGGTATGATTCCGCGAACTCGGGTTTTGGCAGCCAGAATGCGAGACCTCCTACCTCTGAGACCGGCTCCTCCGGCTCTAATGTGTAGCGACATTTCGGTTCCTCTCGCCTCACCCTCATTTACGACACGCTCATTTACATTTAAACCCTCATTTTAGTACGTTTGTAACGTTTTGATCTTTTTTACAACTTTTACTTTGTACCTTTTATTCTTAGATACCCTGTCCTGTGAATCACGTGTCATTTATCGATGGGGTATCATAAAGCTTGAGTTCAAGAAAAGTTTTAGCGCGCTGGTAGTATACCTTACGCACTATAACAAAATAAAGTCATTAGCAGGAAAAACAAGACATCACAAATCATCTGATACCCGCGTGTTATTCACATATGATATTCCTTTAACTTGCTCCATATTTGATGCGTGTTTATACTTTATTGCTGTTTGTGATGATATGCTTACGCGAAAGGTTCCTCGGTACAGTTCAAAAGACAGTCTGTGGCTTGTAATGCTAAAACTGCGTCACGTGTGCTGCAGATGTTGATCCACCGCGTGGACGACTACCCGGACGAGTCGGCGGAGGAGAAGATCCTGCCGGTGGGGCGCGAAGTGCTGGTGGGCGTGACCACCGCGTCCTACTACTGCACGGAGGACGTGCGTGGGCTGGCGCCGACTGTCCGCGGCTGCGTCTTCCAGGACGAGCGCCACCTTCGCTACTTCCCCATCTACAGTGCTACCAATTGCCTCACAGAGTGCCGCATCAACTATTCCGCCCTATTTTGCAATTGCTCGCCTTTTTATTATCATGAAGTGGGTGAGTTGGGTCCTTTCTCCGCAGAATGCAGTGTGCACTAAGGGAGTCGGGAAGGAATTGGGAAAGCTCCGATCTAAATGTTATTTTGCTTTCAGAAGAAATTCGTACTTGCACTTTTGAAGATATTCCCTGCCTGGATAAATATTATTGTAAGTTTGACATTTAATTGTTATATTGTTATTGTTACTTACTATTGTTGCATTTACTATATTTCTTAAAAGTACATAAATGCCGTAAAGGACTGAAATGTAAGGTGTAGACAACTTTGCCACCATTTGAGTGTGGTACTTTTCCTTTGAGCATTCACTCTTACCATAAATGTTGTATATAGTTCACTTATCTTTAATTTTGGTTGCAAGAAGAAAGCAACTTACCCGAAAGCATTTTCGAGAATAAATTCTGAGAATGTCTTAGTAAAATGTAGTATTTAACCGTAGATAAACTTACCATATGTTTTGTTTTTCAATTAAACAAAAATATACTAAAATTGACAAGAATATCCAACACCGACATACAAGGCCTGCACACTGGAGTTTTTCCAAGCCAATATGGCGGCAAGAGAAGACCGACTTGTTCCAGTTGTGGTGATCCAGTTGTGTACTACGTTGAGTAGCACGTGTAGCTGTCGAGTTGTGGTTAGGTAGATTTTTATTTATTTTACGCCAAAAAAACAGTTAAAAACTGCGTATGACGTGCTATGGGGAAACGTGAATTGTGTGCACATTTTCAAAATTCTGTGATCCCTACACTAAGTCATATACTACTTAAATTTTGAATTTTGAAAGGGAGAAAAAAAAAACTCCCATGTAGTAAAATCTATTTTCAAGGATAAATAAGCAATAAATTTTGAATTTTGAAAGGGAGAAAAAAAAACAAAAAAACTCCCATGTAATAAAATCTATTTCCAAGGATAAATAAGCAATGTGGTCTGATGAGGGAATTAAAGTAAAAAGTGAAATTTGTAAGTTGCTACTTTCATTGTTTACTTTCAACTTCGTGAATTGCATTTGCAAACGTGGGAAATTGAGAACAATTCAGTGTTATATTGTGATAATTAACCAAAAATCAGTCTTTCTTCAAAATATACTCGACTGCCTCGTGGAGCTATGCCTTCTTTGTTGCCTAATTGTCCCGCTTACGTGAATCGCCAAGCACTTCCTACAGAGAAAGTCTTTAAGAAAAGAAATTTAGTTAATAAAACGAGTATCAGCTTACTGCGTTGTAGAAAGCGCAAAAGAAAAAATTGAAAGATTAACTGAAATATCTTTCACTACTTTTGATGAACTAAGAAGTAAACTGGAGTTCCTTATTTTCGACGATTATTAGCCGATTATTAACAAGGAAGACAGTATTCTTTTTCAACATTTTGATTGTAATTCCGTTCCTAAAATTATCAATTTAGTTGTGATGGATAAGGAATTGAAACTCAGTGTTTATTATTGTAAAGAAGTATTAAAGCATGGAAGCACTGCAATACCAGATAGTGTATATAGATGTTTTAGAAAAGTTTAGATTAAAGTTATGTTTTAATACAAGTAGTAGTAACAGTCCTCAAGATGGTTTTGCTTTAATTTAGACATCTTACTTTTATTTATTTAGTCAAAAACTGTATGTGACGTAACATAAGCAAATCAAGGGGCCATCTCAGTATTTGCTCAATGGATCAGGGAAACTGGACAAAAACCCGATCGAGATGGGGGTCATTGATCCGGAAGTACATTATTTTTTACACGCATATTGAGTCTTTTTTTAAATTATATAATGCAAATGTAGACTAATTCATTATACTATATCTTGTTCAAACTGATAACACAAATTGACAATCTGGCACACCAGTTGCTTTTACGCTGGAACAAATAAAACTTCTTAACAAACAAAGGAAGTGTATATCAGTATAGTTAATAGTTTTTCGTATTGCCTTGTACACTATTTACCATATAGCCATATTCTTATAAAAAAATGTGAAACATTTCGGGTTCATAATATTTCCTCGTCCTAGTGCAATTAGGAGTTGTGTTCATTTGGTTTAGAACCTCAAACAGAACATAGTGAAAACAATTTTATAGTAGAAAAGGGAAGAAGACAAATGCTGAATTAAGTGATAGTGATAAATTAGATTCCCACGATGAATGAGATACATTTAAAACAGAATATGCAAAATATTAAAAAAAGTGTATTGGGATTAGAACGTAAACGATTTCATGTACTGCACGTTGTAAGTGATCATAACGGAATTAATAAAAAGTATCTACCGCATTTTTCGCCTAAAAAGAACTTATATGTATGTACAATCTTCTAGCTGAAGAAAGTAGACATCCTTTCTTATTTATTAGTGTAATTTATTATATATTTTCGGCTGGTAACCACAATTTTCCTTTACATTTAAGTTTATATGACCTTCTTAGGCGGCCATGTTGAATGACTGCTCAGGCCTTGTATGTCTAGGTGGTGTTGGTACATCTAGCACAATCATTAGAGAGTTCATGATCCATCTTAATGTTACTGAAATTAATTTTTAAGAAGAATTTATATAAGATAATGGTATTTATTTGTATCTTCATTGATTTCGTTCTTCATTATTTATTATATTTTCTATGCAACTGACAAATAGCTCCTCAAATCTCCAGCTTTACAGTTCTTTTTCGGTCCCTAATACAAATTTCCATCAAACGTTTTTGGGATTAAAGTTTAATCTATACCTATATCTATACTTATCTATAAACACAAAAGGCGTTGCGGTAGAGCGCGATGTACTGGATCAATATCGATGAAACATTTTGTGCTAGTTTCCTTTGAAGGTCGGGAGTGCTATAGGTTATGATTTACAACCATAAACATTACTATATTCACAAAAGAATTACTTTTCCGAACTCTTTTCTCCTAGCATTACATCACAGATTCAAGAATGCATCAATGCGCAATAGTTGAGCTTCGTGCAATCAGAGCATGGCGTCCCTACGATTGATTTCACCATTGCACAGAATGGCGTATATCTGTAGGATAAGCGAGGACTTTGTTGATTTTACCACAATTGTCTAATCCATATGTTCATATTTAAGAATGTGACTGTTTTTCACTCTTTAAATTAGATATTGATTTTAATTGCGTCTAGGCGTGAATGCATTAAGTGTACAAGAGAGGAGTATGAGAATGGAAAACGAAATTTTGCTGATAGACGTTTGATATTGTCGTACCTAAAAATCGTACTCAAATTAAATTAAAAACATTTATATTTATATTTCATATTGCCTCGGCGTGGGGTCAAAGATCAATTTAATATTTTTCATTATAAATATGCGAGAAAAAAATATGAAAGAGTTTACGTTTTACAGTGGCAACTCACTGAAAGTTTGGGGTAATATATAAAATTCCACAAAAATAACATGTGAGTACATGTATTTCATTTTATAGTTTAGATATGTTTATTACTACTGACTTACTAGTTTATTGCTGTGTTTACAGATGTGAAACAAATTACGTAACGGTATTGTTAGTACCCTTACGGGCCTTTGTGATTCTTTATGTCCTCGGGCCCGCTCTAATAGCAACCCAACACATACAACATTTATATGAATTCGATTTATTAAATTAAGATGCAAGCAAATACAATAAATAAATGGTATAATGCTCAAATACGTAAAATGACTCGTTATAAACCTTATTTTGTTTAATTGATATGAAAGTGGCGATTTTGGAATGTTCCCGCGAATTTATAATTGCCATCAGTCACTCACATTTTACTGTTAGGTATCACCTCTTTTAGATACATATATTATTCTTGATTACTAGTAATAAGATGTTAAAGCACAACAGCTCACATCCTCAAAATGTTATTTTTTGGTGTTATGACATATTCTAAATAACTTTTGGCAATAGAAGCAAATAACCTAAAGGTACCGTTTCATCAACGCAATTTACACTGTTATTCAGGCTGTTATATATCTCTCAAATTCACCATAAAATTTTCATACACTTGTATGTACCGAGATTTTACTAGAAACCACTGTCCGTATTTTTGAGAGCTTTTGCGAGAATTTCCGCTGGAACTTCACAATATTCTTTCATTTTGTACGAACAAATCAGCCCCAAAACAATTATGCAGTAGTAATTAGATACACACTATTTTGTTTACCTGACATCATATTGACGTCCCAATGTGACGGGAAATTCTCTTTATTAAAATTTCTTTAATTTATTAAGATACTATTGCAATGGTAGGAAACGCTTAGAATTTCTTTTGAGAGTATTGCTGTAAAGTCATTGAAGGAGAAGCAAGGCAATTAACGAAATGCAATGCATGTAGACATTGATATGGTGGATGACATTCGTATATTATTTTCAAATCAAGGAATTCGAAATTTTTCGAGTAATTTGGTTGTAGAGAATCTCAAAAGGTGAAGGTATTCGATTGTGTTTAACCGGATGAGATGGTTCGAGGCAACAGCTGTGGCCAATGTAGCGTCTTTGTGCTAGAATTTGAGACTCGTCGGTTGCGAAGTTTCAACGCTAGCTTTCGAGCGAAGTCGTATTTAGCAGCTGTCAGGTACTGGCTTCTCTGATCGACTTTTCTACGTGGTTTCTCCGATTTATTCCGGGCCAATATCAGAGCAGTATTAAACAAATGGGCCACACTCCGCGTGCAATTTTTTATCATCCTTGCCGCCTCCTCTTTCCCTACACAGAAATACACACACACACACACACACACACACACTTACATTTACGTGCACAGTCGAGAGAGCAGTCGGGAGCTTTAGAGCCTGTCTCCATTGCGGGGGTATCCCGCTTGGGGAGACATCTGGATGAGTTTAACCCCATAAGCAGAGTGTAGATCGTCGCTGGATCTAACGTTCCAGCGGGGAAGATCACCACCTTCTCCCGGGTTAAAACATGCACTACACCTATTGGGATAATAACTATAGCCGTGGACGCGTCCCGAATCATGAAATAATCAATCAACCCTAACAAGGACGGGGGTAATATAATCATACATCGTGTTCTTGAAGCCCGGTAACACTTTTGTTAATTTATTGCACAAAAACCATGAACGATACAATTTTCAAATGGATGTCTTATAAAAGAGGAACTCAAATGGTTTTGATTGGATGTTACAGCAAATGCTTGTAGTTCCCGGATTCGCCTCAGTTGGGGTTTTGTAAAGATAACGGCTTCTGGCGAAGGGCTTACCTTCTGTCTGCTGGAATTTTACAAAAATAAGAGTACTATAGATCTGCAACGAATGTTTAGATCTAAGTATGGTAAAAGCAACTCTTTGGAACATATCCTGTTACAGTGATGGCAGCTTCTTCAATCCTAAGCTTGAGTTTCTGTAGATATTGTTGTAAAAGTGGCTTGTATCCACAGTCTGATGTATCCCCATAAGAAGAAGTTAGGTGGAGTGATATCAGGGATCTAGGAGGCCATCATTCGAAACATGTTATTCATATTCCCTGATCACCCAATCCAGCGTTGAGGTAGCTCGCTGTTCAGAAATTCACGAGTCGTTATGTTAATGCGTGAGGCCCCGTCCTGCTGAATAGGAAATTTCACAATGGCCTAGCATTTGTGGGAAAAAACATTGCTGTAACATATGCAGGTACGTATGTACAGTTAAGTTTTTTGTAAAGAAGAAGTGTTCTTCTCGCATCTTACGGAAACCTCTCTCACACGATTAACGCTCTCTTTACTCAATCTAGGACTATCAATTCTCTTCTTAGGACTCATGCAATTAGTACTCACAAAATTTGTCATGCCAGGCATAAAGACTTCCTGCTTGGTGCTCTTAGTTGTGACCTTCCGTTGCACATCTGTAGTACTTATTTTTGTAAAATCCAGCACACAGAAAGCACACTCTTCGCTAGAAGTCGCCATATTTACAAAACACCAACCATTGGAGTTCCTCTTTTATATGATATACATATTGTGACACAACATACCTTTGGTTACTATTTTTTGAAAGTTTATGAAAGTTGACAAGCTGTTACCACACATTTTTAGACTTTGATAGCAATGTAACAATTTCTTCATTAATATTGTGATAGCTATTGTAGTTACATCTATTATCATCAAATTTCCTTCATCAACAGATTATTGGTTAAACCTCATTGATAATTACTGTTCATCGTATATGAATACTTTCTTTTCCAAAATGCCCTAAGGATCAAGATTTTTGGATGGATATTATATTCACAGCAGTGAATCATTTTACTAAAAAAGATGTTTCTTTTTAACAAATCATACAAACAAAAAACGATTATGGTGTTCTTTCCAGTAGTCATACCTTTTACATCAATAATATAATAGTGCACATATTGATATATGCCTATTAACAATACTAAAATATTAAGAAAATTAACCCAGTGTTTATTTTCAATGGTTCTTAAATAAACAATGAATCTCTTTCTCCATAGTAGTTCTTTACATCAATCAACACTTTGATTATTCGCCCTCATTATCCCCTGAAATTATCTGATACTGATCATTACTCACAGATCCGTCCGCTCCAACAATATCTTCAATTTGATATTTTATACCCTTGCTTTAAGACGATGACCGGGGCGTCGCTGCTGAGGTCGACTCGGCAACGCTCGGGTGTCTCTGCCAACCGCCCGCACCACGATAGGAGGGGGCGCGTCTCTGTTCGTCTCGCCAAGCAGCCGTCCCTGCTCAGTATAATTCTACGGCGCCACTATTTAACTATAATGAGTACCAGGTCCGTGTCTATATCGTATTTTTATGTAATTCAGTGCAATCGCATCTTGTTCACTTCCACGATACCATTCACGCATTCACATAACTTCGTATTGAGCAAGCACGTAATTAGAATTAGCACAGCGCTATGCTCAATTACCTCGCCTTGGCAATATCTAATGTTCGTTACCGTTCTAATTATTCAGCCCGACACCATTCAACACCTGTCTATTATGTTCATGCACCGTTAACCAACCACGTGGTGTTTCACCCCTGTTAGTCACACTCCTGCGATGTTCACTTAGTCGTAGTACGCGTTGATATTGTAACGTAATCCATTTTGTACTCCTATATTAAGCATTGCAGCAAGTCAACAGTCACCGTGTCGGTAACGGCGTAGTTACCATTGCGCTGGCACCAATTCTAATTACCTCGCTTCTTCCACGTGGTCAGTCTACGCGGGCCGCCAGCCACCACTGCTCTTTCTCCCTGACCGTCACCTGACGGGGTCTCGTCCGGTAAAGGTTCGCGCCGGTCAGTGCCAAATTGTCAGTGTCAGAGCGAGTTCGTGCCAAATTCAAGAAATCGTCTTTGCTTTTTAATTCTTTATTAGTCAACCTTGCGTCTTATTATGAAAGCTCTATCGTTTATGGGTTTTCTGTAATAAATTAACAAAAGTGGACTTAATTAACACGCTGTATATTTTGCTTATGAGAAAATGACCACGTGTGTTGGTGGTCAGTTGCCCTGCGCAGGCGGCTGAACAGCATGGAGACAGTGAAGGATCAAGACGTCATGACGTCCTCGACGACCGCGACAGCTATTAATTGCGACTGCCCGCCTCTATGCAGTCAAGTGGACTATGAAGTGCACGTTTCCAGCGGCGACTTCGATGCTTCTCGTTATCAGCGCTCTACGTTGCTGTGAGTATTCTATTTTTTTCAGAACCTGAAGTGCACATTAAGTTTTGTGATTGTACTAAAAGTTACATCCTTACTCTTAAGTATAAGAGTTGCTCTCGATTCTTTGCTACTAAATTATCTGTAACATCCATTTGGGGGAGCATCGACATCGATCGATAATTTCATTTCTTAAAATTTTGATATCACTCATTTCCATCAGATCTTCGCGGTATCTTCATTTGTTATGTCTTCTTAGAAATATCACAGCCTCACATTAACAAGATTTTATCCGACTTTAAATAAATTTTACAGAAGAGCATATTGAAGTCATGGAGACCCGGCGAGGTTCCGCAATCATCGGGTACTGTGAGACTTACTCACTAAACCCACAAACACTATTCAATCAACATAGTTCTACCCCGGAAACGCGTTAGCATTACTTCAGGGTGGTGTTGATTCTTTTTGGATTTTCCAGCTTCTGTTTACCCGTGTTTGTCACTGGCGAGTGAGTTTAGTTCAGGTCGAACTCATCACCATCTCGTTCCTGCTGCATCAGGATTGCATCAATGTATTCTGCAGTTGCGTTCCATGTCTGACTTTTTCGGCATTAAGGGAATGATGTTCTCCGTAGTTATCTTAACAGATCGGCATTTTATTTCCAGGCGTAATCTATTTTCTTCCCGTCTTTTACAGGAAAAAATGTGTATTGGTCATCCAGTTTTTCGCAGTAAAGGCATATGGGACTTAACATTTCTCACTGTGTAGATTTTGGGATTTATAAAATGGCGTGTGAGGGCCTGTTTTCACGATGGAATAGGGCACGTCTTTTTGCGGCTTTCTCGGTCGTGCCGCCAGATGTCGCATGATCGTTACCGTATCAAGCAGAACTGCAGTGACCTGTCAAGCGACATTTAGCGAGACGACCGAGAAAGAAACGAAAAGCTGGGTCATATTTCATGGTGAAGACATGCCCTCAAGCGTCATGTTATGAAAACCGAAGTATAGAGGTATTTATTCCGAAGTATCTGTGACCACTGAGGAACTGCGTGAGGTAATAGATGACCTCACCGTGCGTACGCTCTATCTAATAGTTAAGTCGTGGAATCAGTTTTGTGGACCACTTTCCGGTGGTTGTCTGGTCCCATCGTTCTTGCCATTTCTTTCTCAATTTGTTCCGTCCTGCTTTCTTGGCCTCGACGCGACCTTGTTCTATTTGTGTGCCAGATCTATCGCTCTAAAACTAAGTCGATTGGCGGCGTATTTGTTATTGCAAGACCCGCTGCCTGGGGGCTGTTCGATATGCACACGTAATTCTGAGTGCGCCACGTCTCTGTATTGCTGCCATTATCTTCCGGTACGATTTCTGGTTCAACGCTCCGGCCCACATCTCTGCTACGTAGAAGAGTATTGATAGTCACTGACATTAACAAACTGCGTTTGCTTTGTTTGGGCCGTTGGTGTTGGCCATTAGCCTACTCAGTGCAGTCATTGCTTTGTCTGCTGCTTTTTATAGATGCGACCAAAAGTTGAGTTTCGTGTCCAAGATCACTCTCGGATACTTGGTAATGTTGAGTGTTTCGATATCACTGTCTCCCACTCCAATTGTTATTTTCGTGGGAATGTGTTTCCGTGCATGATTATTTAGGTCTTGTGTTCTGCGAGTTCCAGGTCATGTTCCGTCATCCATAACTTGATACCATTGCCGGATTCGCCGTCCATTGTACTTCATCTGATGAACGTGCTTCTATGAGCAGAGCTACATCGTCGGCATAGCCCACTAGTTCAATATCTGTCAGTATTTCAATTTCTAGAAGGCCGTTGTATCCGACGTTCCACAGGTCCGGTCCCAGAATTTTTCCGTAAGACGCTTCGCCAACCAAATGTTTTTTTCGCTGTCCTTCCTCCGTGTCGAATATCAAGATTTGGTCCTTCCGGTAATTCCGCATGACTCATCAGATACTCCGGAACTTTGAATTTCGTTTGTTTTGCATTCAACATATCATTCCACCTGGCTGAGTTGAAGGTATTTTTGACGTCAAGCAGGACGAGAAGTGTGATTCTTCTTGAGTGGTGATTGCCTGACTGCGCTGAGTTGGCTGCTTCGATTACAGCATGTACTGCATGAATGTTGGAGTGTCCTTTTCGGAAGCCATGCTGCTGTTGTGACGTCCTCCTGTCGTTTCTATTGCAGAGTGTATTCGAGGTTGGAGTAGCTTTTCGAATACTCTTCCTGTCAGGTCAAGCATACATAGGGGCAGATACACACTTACCGTGTTATTAACCTCCCTTGCCTTTGTTGATAAGAGTACGGCGTACGGTTTTCTATCGACTGCTGAAAACAGCTTGTAATAGACACACATGCCTTTCGATGATCAGTGGCAAAATGTCCTCTCGGCCTCTGGCTCTTTGCACCCTTCGTCTGAGACGGAGACAGTTTCCTGAACTTCACAATTTCGTCGGTCCACCAGTAGGCTGGTTCCCTTCTGTTTTTATTCTTTCTTGAGCATTGCCGCATCGCAAGCCTGTTCTATGAGTTGCATTGTAAGTGCTACTCGTTTCTCTGTGCTAGACTTATTTCCGCGCTGTCGTCATTTGGCAGCGATTTCGTCCGCGCCATTTGTCATGACCTCCACAAAATTGTCGATGTTCAGCTTTGCGGCGTTCCATCGTACTGACTGACATGGGTTATGGTACTTGCCAGGGTTTTGATTGAGCACATGGAACTCAATGTATTGATGATCGCTTCCAGAGTGTTCCTCCAAAACCTGCCACTTCAATGCGCGCCGCTATACCTTCAGAGGCAAAAGTCATATCGGGTATCGTTTCCTTGTACCCGAGGCGTCTAAAGCTTGTTGTGTTGCCTGTACTGTGAACAAGTAGACTTATTCGCGCTGCCATTTCCATTATTCGTCGTCCTCCCGAGTTGGGTTGCGGCATTCCCCATTCTGCTGCTCTCGTGTTGAAATCACACGCAACGACGAGTTCGCTATTCATGCGAATCTTCGTGGTCTCTCCCATTACTCCCCTTTGATGTTGATGATGGTCTTTGTACTCATGGCGGAGTTACTTCACTGGTACATGATTCGCTGCTGTCTACAGAGGTGCCTGTTCAGACTGACTTTCAAGCAGTGTGTGTGCCGGTGCACCTCCTATCTCTCACACTCACTGTATGCAATATTTACATCCCTCCAGGACTGACTGTATCTGCTCATGAACTTCTGGACTTGATAAACCAACTGCCCTCTCCATTCGTGGTTGTCGAGGATGTAAATGTCTATAGTCCTCTCGTGTATCGATCTTGTACTCTGCAGCCCTTCTCTTGCAACCGTCTTGCAATGGTCCATCCTAGACGACTTGTGCGGAAGCGACCATTACTCCGTTATCTTCCACATTGATGGACTTGCTCGTGGGTTGGCGCGCCCCCCTCAATGGTGTGTTCGACGTGCTGACTGGCTGACATTCCTAGCGAACGTCTATCGGAGGGCACGTTTGCCAGTCTGGAAGAAATGGCAGCACATTTTAACAGTGCTGTACTACAAGCTGCAGACATTGCAATTCCCAAGTCGACCGGCAAATCGCGACACCCCTCCGTTCCGTGGTGGAACTTGGATTGCTCAAGGGCTGTTGATGCTCGTAAGAAAGCGTTGCAGCGTCGAAAACACTATCCAACTGCCGATAACCTCATTGACTACAAGAGGTGCAGAGTGAAGGCCAGAAGAACCATTTTAGAAAGTAAAAATGCATCATGGAGATCATACGTCTCCTCTCTGAATTGCCATACGCCACCACGTCTGGTATGGAGGAAGGTGCGTCAAATTATAGGATACCCTTCCCCAAACTTAGTGCCAGGTCTTCTTAAAAATTGTCAAATGATCACTGCTCGAGACGCCATTGTAGAGGAACATGCCACTCACTATGAAAGTATGTCGAGTTCGGCAAACTATGTTCCCAACTTCCTCTTGCTTAAAGAAAGAATGGAAAACCGCACTTTGGATTTTTCGAACCGAACACATGAGGATTACAATACTCCTTTCTCAAAGTATGAAATGCGCTCTGCTCTGATGCTTGCGAAAAGTTCCACCCAGGTCCAGATGAAATTCATAATTTAATGCTGCAACATCTTCCCGAAACGGCCACGCAATTTCTTCTCCGGCTCTATAACTGGATCTGGGAAGAGCACACCATCCCTACCTTTTGGCGAGAAGCCATCATCGTCCCAGTTCCCAGAGAAGGGAAAGATCGATCACTGCCATCACGTTATCGACCTATTTCCCTCACAAGCTGTGTATGCAAAGTACTGGAACGCATGGTGAATCAGCGTCTGGTCTGGACCTTGGAGTTCAAAAATTTGTTGACGCTAATCCAAAGCGGGTTTAGAAGAAACTGGTCAACCTTGGACCATCTCATTTCGCTGGCAACAGCTGTTTCTACATTGTTCGTCTTGAGACATCTTGTGGCCACATTATTCGATATAGAAAAGGCCTACGATACCACTTGGAGGCACGGCATTCTACAAACTCTGTACTCTTGGGGATTGAGGTGGAAGCTTCCTCTAATCCTCCCAAACTCCCTTTCGAACAGATCCTTCCGTGTTCGTGTGGGTGACAGGCTTTCCCGTAGTCACCCTCTTGAAAATGGTATTCCCCAAGGATCAGTCCTGAGTGTAACTCTGTTTGCCATCGCCATCAATGGTATAGCGCCGACTCTGCGTGATCCTGTAAAGGTGTCGTTGTTTGTGGATGATTTTGCCATCTTCTGTTCATCCAGCATCATCAGTGTGATCCAGAGGCAACTCCAAATGGTGCTGAACAAACACCATGAATGGAGCCCATCAACAGGCTTTAATTTTTCTGCCACTAAATGTATCGGTTTGCATCTCTGTAGGATATACCATTTGCACAGCAATCCAGTCCTTTACCTGGGAGGAAATCTGTTTCCATTCGCGGAATCTGCCAGATTCCTGGGACTCACTTTTGCCAAGTCACTCACGTGGCGTGCTCATATTTGTGGACTACAAACCAGATGTGCCCCCCCCCTTAATCTTCTTCGAATGCTGAATGGCACATTATGGGGTGCTGACCGCACCTATTGCGGTTATATAGATCACTCATCGGCTCAGTTTTGAAGTAGTGAAGTGTATGGTTCGACAGCTCCCTCCACTCGGCGACCCATCAATAGTATACACCACGCTGGTATCCGTCTATCAACAGGTGCGAACCGCACCAGCCGAATTGAGTGCCTTCTAGCCGAGGCTGGTGAGTCTTCCTTAAAAAGAAGGCGGGATATTTTATTAGAATCTTACGGTTCTAAAGTATCAGGACTCTCTAATCATCCTTGTCGCCAAATAATTATCCACCCTGAATATGAAACATCGTATATTCTTGGAACATCGCTGCCTCAGCCTCCAGGTATTCGATTGCGAAATCTTTTGCTGGATCTTAATGTTGACCTTCCCATCCCTTTGAAACCCCCCAGTCACTCCATTCCCCCTTCGAAACTCCTCCGACCGAATATTGACCTCATAATATCTAATCGTCCCAAACAAACGACTAGTCCTCTTGTTTATCAGATGCATTTTCAGGAAATGAAGGTAGCCTATCCGGATCATGTATTCCTATACACAGATGGTTCATCGTGCAACGACACAGTAGCATGTAGTTTTTATTGTATCAGGGTGACCAAATCATATCGGTTTCATTCTCAGTGCAGTACTTCACTGCTGAAATGTATGCAATTCTTGAAACCCTAAAATACATCGAGTCAGCGACTTTGCGCCGAGTAGTTCTCTGTTCTGATTCTCTCAGCTCACTACAAGCGATAGCCTTTTCTTCCTCAGACTATCTGACGGAATCAATTCAAAACCTTATCCATCGCCTTGTGTTTCACCACTATGATCTAGTACTGAGTTGGGTCCCAGGCCATGTGGAAATCGTGGGCAACGAACTGGCTGACCGAGCGGCGAAATCGGCGACGGAGAATACTCATGTTGACATTCCTTTTGTACCATCGTCTGATATTAATGTTTTTTTTTAAAACTACCCATCTTTAGAGCGCGGCAAACAGTGGCACAATACCACCTATAAACTAAGTGCAATAAAAGATTATGTTAATTCCTGGCGTTCCTTCATCCCGACCATCCAGGCGTGAGGAGATTATTTTAACCCGTCTTCGTATCGGACACTGCCACTTCTCCCAGAGTTTCCTCATTCGAGGTGAATCTCCTCCTACCTGTGATTCATACAGGGCGGTTCTTTCTGTGAAACACGTCCTTCTGCATTGTTTGAAATTTGTTGGCAGTCGACGAAGACATGGTCTGGGCAACTCTCTTCGAGAGGTGCTCGGAGATGACGAGCCCGTTCTCTCCAAACTTTTTGGTTTCTTGAGAGAATGCGGAATATACAATTTTATCTGACATATAAGGGCAATAAAGTTTTTTATGTTTTCCTGACCTCAGATTTACGTTTTTTAACTTTGTTTTTATCTACTTGTATCTTTTATGCGTAATTGTAGCTCTCCTTTTTGGGGTATATATGTGCTTTTAAATTAGCTGGTAAGCATCAGCAACACTTTTACTAGAACTTCAATTTATTTATTTTAGAAATACTTTGACATGGGCGCCAATGATAGTAGTTGAAGCACCCTTTAAACTTAATCAATCAATCGAAAGTATATATACTCCCTAATCTCCTATATTATTGTCTCCTATATTACTTCAGTAGTGTACATACCTTTTGCGGCTCTTACACGCAATTAATCTTTATAACTGAGGTCTCTAAAGAAAGAATTTCATGGAGACGTGACAAATTGCACTTTCATTTTAAAAATATGAAGGATTTGTTTAAAAAAACGCATCTATATATTCATGTTAAATGCAACCCCCAACACACGGGCAGGTATATTGTTAAATAACTTCTACACGAAGCGTTCTAGGACCTTGAAACTTAAAATTTTGAAGCTAAAGGTCTAAAAAAACGTTTCTGTCAATGTAATCTACAGAATAAAATATTTTTGGATATCCTATTTCATTTTTGCTGGTCCAGCGTATATCGATATTATCCAATATCAACAATATTACTTGGCGCTGGAGGCAATCTTTGTTTGTGACGTCACGATTAGAAGGCTTAGTTTTCTCTAGCTTATATGTATTGGTTGTATGTACCACATCATATCTACTAATCACTAAAAATTAATAAACTAAACTGTGCTCATTTTATTCTTATTCAAAATGTTTGTCTATTTGTATCGCTCACCCCTCAAATTTGAAACTCTGCTAATTGAATTCAATATACATTCATTGAAAGGGCAGTTCTTTTTTTTTTTTTTTTAATTTGTTGCGTCCACTCCTTGACGCAACGCGTCTCCAAGCCCTTAAGGGGCGTTGAGCGCTTTTGCCCTTGGGAGTAATCCTCCATTAATGGGCATTATTTTTAATATTAGTCCAGTCTCGTCACGTCGCAGTCAGTCAGTGCCTTTTATCCCTTCGGCCAGGGGCTCGACGCCGTTAGATCCCGGGGTTCCTGGCCGGTCACCCAACCACGAACCCGCGAGTCTCGAATGCGCTTAACCTTCGTGACTTCACGGAGCGTAGTAAACGCATTCGGCTAGCGCCGCCGGCTATGCCAATCTAGTTCAAGAGGAAACTTTTTTTAAATAAATTAAAAATGAAATTTGATGAAAAGAAAGGCCTATATTTCTTTCACAATATTGTTTATTTTTTTCAGGTGTGATTGATTTTAAAGACGTACGCCATTTAAGAGAAATAACTGTTTGATCATGTTTATTCGATTTCATTTCTTTAAAGGTGGGTGCACTTCACTTTGATCAAAGGGAAATTCGTTGCAAGTCCTTATACTATGATGAAAAGTCACGAAAGGAGAAGTGCACTATGGGACGACTGAAATTCACGGAAGGAGCCATCTCCACGAAATTGCCAGGGTGTTATGCGTGTGAATCCAAAAGAAAAGGCAGAAGGTTCAAGAAAATTTGAGAATAGCATTATCAGAGAGATTAGAAACTACATCAAACTATGATGCAAAGAGAGCTATTTGAAACACAAATTGAAACTTATTTGATACACCGCCCTCGTAACGTTAAAAACAACGGAATCGTCACTTGTCACAGAAATACAATAAATCTTTCAGTAAATCAGTTAGCACAGTGATTTAATAAACTGGGCTGTATATAGGTTTTGACACATTACCACCTCGTAAATCTGAAGTTCGTTTTGGTTTTAGAATCCGTTTAAAATTCGTAATCTGTTTGTTTGTCTTGGTTATAGCAAGAAAATCAGTCGAAATTATATTTTCCGCTAACCTGCTATAAGTAATGAAAAAACTTGAAACACACCAGGCGCAGTCAAATAGCTAGAAATAGTAGACATATCACAAAATTTCAAGAGCACAACCAGATGCGTCTGTCTCGTAAGATGACGTATTTTCATCTTACATCAATTTCATTTTACATCTGTTTCAGCTCTTACATCTTTTGATGTTCTTCGTCAAAAACAAGAAAGAAACAATGCTCGCAAAGAGTGCACGATTGTGTACAGCGAAAAGTGTAGACTATGTCTTGTTAGGATTGGATTCTGTTTTACCTGTGCCCGTATTTTCTTTATCAGTAATGATTCGGTGAAATTTTTAAGTCAACGTGTTCAGTCGTGATATTACATTGAAAAGGCTGAGAAATAATATTTTCCTTAGAGTGATTAATAATTTCAACAAATTAACTTATATCTTGGACAAGTTGAAGCATTTGCAAGAAAACCAGGACTATTCTCTCAGTACATTTAGTGCTGTAAATGCTCTTGTGTGCAGGTTGGTAATGTTACATGCAATCACGTTAAATACATTATTAAACAGATCGAATTATTACTCATTGAAAATATGTGGAAATATATTTAGTGCAGAATATGAAAGTTCAGATATTGTGTCTTTATCACATTTTTATTGTTTATATTATATAAAATCCTTTCCTAAATTATTTCAGTTGTATAGATGAGTTTTGCACACGCAACCGATCTTCATAAATGAAGTCTCTAAAGAAAGAGAACTTCACGGAGACGTGACGTTTTGCACTTTTACTTTGAAAATATGATGGATTTGTTGAAAACATTAATCTAAATATTTATGTCAAATGCATCACGCAACATTCGGGTAACATTATTAAAATTTATTTAGTTGAATAACTCTTAGAAGAAGCGTTCTCAAAATCTGAAAATTTGAAGCCGAATGCCACAAAGAAATTTTCCTCGCAACGTAATCTATAGGACGAAAGCTTCTTGGACATTATATACATTTTGTTGATCCGGCGCTTCTCGATACTAACCCACATGTTCAGAAACATGCAGAATCTTCAACTGTATGTGTAATGAAACTAACTACTTGATATTATAGGCCATTAAATTGCACGAGTGTACCTCTCAGTTCTGTAGTAAAGTTAAATAATATCCCAAAGAGTAAGGTAATGCATGACCGATCCTGTATTTTCGCATGGACAACTTTTAATATCTTCCTCGAGAGTAAAATGCTTTGGTAATATTTTTGTGATTGTCAAGGAAAACGAAAAGCTAACTGTCAAGGAAGATTGTATAATTACTTGAAATGTTTTTTTATTTATTTATTTTACGTCAAAAAACAGTTAAAAACTGCGTATGACGTGCTATGGGGAAAAGTGAATTGTGTGCACATTTTCAAAATTCTGTGATCCCTACACTAAGTCATATACTACTTAAATTTTGAATTTTTGAAAGGGAGAAAAACTCCCATGTAATAAAATCTATTTTCAAGGATAAACAAGCAATAAATTTTGAATTTTGAAAGGGAGAAAAAAACAACAACAAAGAAAACTCCCATGTAATAAAATCTATTTTCAAGGATAAATAAACAATAAATTTAGGCTCTTATTACTTCCTGCCGCGACAACATGGAAACGATAATTTGAATAATTGTATTTCCCACTGAATTCTAGAAGACGTGCACAGAAAATGAACTTACATTTATGTCCCGAAGCAAAACAAGGGGCCATCTCAGCATTTGCTCAATGGATCAGGGAAACTGGACGAAAAACCTGATCGAGATGGGGGTCATTGACCCGGAAGCTGTAGTACAATAGTTGTTACAGGTTGTTTATACTCATTTATACAGTCCAAATGGTAAATAATGCATTATGTATCATTGTTAAAATTAATGTTCTTTTCTTGTGATGCTCAGTATAGTCTCTAATTGTATAGAAACAGTTATGCAGCAGAAACGATTTCACTTGGGATTTAAACTTTTCTATTGAATTTAATCGTTTAATGTCATCTGGCAAAGTGTTGTAAAATAATGTACATGTATTGTATGTGAATTTTTTGTAATGAGCTGTTGATACTGTCACCTGATGAATATGATTTCTACGTCGAGTGTTATAGTAATAGACTTCGGCATTTTCTGAAAATATATTCCCGCCCTTGAGCAAGTCATTTTTTACAAAAACCACTGATTCGTAAATCAAAAGATACGGTAATGGTAGAATTCCTAGATTAATGAAGAGAGGCTTACATGAATCACGTGGGTGGGATTTGGTTATTATTCGTACAATTCGTTTTTGTAATCTAAAAGTCTGGGAGCTATAAGATGTATTTCCCCAGAATATTATGCCATATCTCAGGCGGGAATGAACATTCGCGACGTATACACAACGAACAGCATGAAGGCTGACTAAATTTGCAAGAATTCTGAACACGTAGCATAATGAACTTAATTTTGTGTTCAATTCATTTAAATGGTCGTTCCATTTAAGGTTTGACTGAATTGAGAGACCTAAAAATTTTGTTGCCTTAACATCAGTCAATGGTACACCGTTCATTTTCAATGGAGCACAGAATTGTTTATTTGAAATGGAAAACTGCATTAAAACCGTTTTCTTTTCGTTTACTATTAATTTGTTATTCCGGAACCAATTTGAACCATCTGATATTGTACTATTTACGGTTTCTTTATTGCAAAGGATGTTCGTATCATCCGCAAAGAGAACCGTTCTTCCGTTTCGAATCGTCGAGGGCATATCGTTTACGTAAAGTAGGAACAGAATAGGGCCTAAAATCGATCCTTGAGGAACTCCACATGTAACGGGCAAAGAGTCGGAAAGGTGCGTACGTAATGTTCCATCATTCCAGTCAGGTATTTCCACTCTCTGAGATCGTTGTTTAAGGTACGAACATAACCAATCTAGTGCAATACCACGAATTCCATATGAAGGTAATTTGGAAAGTAAAATGTCATGATCAATGACGTCAAAAGCTTTTGGGAGATCTAAAAATAATCCAATAGGTGCCTCGTTTTGATCCAATGATGAGGCGACATCTTTAAGAAAAGAAAATATAGCGGTTTCCGTTGATTTTGATTTTCTAAATCCATGTTGGCAATTTGAAAGCGCGTCGTGTTTAGTGAGAAAGGTTTCCATTCGTACGTAAAAAAGTCTCTAATATCTTTGAAAAAACTAATAGAAGAGAAATGGGCCGATAATTTTGAATTTCATTTTGTTGCCTTTTTGAAAAGCGGCTTAATTTTAGCTGTTTTGAAAATATCTGGAAACTTTTCAGTGCATAAAGATGCATTAAATATGTGAGTTAACGGGTGTATAATGGCATACGCACAAGTCTTTAACAAAGAATCCGGGAATTCATCTAAATTGGACGAATATTTATTTTTTAGTTTACCGATTTTGAGAATTTCATAGGAAGAAGTTTCGGAAACGAACATTGTGTCTAAAATTTTGGGTGAACTGTCTGTTTTTGAATTTTGTGCCCGAAGACTCTTAGTGAGATCGGCAGCAATTCTCGAAAAGTATTGGTTAAAGAGATTAGCCACTGTTGCCGGATCGTTCACATATATATCGTTATATTTTAAAACAACATTCTCTACGGGGTTTCTAGTTGATTTGGTAGTATTTTTTATTATATTCCACATTGCTTTTGTTTTATTATTTGAGAATTTATTTTTATGTTTACGATCCAAGTATTACTTTTTCGTGAAATGTTTAATTTTCTCTTTTTAATAGGAAAGCATGCGTTAAAGAGAAATGAAAGCTTTGAGAAAAATAAATTATATTTTTCATTTGTGTCAATAGCGTTATAAACTGCCTCCAATGATTCTTTGAGCAAGTAGTCCGTAAATAACTTTAACTGTAGTAAATGCTCTGCACATGCCGGTTTTATTTATTGTGTCAGTATTCATGTTATTAGTGATTGTAAGAATTTGTGCATCGTGGTCACTGTAACCTAGATTATTCGTTATTATTTCATATCTAGTTGTGGTTTTGTCAATTATAATTTGATCTATTGCTGTTTGTGATTTAAGAGTATTCCGTGTTGGTACGTTCACTGCAATATCTAAATTAAAAGAATGAATTAAATTGAGAAACTGCTCTTTTTCGTGGGATTCGCTCAGAAAATCAATATTGAAACTCCACATACAACAATGGATTTAAAAGATTATAATTTTGTTCAGAGTTATCTCTAGATTTTCTACGAAATTGAAATAATCTAAAGCTTGCTTTGTTGGAGGTCTGTAGATGCAAAGTAAGATAATTTTGAGCGTAAATGTTTTTAAGAATGTGTTATGAATTGTTCCAAAATCATTATAATACTGTATAATTTGTTGTACTGTATGTTTATTAAAATTTGTTTCAAATATCAATATCATTGTTTCTAATTTTTATTTTAAAGTCTATAAGTACATTGGAAGTTACCTTAAATTTTTTAGACAAATAAACACGTTTCGATAACAAATTTCTCTTTTAATATGGACAAGAAAAGATTGGCAAGAGGGTGGAATTGGGAACTCATGCCAGAGATCTCGCACGGGTACGCTAGGCTTAGGTATAATAGAATAAACAATTGCGTTATGTGTGATATCTATTCCATTGATTATTTTGATAGGCGTTGTTTAATCACACGTTTATAGCAAGGCATTACACAAATTTATTTTTTAATGCTATTATGTATTAAAATTTTGTATTTAAAATTAATTTTAGGGAAAACGTTTGCGTAACAGATGCAAACATTATATGTAAATACCTCAACAAAATCAAGACATTTTGCTCATTATTATACTATCACTAGATACAACAAACTTTCATAAAAGGTTTCGAAGAAGTTCAGAGGTTGTGTGAAATTCAAAGTTTAATTTATTTAACTTTGTTTTAGTAAATAAAAGTTTAATTTATTAAACTTAGTTTTATTAAAAGAAATTTAAATTTGTTTTCTTTATTTTCGAAGATCGTACTTGTCTTTGAGGGGTATGAGGGTTCTAATGCCAAATTTTCTTCAGGAAAGGTGCCAACGTGACCGGTCGAACTCTAATGCACTTCTTCATGAGCAACTCCGTGTCTAAACGAACAAAACGAGACGTGGTGAGCTCCTGGAGTGAATTGCTCTGTGAGTATATGCAAACTTTACTCAATATGCGTTTATGTGTCTATTTTCTTCCTCCAAATTCCCTTGTTAACACCTCAATGAGTTTATTGTGGTATTGTTAACATATAATCTATTATATCTAATTTGCACAATTATCTACACTCTCCTCGCTCTTCTTAGAGCAGATTTTAAGCACTTTCTTTCAATTTTCACAAGTACATCCACAATAGCGAGGAAGTTCACCAGAGGGTAGCAGAGGTTTCTGAAAGTTTTTAAAATTCCCTACCAAATGCATTTCAATTCATTTTAATAGCAATTAGTTTGAAAAATTGAAGCTCAAAATTTAAGGCAGAGTGAAGTGGCGGGGGACAAGATTAGGAGGGAGAGGGTGCAGCTGGACGGGGCAGGGCGTGCCTCTGTGGATCAGGACAAGCCAAAGTAGGGTAGGTCGGAAAACACCATACCTAGAATTCAATATTTTTCTTACATAATCTATAAATGTAAAATAAAAACGGTATTCGTATAAAAAGAAAATTGAGCTTTCAAATCTACTAAGTTCTGTAATCCTTCCTGTAAATGAAAGACAGTGGCCCTAGATGTGTGACTTCCTCTAATTAAATGGTTTTATAGTAAACGCACTAAATTTTAATAATACGTTTAAATTAATGGAATAAACTCTTGTCTGCCGTCGTTTGTTCATTATGTTATTTTAAAGATTAACTACATTCAATGTCGTCTTCTCACTCTGGACTTAGGACGTTGGTAGTGAAGGAAAATGTTAAACCCCACACTACTCTTTTCGCTTACTTATTTAGAGTAAAATTGAATTATGGAAACAAAATTCTTATTCATTTTAAATTATGTTGGAAGAATGAGGGAAAGATAGTCGCAAAATATCAACAATGAGAATGTTGAATTTTCTATTGCAAGGATTGGAATTACATTTTAAAGTATTTAAAAAGCTGCTCCACGCTTTTCCCATTTCCGGTTCTCGTTTTAAAAATAAATTTCTGAAATTCGAGTATTATCAGATCAGAATACGATCACCCATTACTCAATTACTTGTTTCTTTTCTTCATACGAAAGGGAAGGAAAGCAATTACGATAATTTACATCGTGAGAACAGTTTTTCAACCCAATGTGAAACCACCCTCCTGCCAAACTGGCAAGCCCCACTTCTTTTAACCAATGACACATTGCTTAAAATGGGGAAATAGATGAAAGTCGCTTGGTACAAGGTCAGGAGAGTATGGAGGATGAACAAAAACATCCCATCAAAACTGTTCCAGCAATGCTTGAGTCTCACGAGTGTGGGTGGGTGTTCTGACCTCGTCTAAACCTCGCCAATTGGAGCGCGGGAAGTGGAAAGGCGTCCGCTTCGTTGTTCTTCTCTCTTCAGTGAATGACTGACGCCACTGAGAAACCATTGATCTTGACAAAATGCCTTCGCCGTACACACTGCATAACACACGATGAATTTTAGTCGCACTTTCATTTTTTCCTCAACAAAACTAATAATAGCACGAACTTCGCAATCGGCGGTAGGAACAAGTGGGGGGGTCTCCATTGTTGCTGGTGCGTCACTGCTTGAGCGGTAATGATAGACGCGTAGAAATTGTACTGTATTGCCGCCACATCCAGACACATTGCCTGAGATTCCCGGCCTATTCCCGTCCATCTCGTGGATTACTTAGTTGTGTTACTTGCTTTTGAGACGACATTCGTATTTATAACTATTGTTCCATTTTTCATTATCTTTATCCAAAAATAACACTAGTAATTTCATAAGTATCGCCAAAGGCTGCAACGCGAGAATATCACTAGCACGGGCGCTCGCTCTCCAGCAGGCCGTTAAATAGAGATCCAACGCCTATCACGCTTTATCCTTGAGTGAGGGGACGTCGCGCCCATGTGCTGCCGCCTCCCGATCTGTCCTAAAGACGTTGGAAGCATTCGCCAACGGCCTGAGCTGCGCTCGCGTACTGCCTGCATTGCATGTACGGTTGATGCCGATCGCACGGAAGACCGAATAAATAAAGAAAATATCAATAAATTCAAAGAATTTTTTTTTATTTCCTTGGACGTTGACTTGCACACACAAAGAAAACGGCACTGACTACATTACAGTTGTAATTGTACTTAGTCGTTTTCTTTTGTGAATTGCAAATGATACAAGGGTTTCCTTGGTGCGTGATGTTATACCTGAAGCAGCGAAGATAGCGAGATCCTTTTAAGTTAGAATATATGATTTTGAATGCAAAAATTAGTGATTTCAAAAGACAATATTCAGTAACCGCATGAGACAGGAGTTCCTTTAAAAAAACGTTCAGTTTTATAATTAGCGTTATTATGTGATGTATTACGTTTTTAAGTTATGTGGATTTAGGATATTCTACAATAATCCACTATTGATATATGAACAGAACTAGGTAACAATGAAACATCAATTACATTGAAATCTGTGTACAGCAGCTTGGCTGGAACGTCTTTTTCAAGAGATTGCTCCATTGAAGAGGCTTCCACTACTCTTGGTCGACAGCGCTAGTGCGGTCAAACTTGCCAAGAACCCCGAATTTCATCGTCGTTCTAATCATATAGATGTTCGACACCACTACGTGCGAGAACGAGTTCAGCAAGGGCATCTGATTACCGAACATTTACCGGGGGAACGCCAGGAAAATCTAAAACCATCAAAATGTGTCAGGTAGTTCAGTTCTTATTCGCCAAAACTGATGAAATGAGGGAGGTTAACAAATTCTGGAACTATAAAGTCGCTATTCAATGTGCACCTCGCCAATCGACCGCACACGGCAGTGAACCACCATCCAGGAGGCACCTTCGGAACCGGAGATCGCTGAAATCACCCGAATGCCTAATCGAATCTATGATCTCTGAGGTAAGCGAGCCGAAAAGTTTCAACGAGGCTGAAGCTGAGACGTCAGCTGAACAATATTAGAAGATTGCCATGGAGAAGGAGATGCAATCTTTCGAAACGAATTCAACCTAGTCTTTCGTCAAACTGCCAGAGGATCGAAAGGCTAACTACAACGGTTGGGTGTATCGCATCAAACGAGATGTCAACGCAAACATTGCACGTTATAAAGCTCGCCTTGTAGTTAGAGGTTAGAGTCAACGCAAGGGTTACGTTCAAACTTTTGCACCGGTGGCCCGTTTCGACACTTCGCGCCGTGCTGAGCATTGCCGCCGTTGAGGGACTTAAACTGCAGCAGATCGACGTCGAGTCCACATTCCTCAATGGCGTTCTGGAGGAGGAGATTTACATGTATCAACCGCAAGGTTTTTCCGATAGTAGCGATCGTGTGTGTAGGCTCAGGAAAGGTTTATACGGACTCAAACAATCTCCTAGAACCAGGAACCAAACTTTCGGTGACGTGTTGATTAGCTACGGCATGACTGAAAGTGCGGCAGACCCTTGTCTCTTTTATCGTCAGACGGATCAGTCCAAGTTGGTAATAGTCCTGTACGTCGACGATGGGCTGGTTGCTGCCTGCCACCCAAGAGGAGGTCGACGAGTTGTTGCGAATGCTGCAAGCCAATTTTAAAATCACGGTGGCACCAGCTGGACACTTCCTAAACACCCGGATCAGCCGTCAGGAAGATGGTTCAGTCATTATGGGTCAAGGCTCTTACACAGAATCCGTACTTCTTCGCATGGTCGACACAAACAAAGCTTCTACGCCAATTATATCTTATCCGGGCAAGGAGGAGGCAGATGTATATTCTACGACAGCCCCATACCGCGAGGCAGTTGGGTGCCTGATGTACTTGGCTGTAACTACCAAAAGAGAAGAAATAAAGAGGTCATCTTCGTCAACATATTAGCTTTATTAAGATAGCCGGCTTTCGACGGCTTTGCCGTCAACGTCAGTCTACAAGATACAGAAAGATATAACAAAATTATAAATAAATTCACAATTCTTTTAATTGAAAATTTAGTAAATTAAATATTTTGCAAAATCTCAAAATCTAAACATGTTTTTAATTTTCAAATGGATTTGAACGGAAGTTCTATAATTAGTGTATTCAAATATGTGATATTTTTAAGTTAGTGATGCGCGCAATGTTTGAATTCCGAAAATAATAAAAATATAAATAATAAAAACACACGCGTTAACTTATTTGATACATATAATAAATAGAAGAAATAGAAAATAATTAAAAATATGATGGTCAAATTTTGGTCTTTTTTGTGCGATTTGACGTGGAATGGCTCACCTGTGGTGCATATCTCCGTTTATTTTGAAAGCCAGGAACACTAGCCATTTGTATTTTGTTTACCAATGAAACAAACATGAATACATTTAGCTGATACATTATTTGCAGCTTTTTTATACAGAAAAGAAATAATAACATTTCACACAAACTTCCTTGATTACATCGAAGTAAGCTAAAAATTTTTGAATACCATAATCAGTGATCCAAATTTTTTAAAGTAAAAGAAATGTATTTCTTAGTTGTACGTAAAGTACATTATCTTCCTTATATATAATTCCCTTCGTAATAATTTTATCTACATCGTACGATCTACATCGACCGGGACAATGAGAAGCATTCTAATATAATTTGAAACCGCCGTGTTGATATTTTGGGAACTAATAGCACGTCAAACGAAGCGGGGGAAATTTGAATTTACCATTTCGATTTTTTTTTCAATTTTCGAAAACACAAAGAATTGCCCCAAAATGGGGCAATCGTTAATGTATTTCTAATGAATACATTTTATTAAGAAAAAAATTATCTTCATAATAGTAGTTACAAAAAGATGCAAAAAACGTGTTTTGGCAAATTTCGAAAAAAATTGTGACTTCAACGAATATCAGACCTCCGCCAGTCTCTTCTCTTTTGGAATTCCTCGTCCTCTATGCAATCCGAGGTCAAAATTTAATGAAACAATTTGATGGACTTCATATAATGTACTCCCAAACATTAAAATATCGGTTTCAAATTTAAGGGGTCACGACATCAGCCAGATAGATTGGAGAATATAAATTTTGGTGAAAATTCTGCTTACGATTTAGCCGCTATCGTTGTTCACAAACGGACGGACACTTTTGCTATCAATCGATTTTTCGCTATCAAGGACCTACAAAAAATTAATTCTGACTACATCAGAAGTTAGAGGAAGTAATTTTTACTATATAGTGACAAGATTTAGCCATTTTATCGTTACTGGAGTCAATAAGAGTTTTTCTCTCGAAATTCGCCGTTATCCTGCAGCATTACGATTCTCTATACTGCGTAATCAGTAGCGAAAATGTAAAAGCGGAATCTGTTCCAAAAAATAGATCTTTAAATATGGTCATGAACAGTTTTTAAAAAAAGGTAGTTCTTGCGTAATTTTTGTTTGAAGTAAATGCAGTTTTTAGTCGGCCCAGTGGTCGAGATCGCTAAGGCAGTAGTGTCGTAATGTGATCTTAGACCGAAGGGTCGCGGGTTCGAGTCCCGCCTCAGGCATGGTTATAATTGTGTTCGTCCTTTCACCCCTTATCATCACCATATCGTTTCGTCTTCGTAGTTACCTTACCGTTAACTCCAATAGTGGTCGCTAATGACCTAGGTGTTGATGCGACCTTAAATAACCAATTAAAAAGGCACTTTTATATTATTTTCTTAAAAACTGCTTCAAAGATTTTCTTTAAATATTTTCCTGGAATAGAGTAAAAGGCACTTAAAAATGAACTAGGTCTCAGTTTCTTTTAACTAAAATGTCAAATATAAGTGGAATACATGCAAATCCCTAATAATAAAAAAGTATGAGAAATTGGTGCGATCTGAAGGTACATAGTGTAGCATAGTGCATAGTGAAGCAGCATTGAAAATTGATACGGATATATCGATGTACCGATTTTGGTATGTACCGATTTTAGTCGAACCTAAGCTTCTTAACGGGACATGATATTCAGCGCTGAGCAAAGGATTTCAGTATCAAGAAAACTTACCCGAATAATAATTAGGTAAGAATTTTAGACGTATTATTTCATTTACAAAACCTAAAAATTTATGATTTGCAGCCTCATTAGGTGGCGTGTTCAGCCTCTGCCTGGGCTTCAGCGTCTTGAGTGTCATTGAGATGATCTACTTCTTCACGATGCGCCTGGCGTTTCGTTATCGTCGCCTGGCGGCTCCCCCCGGGAGGCCAGGCATCATCGACGACGCCAACCTACTGGAGCCCACAGTCATCGCCAGCAACGCTCCCAAATTCCTCTCGCAGCCCTCCCGAAAGAGCAAGCCCTTCCCGACTCGTGTTGGAGCCTGGGGCGCCGCTCCGACTGTTGGCTTTTCCCTCTGGAAGAACCAATTGTGAAATTTGAGGGGAAGCGTTCAAAGTAATAATGTATGTTCTAAAATACTTCCTCCCTTGAATTGTGTTAATACCAAGTACATCTCTGAGTCATGTTCTTATGGAATTTGATCCGAGAAATGAACGTGGATTTGGATTTATGAAAATATTTCACATGAATCGCACCACTTACTTTGTCAAGCATGATTTTCATTTCACCGGGCAGGAGATCAGTGCCAATACGCGTAGTTGTTTTGCACGCCTCTAATGCTATTTGTTTTTGAATTATGTTTGTCAAAAAGTAAGCATTTAGTTATTCCATTTTTTTCTGGCTGATAGGCCGTGGTTCACTTTCCGGACGGTTCGTCTGTAACTGCGGCAGACATCAGCAGCGGCGGTGGGACAATGGTCGAAGCATATCCTTGTGCGCAGTTGGCTGCTGCATCCCACAGCCGCACTGACATTACTAGCGTAATGTATGTCGCATCACGGCTTATCAGCACGGAAAACAATTTAATATTGACGTCCGCTCGGAAGCTTGCATTGTTTAATATGCATATATCACAATTTTAGTGCTCATTACTTTCTTTTGAGTCATAATTCTAACTTACTTGAATTCCATAATGCGCTGACTTGTGACCTATTGATCCTTGCGTGATCTTCAGTGGCAAAGGTAACACCCCATTCCTTGAATGAAGCATTAAAAAGCATGAATACTTGTTGAAGGCAAGCAATTTTAACTCGTGTGTCATTTCATCTCAAAATGTTTGAGAAATTTCGAATATTATTGAATAGTTGGCAAATATGAAACACTTCTCTTTAGTAGCGCTACATTCAAGCAAGAATGTCATTAACTATTTCAAAACGTCTCGAAGCGTCCCTCAGAACGTGCCATTCATCTCCAGGCATCAGGGCGCGTTGTATGGATTAATTTTGTTTAACTTTTTTCGTGATACGAAAAATTCAAAAGATAAGCTTTCAATGCTACTCATTCATTATTAGAAATGATCCATTCAGCTGAAACTAAGCATCATGTACTCCAAAAAGCCAAGAGTTCATCACATAATGTTTTTGGTTCACAACTTATCCTAATAATTAAAGGATCAAAGATTTTTTCCGGGCTGAAGGGCCGTGGTCCATTGGAAAACATATTTCCACATGGAAATATGTTTTCCAATGGACCACGGCCCTTCAGCCCGGAAAAAATCTTTGACTACAACTCCGGCCGTGAAAGCCTACATTGTTTTAATTAAAGGATCATTTTTACCAAGGTGGGGTGTATCAAGAAATATGAAACACTATTTTAATATATTACCTTAATTGTGCTAGAGCACTCTTGCTCTTATGCTTGTGAATTGTGCAAATAAACTGAACTAATATTAAGTGTCTACCATCACATCTATATTTTGATAAATAAATCTGTTTTTTGCATAGTTTTGTTAGTTTTCTTTTTAATCCCTGTTACATATTACCCGACAATCTCACAAAATCTTCCACATCAGTTTTTACTTTCTTGCTACCGCTTACGCAGTACAGAGAAAGTTATGTAATGCTGGGCGAAAAAACGGCGAATTTTTTGGCCGGAAAACTTATTTCAGGGTCCTTATAACGAAAAGTATATATATATATATATATATATATATATATATATATATATATATATATATATATATATATCCAGTTAGTAAATTAAGAAAAAAATCCTCTAACACGTGGTGTAGCTAGAATCCATTTTTTGTCGGTGTGCGTTTTACAGAAAAATCGTATGACGTCAAAATGTCCGTCTCTCTGTCCGTTTGACCGTCCGTTTATGAACCACGCTAGCGGCTAAATCGTTCAGCTAATTTATACTCCAAAACTGATATTCCCCAATTGTTCTGGCTCATGTCGCAGCACCTTAAGTTGAAACCGATATTTTAATTTTGAGTACATTACATGAAGCCTCTGGGACATTTTCAAAATTTTCAAAACAATGGCGCCAACGTTTTTGATTAAATTTTGTTGGATAGAGTAAAGGACATTGAAGAGAATGGCGCAGGTCGCATGTTCGTTGAAAACTCTGATTTTTTGAAAATTGAAAAAATTCATAATTTTTTCGTCGTCTTCCTACAAATTATGAAGATAAACATTTTTTATTAATGAAATTTGTTTGCAAGTTCAAATTAAAATATTAAAGATAAAGAATTTCTTTGATGAAATCTGTTCTTAAATATGGATTTTAAAATAAGGTCATGAACGATATTTCGAAAATTTGAGTACTTTTCGCGTAACTTTGCGTAAAATATAGACAATTTTTAATTTTGTTTAAACAATTTTTTCTCAAAAACCGCATTGACAATTTTGATATAACTGTATCTTGGATAGCGTATAGGTCGTTTAAAAGATTGGTGCAAGTCTCATGTTCGTTAAAAACTCTGATTTTTAAAATTGCAAAAATTCCTAATTTTTCGGCGTCTTTCTACAACCACAATGATCAAGTGTAATGATCCATCATTTGAGACCAAAACCCCCAGATGCAACGTTACAAAAAGGTGACAAAGAATAAACTTGTGTATTGATTACAACGGTGCCGATAGAAAACATTTTACAAGTCCAAATTAAAATAAAGAATTATAGGCGTGAAATTTGGGAAAATTGAACATAATCGTCCGGTAGAACAGAAATTATGAAATTAAATAAAACAAACGGCATCAAATTCGGTCAACGCATTCGGAAGATATAAATTGAAATAGAATTGGAATTTTTTAATAACATGAACAGAATATGGCCATTGTTGAGCTAGAAAAGAAAGATTGTAAACAGGGTTTTTTAAAAATTATGACAAAACGCACGAATCGTTTTGGCTGAAACATTGGGAAACAATAGACTAAAACACGGGGAAGACGACAAAATTAGTGTTAACTTTGTCGCATGTTCGGAAGCAGAATAATAATATAATATTTGGAAGTTTACAATGAACTAAAAGTATTGTTACGTTTCTAGGTGGTGAATTAAAAGTCTCGTATTATTTTCACAAAAACGTTTATTTTGTTTCTTAACACAATCACTGAAAACACTTGATTATTTATTTACACTACACTTCTCTTCCTTTATTTACACTACACTTCTCTTCAGTTATTTACACTACACTTCTCTTCAGTTATTTTACACTACACTTCTCTTCAGTTATTTGCACTACACTTCTCTTCAGTTATTTACACTACACTTCTCTTGATTTATTTACACTACACTCCTCTCGCACACTCGCACAGTCCTAAGCACTGGCCACAGTTCACTGCACTGATCACAGTTCGATGCACTGGTCACAGTTCACGTCACCGACCACAGTACGATGCACTGACCACGGTTCACTTCACTGAGCACACTCCTGCACAGCTATTCCGCGAGTTCAGCTTCAACTGCGGACTCAAGACTGACTCGCGGTCGCCGGCCGTCGCGTATTTATACCTGTCAAGACAATCCAGAACCTTCCGGACACCGCGACTGTTCTGGAGGAATCCGCCGGCAGGTGATGCAACTCGTGCTCACCGGCGGCTCGTGGTCGCCGGCAGATGACGTAACCAGCAGGCACCTCGGAGTGGCGCCGGGGGATGACGCAATATTCGTTACAGTATAAACAAATGACGCCATGTTACGAAGAGAAGAAAGTCATTTGGAATCAACAGAGGATTAAAAGCAAGCGAGTGGCAACTATTTTGTTTCAGAAATCTTCTGTAACAATGTAAGTTGCAAAAATCTGATGTGAGGACAGATGTGTCGTGGATACCGGGATGAACGCTTCGTGTGCGCGAAATTGGCGCGTTGTTAATTTTCTTTTGAAAGTGTAGCAATTCAAATAGAAAGTAACGTTGTGATGTTTGTTGGAACTTTGAAGTATTAGTAAAAGGAACAGAATTCGGGAGTAATTTTAATTTTTTTTTTCAAACAGGATTTTTTGTGATTACGGACAATCAGATGTTATTTTTTTATTGTAAGAAAATTCAACGCTACGGACATCTCGTTATAAAATATAAAAGAATAGATGCCGGGATCAGCACAATTGGACGCTTATTTTGAATGTAAATGGATGTGAGCGATAGCAATTTCAAGAAGTGACGTGTTTGTGGGAATTCTGATTGGATGTTGTTGACGTTCTTATAAGAAGAAATAAAAGAAGTCATCTTCGTCAACATATCATGATATGTTGACGAAGATGACTTCTTTTATTTCTTCTTTAAGTGACGTGTTTGATGACACGCGAAAAATAGTCGTTTTTCGTTCTGTTTGTTTTGCCGAACAGTACGCCATGAATACGTACAATTTTACTAAGCGGTAACGGACTAGCAGCTGAGTGGTATGATTTATGCGGACAATAGCGGTTCGCGAGAATTGGTTTCCGAAGGTGACCGCGAGCAGGAACGGACGGCGACCACGCATCGAAGGGCATTGGACGGCGGCCACCAGACATCATTGCTACGAGAGCTGAGCCGCAAAACAGGGAAGTGACACGCGTGTATATGTGTGTGTGTGTATGCCTGATCTCTTTGCAGATGCTTCATCTGAAGACGCATTCCGTAACTAAAGGGAATTTATTGAAGACCAAGTTTTGTTAATAAAATTAAATTAAGAAATGTTCAAAGGAAAATTAGGGAATGCGCATTCAATGTATGAGTGGGATTTCATATTGTTTTATATTATTGTGTGTGAATGAGTTTCGTTGTTGTGTTTTGTTTCTTGGAATGTTTATGTTATAGGGCACTGTGTATTAGTGTAGAGGGAAAGACGGTAAATTGCTGCCGTGTATGTTGAGAAGAGGGAAAAGCCAGAAAGTAATAATAAACGAACGAACAAAAATGTGGTTCGTTTTTATCAATTGAGAACATGCGTTGTCATGTACCCTAGCACGCACAATCCAGTCACCTCGCTTGGATTCATGTATAGGACCACCATCTTATTCACGGTATTAGAATCATTTTGGCTGCCCAACGCGAGTTCCAGGGTAGCCGGGGGAAATATTAGTCGAAAAAGGAAAGAGAAAAAGGGATTCATTACATATGGTTGTCCAACGCGCGGGCAAGGATAGCAGAGAGAGGGGATAATAACCGAGAGAAAGAGGAAGGAAAGGGATTCATTACACAAGAAAAACATTTTTTTCTTAATGAAATGTGTTAATCAAAAACAGATCTTATTCAGATCAGATTTATATCTAACAGGCATGTTTTATATTCTTTAAAACATTTTTTCTTAAGAATGGCACACTTTTTTTATTAAATTTGGACCTAGTGTAAAGGGAGCTTAAGAAAATGGTGCAGAACTCATGTTTGTTAAAATGCCTGATTTTTCTGAAAATTGAAAAAAAATCCCAGGCTTCCTACAACTACAATTGCGAAGACACAATTTTTCTTCTTAATGACACACATTAATCAAAAAACATATCTTCAGATAAGGTCAATTTGTTGTAACATGTTGAACTTTTCAAAAATATTAGTTTTTGTGAAATTTTTGGGAAACAAAATTAGCATTGCAGGAATACTGTATTGATGATAAGGTTTTTTTATTACATGAAATCTTAAGGTGGCCGTGGTTGAGAACTCAAGTTTTTGAGAAAATGTGTTATTTATTTTAAATATTTAATAACAACTAGAAGTCTATAGATCTGCAAATTAGAATATTGATGCATCAGGCCAGCTCCTTGCTCATCAATAAAAACATGACTCAAGCTAAAGCGCCCCAAATTCTAATACAAAAGAATTGGTAGTTGAAAGACGGAGTAGTTTTTAACAGCCATAGATATATTTAAAGAAATTGAGAATATTTGTAAAATTTAGATATTGTAATGGATCATTACAAGTAACGATAAGTATGAACAAAGTAATTTGTAAACGAAAGTAAATACGACGTAGCACCAATGGAGACAAGAACGAATGTAAAGACTTGAACTTGTCAACAGTAATGTAAGCGAATGTGCATGTAAACAACAACGGGGAAAATAAACAATATTGTGACAGATTTAAGTAACATAATGGATGTTCATTTAAAATATATTTACAAAAATCGCTAGAAGCATGGAAAAGGAAAGTTGAAAAAATGTGTGTTCCTATAGAAAATAAAAGTATAGTAAATTATTTGTAGATCTCCAGGTAATAATAGCACAGAATGCTGAAGATGTGGAATACATGTTAAGGAAATTATTAGAAGAATACAAGAAATGGGGACTAAACATTAATATGGAAAAGACATTTTATACGAGGTGTGGAGTACATAATACAGATTTGGCTTTAGACTATGGGAGAAGAAAAATTAAATGTTGTACAGGATTTAAATATTTAGGAGTAGAAACAAATAAGGATGGAAATCAAAAAGTTGATATAGACATAGAATATCCCCCCAAAAAATCAGCAACATCAATTTTTTTCAAATTTTATTTCTAACTGTTCAATTTTTACAATGTTTCAGGGTTTTGAAAGGAAGATTGCTTTTTTTGGGAAGATGCAGTGATTTACATACTAGGTATAACATTTTTAGCTATTAGTTGAATAACTAACATATTTAAAATATATAGATTTTAAATTAAATAATATGTTCAAAAATAAGATATATGTATTTGAAAAGATTTGGAATATGTGTATGTATGTGTTACTGTTTTAATTTAAGGGGGAAGGAAAATATCTTTTGGGAAACGTGATTTAATGCGAGAAGAATTATAATTTAAGCCTAGTTCGTAGTGTTCAGAAGCGGGAGCAAAAGGTAAAGTTTTAAAAAATTTATCGGTTTGAAGATTGATATAATTTTTAATTTTTTCTATTTGAAGTTCACAGTGAATTTACTTGTTGGAAATAAACCGTTAAGCTTTTAGTAATTTTCGTAAAAATTTGTTTTGTATTGTTTGTATTTTATTTATGTGTGTTATAGAAGTATTGCACCAAATGGGACATGCATATGTTAGGGATGGACGAATTATTAATTTATACAATAACAAGCCGCAGTCAACTTGTAATTGAGAGTGATGATTTAATAAAGGATATAATTTAGAAATTTTATGGTAAGTCGATTTGGATATGTTTAACATCAATGTTAAATAAAATATTGTGGGATAACCATATTACAAAACAAACATAGAGGTGCTTCAGAATGGCACAGACTCTCTCGTTGTTAAGTTATCTAATTTCCTTGGTGTGGACTGACTTTACGGTCTTGCGTCACCCTCTGGCCAGCTGCCATCTATTGCTACACAAAATACATTTCTTTGACGTTTTCTCGACTTTTCGGTTTCCAAATAGCAGAACCGAAATATTATTTTAAGAATATTAAAGAAGGCTGAAAAACCTTTTCCGAAATAGCAATTTTAAATGAAAAATGTTTGTAGCCGTTTTTAAGAAAATGGCGTTAAGCGTTACTGTAAATCCGAAATTTGAAGCTCTTTTTCACAGGAATCTATTGAGTTTTCGAAAAACTTCATATGAAGTAATTTGAAGAACTTCTACTTACAAATTAATTTGTATACAAATCGATGGAAATGTGCATATTAACGGCGTAAGAGAATTTAATATTACACTTGTGTAATTTTTGAAAAAACAAAAGAATATCCCAAAATGAACTTTACGTCATATTAAACAGTGCCATTCCTACTATTCATTGGAAAAGTTTGAAGAAAACATTTGGAGCCATTTTTTAGAAAATGGCGTTTGAACGCGTCTGAAAAGCATAATTTAGAGCTCATTTTAATAAAAATCTGTCGAGTTGTCGAGAATCTTCACTTGACGTTTTTTAAAGCACGTGTAATACAATAACGTGAAGAAATCGCCTCTAATATAAATATTACATAATAATAGAGACAAGCCAAAAATACATTTTTTGGCTTTTTTGGCTTTTTTACAATTTTTGAAAAAACAAACAAAATGATATACCAAAATAAGCTTATCGTCATATTAAACAGCACAATAAGCACTATCCATTGAAAAATTTGAAGAAAACATTTGGAGCCATTTTTTAGAAAATGGCCTTTGCGCGTTTCTGAAAATACGGAATTTTGAGCTTGTTACCGAAAACTGTCATGTTTTTCAGAAATTTTATTTAACACTGTTTAAAGCACATCTACTCATAAATATAATACTGTGAAGAAATTGCCTCTAAAGTAAGTATTACCGACGTGAGAGGAATCAAAAAATTACATTTTTGTAATTTCAGAAAAAAGAAAAGAATGTGGCGTTTATGTCATCGTATAGGGTTTGTTTAGCACTATCCGTACCAAAAATTAAAAAAAATTGGAGCCGTTTTAAGAACCTTGTGTTGAATTGCTCGCACTATTGCCAACAACTACTAATATTTACAAAAATATGTACAGACTTTATCAAAAATGGACAACAAATTCATTTGATGGAAAAGTCTCTATCTTAATATTGTAGTAGGACAAGTTGCCGAAAAAATGCACAATTTTACATTTTCCGAAAATTCAGAGTTAATCCTGAAAATCGGACCTATGCCATCTTTATAAGTGTATTCAACTCTATTCTTACAAAATATATAAAGAAAAAATTTGGAGACGTTTTTGAGAAAATTTTGAAAATGTTTCTTGGGCTTCATATAAAGTTCCCCCAAACATTAATGAATGTTTTTCAAAATCGCAGAGCTTCAGCTCACGAAAAACGAGAGGCGTTTCTTCTTTAAAAAAAATCCTACGCACGGTTTAGGCGCTGGGTTTGTTAACGAACGAACGAACGACCGCACGACCGCACGAACGACCGCACGAACGAACGAACGAACGACCGCACGAACGAACGAACGACCGCACGAACGAACGAACGAACGAACGAACGAACGACCGCACGAACGAACGAACGACCGCACGAACGAACGAACGCACGAACGAACGAACGACCGCACGAACGAACGAACGACCGCACGAACGAACGAACGACCGCACGAACGAACGACCGCACGACCGCACGAACGAACGAACGACCGCACGAACGACCGCACGAACGAACGAACGAACGCACGAACGAACGAACGACCGGACGAACGAACGAACGACCGGACGAACGAACGGACGAACGAACGAACGGACGGACCGACGGACGGACGGCGACGGACGGACGGACGGACGGACGGACGGACGGACGGACGGACGGACGAACGGACAGACGGACGTTTTGCTTTCAATTAGGTTTTCGGCATCAAGGACCCACAAAACAGGGATTCTGGCTACACGACGAGTTAGAGAATTGTTTCTGAATTTAACAACTGGATTTATCTACTTTTTCGTTATCAGGGCGGCAATGAATTTTTTTGTGCCGAAAATCCGGTTTTTCCACGCAGCTTTACATAATTTTCCCTTTACTACGTATACTCCGTAAATGCACACATATACGAGAAAGAATAAATTAAAGATATATAAATCTATTGTACTGTTTTATATGGATCAGAAATTTAGAAATTAAAGAAACATTAACCCTAAAATTAGTGTAGACAGAAAAGGATTTTTTAAGAAGGTCATCCAGAATATCAAATGTATTTTAAATAAGAAATTTAAAAATCAGAGTAAAAAATGAGTAAAGTACATACAATTTTAGAAACTATTCAATACAAGCAATTACAATAGTTGGGTTTTGTTAAAAGAATGAAAAGAAGTGGAATTCCAAAAATAATTTTAGAGTGGTTTCCTGTGGGAAGAAAGAAAAGAGAAAAATCTTAACATAACTGGTTGAGAGATTGTGAGGCTCTTGAAAGAGGAGAATGTAACAGTCAAGGATTATGAAGATCGGGACAAATGGAAAAATAAAATTAAAATTACATAAAGTATTAGAATTTTTGGGTAACAAAGTAGTTTTTAACAATATAAAACTGTGAAATAAATAAATATATAAATTTGTTTTAAATATATCAGTTTTTAAAACCATGTTATGCACAATTGTTTTAAAATATATGTACTTTAGCGCACTTTTATAATTTTGAAATTGCATTTTTGAATTTCGTGCTTCGTTTGAAGAACTGTCAGAATGAAACTCTTGTAAATTTTCTCTTTGTGGGATGAATACACATGAAACCATTGCGATGCTTCGTTTCGTTTATTTGTAATTTTTTTACGTTAAAAACGAAGTTTAAAAGCTGTGTGCCGAATTATTATCTGAAAAAGGGAAGGCATTTGCGGAAATAGGCGACTGAAAATGGCTGCGCAAACCTGCCTTTTAGTGAACATTACAAACTTTCTTTACATCTTCAAGCTACAATTTCAGAGTCGTAACAAGGAAGAGAGATGAATAACGCAATTACTACCTTCAAAACAAAGCTGACATTTTGAAACTATATAAAATAAAATTGCTCTACCAAAATCGACTAGGCAAGAAACGACCTAGAAAAGGAAGGAAATCCTACAGAAATGTATGAACACTTGAAAGAAAATGTTTTTGAAGCAGCAAAGGAAGCACTGGAGAAGAGAATAGAAAAACATACACTAAAAAATGTTTAGATGAACTGGAAAGTACAACAGAATAAAAGAAAAAGGCAATGAAATGGCTGAATGATAAAACCCCAAAATCTAGCCAGAAATACGTTCAGAAACGACGAGAAGTAAAATCAGCAGTGAGAATGGAAATGAACGAACACAGGGATAGAGTATGTAGAAACATCGATGGAACAATAGGATGGCCTAAATCAACTGAGGCCTGAAAGATTATTGAGAAAATGAGACAAAATAATGTTAAAAAAGTGTTACACAAAGAATTCCTTCTCAGAAACGTATACATCATTACTCCGTACTTTTACAAGACAGTAGATTTGGATATGAAAGTTAGCAGCTGGCAAGAGGTTGGGACAACACTGTAAAGCCAACACACACCAAGGAAATTAGAGAACATTACTACGAGAAAGTCTGTGCCATTTGTAGCACCTCAAGTTTTTAAGATGGACCCGCCCTGCCCAGCGCCAGCGGTTAAAAATCTGTTTCTTCTAGTAAAAATTTGCGGCGTTCCTTTTCGTGAGTGGTGACAAGGGCAGTTAACGGGGCGTAGTACCCTTTATATTTGCGTGAGGCGATTGATCGACCCTTTCCTAAAATTGCAGGGGCCAGCGATTCAGTACGCACGACGCGCGTTGGCCTAACGGTTCTTCGGCCGAAGAATAATTTCAAAGATTGAGGCCCAGCTGCACTGCATTACACCGACCACAGCGAACACTCTCCCCCCGCTTAGGGCCGTGCAGTAACTTTCGCACCAAAAATGCAACGGCAATTGTTTTGTGCCACATGAGCTAGCGCACCATTGGTTCGGGTGTCGCCCCGCCACCGCTCCTGGTAGCTGATCCTAAGCAATCAGAAGGAAGCATTCGGATCGGAGGAGGGGATCAAAGTCTTGGTTTTGTCGCGTGTGAGGCCCCAAGACCACTCCCAGCTGGAATTCGAACTTAGCACTGCGCAATTAACTTCTATTCGAGATTTTACTGAGTTCATACTTCTGACTTGTGCCTCGAACGTGACTTCAAAATTCTCACATAAGACTTTGCGTACCGTAGATGAACTTCTACAATAGACTTTGGGCTTCGAAAATGCACTCACAGTGGCTTACATCTCGAACCAACTCGTGGATCACTGATGTCTCAAAAAAGACTTCATGTTTAATTTCGACACTAAACTAGTGGATGGACTCAATCCCTTGAGTTCGTCGTAACATGTGCTCAGAGACCGATCACTTTGATCGCTTTCTCGTCTGATTCGCGGAGCGAATACAAATCATCGCCACATCACCTTGACATCGTCGACGTCACAGTCGGGACTCTGGTCGCGCGCTGTCGTCCGACACCCGGCCCCGCCTGGATGAAGGAGAAAAAGCCGGGCACGCATTTCACCTCCGCACAATCGGGCCTAAAACGTGGTCGTAATTGCAAATGCTAGTGGATTTGCGTAAACATTGGTATCAATGGGTTTTTTAGGTTCTTGAATTTGAATATCATGAAATGAAATTTCAAAATTCAAAATTGCGGCTTCAAAATCGCGGATCAACTCATTTAAAAATAAACAAAAGTGCATAAAAATATACATATGGGATTGTGAAGATCACTGATTTCGAATTTCATAATGAAATTTCAAAATTCAAAATTGAACTTGAAAGTGAAGGGTTTGTACGTAGAAATATGGTTATACGTAAAGTTCTGTTTTCGAAGTTGCTGAATACAAATATTGCAACGAAATTCAAAACCGCTGCTTTAAAAAGATATATCGGATTTAAAGGGTAAAGATTTTTTTTAGAGGGTAATGTGATTTAAGAGAGTTTGACTTCCTTGGTTATTGATTTTCTTAACGTATAAAAAGTGAACAATTGTTATGGTCGTAAAGTAGCATCTGCGCACCTTTTCCTGTGCTCTGGAATCTATACCCCCTTCCTTTTCCTACACTATTTTTTTAAAAGTGAATTATGAAAAAAGAGATTTTCTGGTAACATTTTATGTATTAACTGATCATATTAATTCTACTAATGTTCTTTGAAAAGAAACCTCTACAATTTGTCATTCACACTAACACCGCAATTAGCGTTAGAGACACTATTATGGCAATTTATGATTTCACGTCTTATCCTAAATACACCGATATTGACGGAATATCTTGCCCAAAATCCTGATGGTTTTAGAATATCTGTGCAAATCCTAACTAGCACTTATTTATTGAAAAATATTATATGTTATTGAAAAAATGGTCAACTGTAGTTTGACATAACATCATTAAGTTCACTTTTACACCCATAGAACACTCAGTCTTGGTTTCTGCGACAAGAAAATAAGAATCCTTCAAGTACACTAAAAATACTGAAGTGCTCGGTGGCACGTATTCATATTGTTTAATCATTCCAAAATTTGTATCAGTTATTTTCTTATTAAAAGTAATTATCAGAAGAAGAAATCGAAAAACTATACCGAGAAAATAAATCCCCGTGGCGTCCAAGACACTTCCGGGATATCTAGTGTTAAATCGTGCTATGTAGCATTGCAGTGAAGTGGCTATAAAATAAAAAGTTGCAGATGTATGCAGCGAAATGTGTGTTATTCTGATTAAGGCTTCTCCTTATAAATAAAAAATTGATTGAGCAGGAATACGCAGGACAAAAAATATAATCCACAATATACAGTATATGACTAACATTGTTACGCTACACAGGTTAGAATTCAAAAGTATTATAATAAAATAATTACACCCTTTTTTTAACAATATACTTAACTTATAGTCAAAAGTGTCTTCTATTCGGAAACACGAAAAGAACCATAGAAAATAATTTAAACACTTTTTTTAATTTAACAAATGTAGTCGACATGAAGCAATGAATTCGCGTGTTTCGAGCAACGGTAACATTACGAGACCGTAAGGACGACAAACATGATTGAAATAACGTTTTGGGGCTAAAGTAGTGTGCTCCAATGACTTCCAAACGAGATTTGATAGGTCAGAATGCCGAATGCGCACTTTGATATTTCCCATTATGGCCAGGTTTTTGGCCCGATTCAACCAGTGGGCGCCGGCCGCTGCGCTGCAGGCGGCGCCGGCAATCAGCCGCCCACGAACGAGGTCATCCCATTAACAACAGTGAGACCTTTTGGAAATGACCCGTAATCGGCTCCCCGTCAGCTCCTTTTCTCCGCCGAGGTGCGGAAAAACTAACAAAGGGTGCTGAGAGCGTAGATGCTACCAATACGGCATGTTATTGCAGCAACAATTTATTTTTTTCTGTTTTTTGCTTCTGAGGGGCTTGGAGACGCGTTTTGTCAATTGTAGACGCAACAAATTTAAAAAAATATTGTTGACAAAACTTACCACAAAATCTCCAAGCTTAAACCTTTAATACATACAAATTCAAAATTGCGAATAAAATGTATATTAATATATAAGATGACATTAGGCCATCTCTTACTTACGCTTTTCCTATGAGGTGCAATGCATCTTCAGCACATATAAATATACATACAAATCCTACAAAATAATTTTTTAAGGAAATTTTGCAAGCCTAGTGGTTAATAAACCATTGTTTGGAATACCAACAAGCAAATTCACCGAGAATTACAAATGGATCCTGTTAAAACATATAATGACACAGCCCACAAAGTTTTATAACTTATTAATTCTGCTCGTGCTTCAAAAAAATTCGATATAGGCCAACACTATGAAACCTTCTGTATTCGTTCAAGGTGCCCCAAAAATATTTTTCACCATCATAATTTTCTTTTTACCAATTTTAAAAACCTTTCAATTGCAAGTATTTTACACTCTTCTACTCTTTTCCATTACCATTTTTAAATCATGTATTCATTTAATTACAATTTCAAAAATAGGTAAATAATTTACCTTAAAAAAATCGCTGGCCTAAATGCCATTTGAAGCATTTTAAACCCCCTGAAAATTTGTATGGGAATTGAGCAGGCAGTAAATAAAAGTAAAAAAATAAATTTGCATTAATTAATATTATCAAAAGAAATATTAACCTCATTAAACTTTAATACTATCTGGAAAAAACCAATTAAAAAAAAAAATGTTCATAATTTTTCACGGAATGCGGGAGCTTTCAAGACTAAGTAAATTAGAACTTAATATTATTTAACTATTAAATTTTCAATTTATTAATTGTAATAAATATAAGGTTATTTAAAATATAAATAAATATTTCACTTTTTATCATATTAAACAATTTTATCATATAAATGTTTGCTGATTCCTGTACTGAATTCAAAATCTGATGATTAAATTTCAATATTTAAGTCACGAACTTAAAATATTACTAGTTAACTCCAATTAACTTAATGTTAACATTTTTTATGACACGTATTTTCAATGTATTTTGCTCAGCAAGTTTTAATGTTCATTCGATGCCATTTCTTGTAACAGTTGGGATACGACTTTATAGCGCTGGTGGCAGAAGAAACCAGTTGATTTGGTGACCATGTAATATTTGGGCTTAGCTTTCACACAAATTGAAAATCCTTAAAGATCCACAAAATTTGGCTCATACATATTATGATGCTTTGTTTGTATAATACGTTCAGACAGTGCTAGTAAATGACAACTTACGCTATTTATTGAGAGCTATATTCTTTAGTTGGTTGTTTATATTATTGTAAAGAATGTGGAAAGTCCACATACGTTATCACGTGAAACATCTGATAATGACAGGAAAATGTTTAGTTAATTGCGAATTATGAAGACGTGCGAAACCTGGAACGTACTATTGACTTGAAATAACCATCTAGCTTTTCTTGTTTCAAAGCAGAAATCTACTTGTGTCGTCTTTGTTCCGAGGGTGCTACAATTTTACATTCCTCATTTTTTGAAACTTGTGGGGGATCTAAAAAAGCTTACTCTGTTTCTCCTGGCCCTTTTTGCCCCAGTCCACTATCGGACACAACTTGGTTATCGTGAAAATACAACTTTATTTTAAAGAAAAAAAATCTCACTGCGAGAAAGTGTACCTAAACAAAACTAAAACCTTTAAAATATTATAGACAGAAGAAAATCTCCAACAAAGAATGATCACCACGTTTTAAAAGAAAATAGACATGTTGTGTTCTATCCACCAGCTCATGGCTTCTAGCAACCTGCCGTTTGTCACCCAGAGGCGATGTTGCTGCCCTCCAAACTACTAAAAGTTACGTGTTCTGGACATCTCTATTTTCGTAAAAAGGTATGAATGCACACATGTGTTCAAAGTGAAACATTATGAATGATTTACGTGTTAGGCTGAAACTGTGACAGATGGATTAATTTTTGTAGGGAAGTTTTTATTGTAGTGGAGAATGCGTACCTCTGGGTGGTGAAGGAATGATTATTTAAATTGATGAAAGTTCGACATGAAGAAGAATTGATATAAAAGAGTATAATGAAGTAAAACAGAGAAATAGAAGGAATTGAATTTGTGTCAACACTATTTTTCAAGGTTGTTGAAAAAAGAACAAGAGATATTTTGGCTGAAATGCAGTTTGTGATCAGATTCGTTTACTCACGCAGAACCAGAAAACAAACGGACAGAACTGATCTTCAGGGGATTTTTGTGAGTATATGTAGAAAACATGAAGAACATATACATGCCAAATGATTGTTAAGGTGAGTATTTCCATAAAATACGTTGGTAATTACGCGTTGGCCAGACTGAAGGATATTTTATGTTAACACGAGGGCCGAAGATCTTAGCCTCGTTCTCAACTTGGACATGCATAGAGCGAAGCGACACAAACCTGCCGGAAAGTGCGTCGCTGGCCGCGCACACTGGCCGCGCCACGAGAGACTCATTCTTGAAATCGACAGCACGCGTGAACGAATCAGATCACTAACTGCATTTCTACCCAGAAGTTTTTAGATAACAGAAAACATTTGGTCAAGCTGGGAACCACTGTGAGATCTCCCATTCTTGGAGATATTATAATTGTCCAAGTGGTCAATGGCACCTTTCCTTCAGCCGTTATTTATCAAGGACTTTAAAATACGTACTCGCATTCAATTAAAAGCATTTTATTTAAATTAAATTTTCATTGCCTCGGCGTGGGGGTCAAAGATCAATTTCAATTTTTTCTTTATAAATACGCGTAAAGAAAAAATAAATATGATTGATTGACTGTTAGTGATTCTGGGCGCGTCAACTACCGAGGTGATTAGTCCCGTAAGTGTAGTGCATATTTTTCATTGGGAAATGGCGTAGATCTTCCTCCACTGGATGGCGAGAACTGGCTCCGACCTACCGTTGACTTTCGGGGTTTTCCCCAACCAGGTATCTTCCACCAACAGTGCGCCGCCCCAGCCGGAACCAGTTCTAAGTCCCCAACCGGTCTCCCAACATGTGTGGTAGTGTAGTGCATGTTAGTGTAAGGAGTGAGGATAGGACAAGGAAGAGGAAGGAAAGATCGCGCGCGGTCCGTGATCCGTATGTTAGGGTTGCTCCGGCATTCACCTAATGTTGATTGGAGAAACCACGGAAAACTACCGATCAGAGCAGCCGGCCGCTAGAATTCTCCTCTAGACAGCGACTGTATTCGACCTAGCTGAAAAGCTAGGCATTTAAAAGATTATAAACATTTGTTAGTGAGAACGTGATTGAGGAAGACACGGGGTGTTTCCAAGTGGGAGCAAGACTAAGAGAAGTTCGACAACACGGAGCGGTGATACAACAGAATAGATACAAGAAGGCTCCGCGGTAGGACGGGATTAGATGCGTAACAAATTATTGTGATAAATTCTCCGGCAACGCAGGGAATTCAGAGCAGTTAGAAATAATCCGAGAAAGTATGTGCTGTTGTAGCACCACTCGTTTCATAACTGGTTACATTTACCAGCTAGAAATACTAATATAATTGTTAAAATTATAAATACAGCAGTTCGTTGGTCACCCCTTACATAATTTCTTATTTATAATAATTAGGTGATTATGGAATATGTCGATGACTAATGAATTCGACTGTAATGCAGTTATTTATAATTCAGCAAGTATATTAGTGCTAAGTACGCTCGATTCATAATGTGACGTATTTGTCTTGGGACACATATAACACGCCTAAGCACCAGCCAATTAGCAGAAGCAGGCTATGAATACGAAGTACACTTCAATGCAAAAATTACTCTTATTCAGCTTTCAGTTTGTATCCTAAACCTTCAAACCAATACACCTTCAGACCTCCTAAAACTTATATAGTACGACTATATTAAAATGTTCAGTTAATAGTCCCTGTTGTGAACCTTCCCCACTCCTCATAATTCGCCGCTGGGCTACATACTATTTCATTTTCTTGAAAGATTTTTGTCAATTTAGAGCACCCTGCATATTTTTTTTCTTCTTTGCGTTAATTTATAAATGAAATAAATGTGCTTGATTTCTTGCCAGGTTTATTTAGGAAAATATGAATCATATTTTATTGTAATGTTATACGCTATTTATATCTCTATTATTATTTTTTCTTTTAATTTGTAACAGGTTTAAAAAATTGACTCATAGCTCTCTCTTTACCTTGAATAAGGCTTCACAGGTGAAGAAACTAGGCTACTATCATTAGTCCACATTCCGAAAAAAAAATTTTTTCACTAAAAGAAATAGCACTCCTACGAAGAAAAATTGGCCTTCACGATCAGACTTATATCATTCTTGACCTACGAATACCACTTCAGTCCGATTAGTATCGGCTCCCACACACGGATTCTTTCACCATATTCTCTCATTATTCGATTTCAAATTCTTGGGACGTATGAGACAAACTGAAGACAATTTGAACAAAATAGAGATATTTATCCTCTTTTGCCTAACAGGCGCTCAGTGTGCTTTCGGCCGTCCGCCTGTAATTTTTACTGCTGTTATCTTAAGACGGTGTGTTTGCTATCATGCTTAAACAGGGATCTTAATAAATTGTATTTATTGCGTGATTAATGTAGTTGAACGAGGTCAAGATAAAACCGGAGTATAGAATTATTTTATCCTACATTTTAAACAAAAACGTTATCTTTGCGGGTAACGAGAGCCATTAGCAAGGGGAAAGTGGAGCCAAGCTCTGATAACCCTATTCTTGTTTTCACTGCATGTTCGTTATTTTAACTTAGCACGATTAAACAAACTCATTACAATGCGATTTATTTTGTTTCCATTATAAGCCTCGAAAAAGATCATGGGCCACAGATATGGAAAAGTGAACTTGACATGAACTAGCTGTGAAGTGCATCTTGTTAGATTCAACTGATAAATGCTGTAATATTTAAACAGATACCTTTGCAGTTAAAAATACGTAGCTAGTGAGTTCCAAACTATGTTCTCGGAGGCGGGGCCTTCGAAGGGATGGACGGAGACGGAAACTAGCGTCCGTTCTGAAGAATCAATAATCCACCTTAATCTACCAACCAATAATCACCACCTTAATCTAAAGCACCAATAATCCACCTTAATCTAAAGCTGAAGAACGTAGTGCTCCTCTGCACAAAGAGGCAACCAAGGCGAAAGTGGAGATTCCTTTACAAACATTTTGACCTCGATCCCCCTACGCCAAAAATAGGTTACCAACCCCTCAAAAATGCTCGTAAGACACGGCATTCAGAGATTTCGATTGCTTCGCCTTTCAAAAAACTCTGTGAAGAAAAGGAACAATGAAAGAGAGAGAAGGCAGAAGGTAAGGGACCTGCGAAGAAAAGATTCGAATTTTCTACTACAAGAAGATAACAAGGACCTAAACGGAGCTCTACAAGCTGTTTGTCACAATCTTCCACAGAGACATTGACAATGAAAGTGACGATCCTTGTATAAAATCATTTATTTGCTTTGCTTAACTGACGAATAATCCAATGTCACTGTCATATCTTGTAAAGAGTGTAAAAATGTATCACATCGGGACTGTGCAGAATACGATGTTGAGTGTCTTATTTGCAAATTTTATGATGGCACACAATAACCTATTTTTAATGAACAAAACGTAAATGAAAATTCGTAGATCTACATGAGTGGAAACAATGGTTGCAATTTCACCAAGTCAGCGAAGTTATGTCGTTAGTATGGATTAAGGTTGCTACGGTTACCTTTACCCTGTGGGGGATCCCATTACCCAGTTGATCGGGTAATGAGAGACAATCGAGCCAGTTTGTTTTTTGTTTTTTACTGATAACAGAACCTAGATTAACAAAAATCCTTTCTACGGTATTTTTATTTCGCTCTTTCCTTATTAGGCTCTCATTCCCTCGTTCTCCCCTACATGTACTGGTGAGACGGTGAACAGCTACGGACTTGATATTTGCTCTTGTGGCTGGGTGGTGTACCCCGGCTTTATTTATAGTACGATTTGAATTGTGGCATCTTCTGAAGCAAAATGCTCAATAAACCGTTATATTTGGTACTCTAGTCTTCCTGTTTTATTAATACATTTCACATTCATGCATTTAACCTCCAACAAAAGTCAAGTGACGATAATAATGAACACATTAGAACCCTGATGGCAATTCGAAAATAAACAATAAAAGAGCGAAGTTTTAGCCTAGTTGAGAACTTTCTGAATTTTAAATGAAAATCGGTTGGCGTAAAAATTAATACAACACGTTTTTAATACAATATATTTGATGTAATTTAATAAGAACTAAATAATACTAGTTTATGAAGAAAAGATCGATGCGAAAACTGTGCTTATGAGATAACGAAGAATGTAAATTTGAACGGCAGTCGCGCGAAGTCAAAAGCATTACAACGCCAGCAAAGATGAAAACTAGCAGCCCAAACCAACGTTCGCTAGAGGACGTCGGGCAGCTTTGAGCATCTGAGGCAGGTTGCTTGGCGCTCAGGCCCGACGTTCGGATGGTCGTCGGAAAGGCGGAAGAAGATCCGGCGCGTCTCCAAAGCCTTCCGGAAGTGCTTGTCGTTGATGGACGGACTGAAGTGCCAGGGCCACGCGTACGAGGCGTTGACTGAGGGCGGGCGAGGCCAGCGGGACGCCACCGGCGAGTCCCACCGCTTTCGCAGGTAGGCGCAGCGACCGCCAGCTTCCAGGTCCCCGCAAGTGCCCTTATACAGGATGCACAGCTCGGCCGGGTCCACAGGCAGCATGGGCCCTCGGTGAAACGGCGGTGGGGGCGGTTCTGGGCACACGCCCCCAATGTGGTGGTGCGTCTCCTGGAAAATGACACGTTAGACTGCGATTGAAGCAAATGTGTCACATGACTTAACATTGTCGTTGAAACTTTTTAATTTCATGGTGTACAATCTTAGAAACATAAAGAGTCCGTACAAACCTCTGGTTTCAGTCATATTCGCTGAGAAAGCAATATTGCAAATAATGATCTTTATAAAGTGAATACTAACATTTAATATTCAAGAAGTTATTGTTTCTATTAAAAAATATATTTTTTAATGTTATTCATGCGAAGATGAAATTTCCGAGATTTAAAAAAGTACTCTCATTTTTTTTATTCATTTAACAGAGTGAGCTGATTATACAACGCTCAGCCATATGGCTTTTCAGTTGTTAGAAGCCAGCATTTTCAGACGAAAATATGCGTAGGGGGTGGCTACGGCCACCTCCGATTAATCATATATTGAAGTAGTGCGAATGATAAAGTGGAGGAATACATATTGTTGACTTTTTATGGGATGACTATTTATTTCATTATCTTATATCAGCCATTTCCGGAGGAAGATGTGGAAAGGGAGTCGGTTGCGGAGACGAGTTTCTACGGAATGCTCTTTACCTATGTTGTAGTGGGAAGCACCGGTAACTTAGGGTAGATTTTGGAAGAATGATGCTGAAAGTTTAATGATGTATGTTTGGACGGGTTCTATGGCTAGGTCTTTGTGAAAGTTAGTGTTGCTTATAAACGGTAAAAATAAAGGTACGTTAACTGCAGTTCTGAGGAACCTATTTTGGAATATTTGGATTTTGTTGATGGTTGTAGGGGCGCCATTGCACCAGACTGGACAAGCGTACGTAAGTAATGGACGTAAAATGGCTTTATATATAAAAGAACAGAATGAAGCTTTAATGATGAGTGTCGGTTGATTACTTGTCGAAGAATACCTAGGCGTCTATTAGCTTCGTTTACCTTGGAGGTGATGTAGTCTTTCCAAGTCAATCTGGTGTCCATTAGGACACCTAGATAACGGACTGGGGCGGTTGAGGAGCACCATGGTATTACTGTCGAGTCAAATTTTAGTGAGAGTGGGAAGGCTGGAAACCGTAGCGTGAAAACTTTGGATGTGGATTTGTTTGGATTTATCTTGATTTTCCTATTTCTGCACCATGATTCAATAGTCGTGAGGTGTGTCTGAATTAAATTCCTTGTGGTATTGAGATATTGGTCAGAAGCAAAAATGACAGTATCGTCTGCAAAAAGGGCAGTGGGTACATTAGGGTGCGTTGGAATGTCTGAAATGAATATATTAAAGAGGACTGGCGACAACGGGGAACATTGTGGAACTCCTGCTGAACTATTTCGTGGTGAAGAGAAGTCCACTTTTACAATAAATGTGCGGTCTTTAATGAAATTGGATATGGTGTTGATTAAATATTTCGGTATACCTAGTTTTCTTAGTTTATGTATGATTCCTTCGTACCAGACCCTGTCGAATGCTTGAGCGACATCGAGGAAGACTGCTAATAAATGATGACCAGAGTGAAATGCTTCGTGAATATTTTCAGTTAAACGCAGTAATTGGTGACTTGGGGAGAAACCAAACTGAAAGGGAGGAATAATATTGTTTTGATATAAACTTTACGGAGTCCCTTCAGTAGTAATTTTTCTAACATTTTTGACAAAATGGAATGAGACTGATGGGTCTGTAACTAGTAGGGTTGGCATTGTTTTTGTTGGGTTTTGGTACAGAAATTATTACGGAATGTTTCCAGGAACTGGGGAAATATCCTGTCCTTAGCACCGAGTTATATATGTTGGTTAGAAATGCTATGGCGCTTCTGGGGACATTTTTCAAAACAATGAAGTTGGTGCGATCATGACCCGGTGATTTCCTTGCCGGTAAGTTTTTAATGGTTTGATATACTTCTTGGGGAGTTATAAAAGGAATCCGTCTTGGTGTATTGAAATTAGGGGAACTATTAAATTCAATGACTTCATTATGAAATTCTTCCCGAATGTTGTGAGTTTGGAAGGTTGAGGTAAAGTAATCAGCGAGCATTTCGGCTTTCACTTTATCGCTATGAGCTGTCATGTTGCCATTTTTCAAAATTGGAATGTTTGATTTAGTTCCTAACAACCTGCGTGTAGCTTTCCACAAGGAGCCATCGTGGGGATTTAGGTCTGCAACGTAGTTTTTGTATTTCTCAAGGTGGAATGAGTCTAATGCGTTGCGGACAAGTCTGATTAGGTGTTTGTATTATGATTTTAAGTGAGGTAATCTAAGTTTAGCCAAAGACGTCTTACTTTGTTCATCCTTGTTATCAGAATTTGGATGTCTTCCGGGAGCTGAGGATGGTTTAAATCGCGAGTTGTCTGTAAAGTGCTTTGGGAAGAATTTTGAATAGAATTGATAATATCATTGGTCAGAATGAAGGTGGATTCATCAATTTCCGATTGCGTTGTTAACAGTTTAATAGGAGGGATATATGATGCGAGATGTTTTGAAACTTCTACCAGTTAACTTAGTGAGTATTTAAACTTGGTACACTGTTTATAATTGGTCGAGTTTTGCTGGCAGTTAAAATAATCGGATTATGATCCGAATCCAGCTCTGAGATGGAGAAGGGGACTAATGGAATATTTGAATTGGTAATGGCTATGTCTAGGATGGCGGGGATGCAATTCGAATTGTATAGAATTGCATCGAATTGTATGGAAAGTGCGTCGGACCGATCGGAGCAATAACTTTTAAATTGTAATTTTGACATAGATTGTGAAAAATATATTCCGTCTGAAGAATTGGTTCTGCGTTGACGCCATGACGTATGTTTTGCGTTCAGATCACCCAACAAAATACAGGAAATATTTGAAGAGAAAAGTGTCCAAAAATGTGACCAAAGGAGGAATTTGTTCGGTGGTTTGTAGGCTGAGATAACTATTAAGTCACCACTCATGAGGGAAACCTTCGCTGATATTGTTTCTACTCCTGGCGTGAAGAAGTACTCTCATACTGAGGGATCTGGAAGTACACATTGTGACCATTGCGTTCAGTTTGAATAATCAAAAGATTAGGGTAGGCTATCTATTGAACAAGAATTAAGTTTCGACTTCGAAGCCGAGAGGATTCAGATATAAAAAGAACTGCAAGGTATCGTGACTGCAGATGGAACAAATCAACCATCAGAGGAAGGCTCAAACGTTTCCTGGCATCTTTCTTAGAGAAATACAATTATTTTTCCATGAGAGTCATAACAGCTGCCTACCATGTTAGACGATTCCGTCAGTTACTTGTAGTTACAAAATTGAAAAAAGTCGTTAATAACCTCATTGGGCCGATGTAGACTGTGTATCGGCCATGAGTCGTTCTATCCTTTTCACAATACTACGTTCGTAAACCACCTAAGAAAAAATTAATATAATAAATAAGACGTTTTGTGGAAGTAGGAATACTCATCCAATATGTTTAGCCACAATTAATTTGTTTCGATTGTTTTTGACGGCCGGTAGACTGTAAAATCATTGCCAGCCGTTAAGAAAGGTCTTTCGTTTGGTGCGTTAAGTCTAAGCACACTACAGTATCACAAACATACGATACGAGTGGTAAAAGCGAGTAGAAAATGTGACACGAAGCCGATAGGTCGAGTGGCGCAATCCTAAGAGCACAAACTAACATTTACCAAATGCAACATCCACTATTTTAGCCAGCCTTACTGGTATTCATTTTATTTTCATTCATGCATACAAATCACTATGGTACATTAAGATATATCATTATAATTATATTATATTTAGTTAATTTTACCACCTAAGAAACATTATTACTGCATTTACATTTAGCATATTATTTAGCATATATTACATTTAGCATATTATAAACTGCATTACATTTAGTTATGTTTCATTAAAACAGTATCTGATGCGATCAAATAATCTTGTTTGCTTTGTTTTATTCACAAATTTATCTGAACATTTGAGCATCGTCTCATAAATTCACGAACACATTTCAAAATTGCTATTTTCATATCAATTCAACAAAATAATGTTTATAACGAATTACGAGAGTTGCTCCATATGTATCCGGAATAACAAATGAAAACTTCTTAGTTTCATTTGTTATATCATTCAAAATAGTTTTATTTATTTATTTTTCAAAATATGCTCCGTGACTACGATGACTATTCTCCACGATGAATATTTGTGCATATGTTTTATTTTCGAAGATCTTTTTCCTTTCCGATTGAGTATTTGAATTATCTGTGCACGTCTTCTAGAATTCATTGGGAAATATAGTTATTTAAATTATTGTTTCCATGTTGTTGCGGCAGGAACCTTTCCTTGACGAAGGACATCATGGATAAGAGCCCAAAATGTATTGCTTATTTATCCTTGAAAATAGATTTTATTACATGAAAGCTTTTTTTTCAAAATTCATGTAGTATATGACTTAGTGTAGGGGCCACAGAATTTTGAAAATGTGCACAGAATTCACTTCTCCCCATAGCACGTCATACGCAGATTCAACTGTTCTTTTTACGTAATAAATGAAAAATAAATGAATAAATGTCTGCGAGCTTGCATTTTTCGTGATGCAGAATGATCCTGCGTCGTCGTTTTTTCTGATTTCTTGAATGACTTCTGGCAAACATATGGTCGTGTACCTTTTAGAACTGACTGTTTTATGAATCTCTAGTGACACTGCAGTAACATGCTCATTAATAAAAAAAACAGGAGACTATTTGCTTCGAAGTGCTTTTTGCGCGATCATTTTTTGTTGTGTTTGGCTCTTGTTGAAAGCCCCTCGCAGTCGATTGCTGTTTACTTTCGAGCTCGTATGCAGAGGACCAAGATTCGTCACCTGTGTAGATGTTATACAACACGGCTTACAACAATACGGCCTACAACAGCTGATTTTGGATGATATTTAAACTCGTCAGAGAACGAATGACGGTCAAGATTGAATTCAATAAAGCAGTGATACATAGTTGTTTTCTATGGTGCTTCACCACAGAAAGTCTAAATGAGTTGATCGATACATTGTTGATTTAAACCCCGTCGAAAATCGTAGAAACCATCTCCCAGAAATGTTCCCCAGTCAGTTTGATTCTTTAACGGACAAGAGACATTCACATTACAGAACACCACATGCTCGCGTCCGTAACGCACCTTTTGCCTACGCATAACCACAAAGATAGCCGGCGGCGCTAGCCGAATTCGTTTACTACGCTCCGTGAAGTCACGAAGGTTGAGCGAATTCGAGACTCGCCGGTTCTTGGTTGGGTGACCGGCCAGGAACGGCGCACCAGAAAAAAGTATTCCCAAATTGAGAAGGGAGCTTTAGGGATTATCTTCGCAGTGAGGAAGTTAAACGACTACCTATACGGTAGCAAATTCCACATAATCACGGACCACAAGCCTTTAGTGCAGCTGTTCCATCCAGGGAAAAGGATCCCAGAGAGCACGGCGAAGAAGTTGCAAAGATGGGCGTTGTTTCTAACAGACTATAATTACCAAATCAATTTTAGGAGGACGACCCAACACGCGAATGCGGATGCCATATCTAGGCTACCGGGAGGGCCGGACCTGGATTTTGACAGATCTGAGGAGGAGTGTCTCCAGATTGACGCCGAAGAATTCCAGGTGCTGTCGGAGTTTCCTTTGGGGGCTAAAAAGATTGCAAAGGAGACAGAGACCCAGAGCTGCGGATGGTGAGGAGTTACGTCAGGGAAGGCTGGCCGCTCAGGTACATGAGGAGTAACGCGGCGTGGTACAGTAAGGACAGGTTAACGTGTAAGGCGGGGTGTTGCTCTTAGTAGGGGAGGAATACACGAGGGTGATCATCCCAAGCAGTCTGAGGAAGACAGTGCTGGAGCTCCTCCACAAAGGACACTGGGGCATAGTCCGAACTAAGTAGCTGGCACGCCGTCACTGCTTTTGGGAAGGCTTAAATACGGATATCATCCAGATGCTCAGGAGATGCGAAGCCTGCCAAGTTAACCAGAGTGCACCCAGCAAGGACTTGGTTTCCTGGCCCGAGCCCAGTGAACCATGGGAACGAGTGCATGTGGACTTCGCTGGCCCATTTTGGGACAAGATGTGGATGGTGGTGGTGGACGCTAAGTCCAACTACCCGTATGTTGTTGAGATGGCCAGCACAACGTCGGCGCATACAGTCGACGCACTGGAGAGGATATTCGTGACCGAGGGGCTTCCGGTCACATTAGTCTCCGATAATGGGACCCAATTTACTTCCCAAGAGTTTGCAAGGTACTGCAGGAATAACGGAATTCAGCACATCTGTAGGCCGCCTTTCCACCCACAATCCAACGGGGAGGCAGAAAGGTTCGTCAGGACATTCAAGACGGCGATGTCCAAGCGCGCGCAGCGGGAACGCACAGGTCCCGAGCACTACTGCGGGTCCTAGCCACGTTCCGCACGTTGCCAAGCGCGGACGGTAGGAGCCCGACCGAGGTACCCCACGGAAGACAGCCGCGGACATTGTTGTCCCTCCTGAGTCCGTTGGACTCATACAGGTCGGTAGGAGCACAGCCAAAGTTCCAGGTAGGTGACAAAGTATATTGCACCTCCTTCAAGAAATCCCCAGCATAGCTTCCGGGGATCGTTACTGCAGTAAAGGGAAGCAGGACATTCTTGGTCCGTACTGAGGGTAGGGTAGTTGCACGCCATCAGGGACAAGTAAGACCCCGGGTTAACCTCAGCAGGGTAGACTCGCTGCCCCAGGTATCTCCCCAAGAGTTCTACCACAAAGTTATGAGGGAAACAATTTACGTCCCACAGGAGGCAGCCGCCGCGGGCCCCGTGACCAGGACACAGCAGAGTCCCCACCAGCAGACGACAGCGAGCCAACCGACGGGGGCGCAGAGGAGCCGCCTAGGATGGAGTGGCGTCCCAGGAGGAGCACCAGGAGGGTGCGATTTGCGCCGTATACGACGCAATTGGGCGCGGAGGGTGTCGTGACCGGCCGCACACAATTGAAAGAGCCGCCGCCGAGTGACGTCAGCAGAGCGTTACCGCCCCTGGCGGCAGAAGGTGACAACCGGTGCGAGCTAGCCGAGCCCGGCTGCGCGCGGCCGTCACGCCCGAGCAGGCGGGTAGAAACTCGGCCCCGCCCCTACTCCACAGCTAGTCGGCGGGCCCATAGCCCTGCCGAGCTATAAGAGGGCCCCGACTCAACGCCAGGCAGACAGCGAGCGGCTGTGGTAGTAAGCGTATCTTGGCGAGTGTTTTGGTGTTGAAGTGTGGAGAGCGGTTACGCGACGACGGACGACGACGACGTTGCTACGAACTTGGAACTCTCCTACGGTTATTTGGTGACTTGGCAGATTTTGGGACTTCCTCTGGTTTATAACGACACGGCTTCGCTTACGGTACAATCTTCTGGTGATTCGGCACAGTAGCTATTGTACCTGGTTTTGAATAAAATAGTTTTAAGGATCCTGGTGTTTTTTTTTTTTTTTTTATACTTCAGTTCGAAACTGCCCGAAAGAGATTATTGGATCTTGTAAGTCAGAAAGCAGATCCAGTGGTTTCAAAGGAAGAGGTAAGAGTTTCTGATTTCTAATTTTAATTTAAAACGACCCTATTTTTTCATCACGATTTCAATTCTCTGATATTTCAATAGTTTAAAAAAATTAAAGTCACTCTGTATAATTCCGAATAACTCATTTTCAGTATCTTCAAGATTAATTTCAAATTAAAGACATGCATTTATTGTTCAAAATTTTAATACATTTAATTTATTTTATAGGCATCATCTACTGAATCCCCGAAGATGCATGGCATGTGGTCTCTTTATAGGAATATTTTAAAGAGAGACCACGAAACATCGTGCTGTGTACACGAAACCCCAACTCGAGAGGATGAACTAAATGCGTATTTAAGCGAGGACTTGCTTCCTCCTGATGCAAATGTACTAGCTTACTGGAAAAACAAAGTGACTCTCCCCAATTTAAGAAAAAGGGATGTTCGATACTTGTGCATTCCACCAGCTAGTGTTTTCGGAGAGACTTTTCAGTACAGTTGGATTGATATGTGACAAAAAAAGGAATAGAATGGACCCAGAAAGAGTTAGAATGTTAGTTTTCCTTAATAAGAACCTTCAAAAATTTTAAAATGTATGTTTCACCTCAATAGTTTTAAATATTCAAATAGTAAATCCATGTATGAAGCACGAAATATATCCTTGCAATTCTGATTAAACCATTTTTGTTGTTGAGTCTTAAAAGTAGTACGGTATCGAGTATCGAAGCTCTCAGACAGGTAACGGTATCGAGTATCGAGAAAATCTGGTATCGACCCATCACTAATTCTGGTAGAGTTTGAATCAATTTCACCGTCTAGTTTTCGAGTAATATAACCGTAAATTTTGTCCTTTTAACATGTGCTCTTATGGTGACTTGGCAGATCCAACCAGAAATTTTAAAATTGTTAGAAAACTAGCTGTTTAAATGTTATGGCGCTTATTCCGGAACATATTCTGATTATCTTTGCTGTTGAAGCGTGCTTTTATCAGAGTGGATACAACAGAAAACAACCGCTATTGAAGTGCAGAAAACACTCACCTGTTCCACAAAGAGTGGTGTGCGTTGAGTTCCAGAAGAATTATAGGACCTAATTTTTTCACCACCACCGTTACTGCTGATGTTAATATAAATCAGATATTGACATTATTGTTCGAACAACTGACACCACAAGAAAGGCTCTGTTGTTACTTTCAACAGGATTCGACAACTGCTCACACTGTTGTTCAATTCATGAACTTCTTAAATACTGTTTGTAATGATGATCGTGGGTTATGGTCTCTTAGATCTCCTGATCTAGCCCCATGTGACTTTTTTCCTTTGGCGGTACTTGAAAGATCAGGTGTGCCTCCCGGATTACTTCTCCATAGCTACCTGTGAGGCATGGACAGTCCTTTAAGCCATTGTACTTAGTGTTAAGACTCCAAAAGACACTCCCATGGCAATTTTTTCAGACTCGCTATCAACTCTGAGAGCCATTGAGAACAGATTCACTTCCAACCCAATTATTCAAAAAATCCACGAGATCCTAGAATATCAAGCTGTAAGTGGAAACCATAAAGAAATAATATGGATCCCCTCGCACAAAAAAATCATTGGTAACGAGAAAGCTGATGCAGTCGCTAAACTAGCCACATCATTTACATCCACCGACAACCAAATTCAAGGCACTCTTCAAGACTTCAAAAAGTTTGTAAAATACTCCTGTCTCGGTTATTGGGACTCTAATTGAAAGTTGAAAGTTTCCAAACTTCATTTAATCAGACCTCATCCTTGACCCAGTTTTCCTCGGAAAAACACTTTATGAGAACAGAACAAGTTATAATCACAACGTTGAGGATAGGTCTTTCAATCTCAATTTCTGTCATTTATTCAAGAGGACTGATCCAGAACCCTGTCCAAAGTGTGGTGCAGCAGTTTCCACCTCCCACCTCACTCTTGAATGCCCTGCTACAAATAATATTAGAAAATTTCTAAAATGGAAGGAAACCTAAAATCAATATTCAGTTCCACAGACGGATGTACCAAAGTAATTAAACGTTTTGAAATTACAAAACTGAAAAACCATGTATAATTTAAAATATTGTAATACCATAGATTGAATGTTGTTGTAAAAATGTAAATATTAAGTTTTTCCTTGAAATTGTATACTGATAGTGGTCGCTGATGATCTCGATGTTATAAAGTGACTTTCAATAAATACATTAAAAAACGATCAGGTGTATGCAAAAAACCTGCATTCGGAGGAAGAGCTCCGGCGCTCTAATGAAGCGCTCTAATCGCAGCAATTCCTCGAGACTTACTTCAAAGGTAAGTCACCGAAGGGCCCAGGAATGCATTCGAGCCGAAGGACACCGCTTTCAGCATCATCTTTGAGATAAGTTAAGCGCGACGATAGTTCCCATATGTGAGTCTTAGTTACCCAACGAGTGAGTCTGTGCTTTCCTGGGCGAGCGAGTCTTCGTTTCCCCGGGAGACGCGACTCCGGAATCTTCGGCTAACGAAAAAATTTTCATCCGGTAGTATACGTCTCAGAAAAGTCACTTGTCTCGCAAATAATTATTTCGGAATGTTAAATGTACTGTGTATCCTCTCGAGAATGCCTCGCCCGTGAAGAGCAAGCAAGGGAACTGACGGCGAGGGGGTGGAGGCGTGGGATGCGCTCCGGCGGCGTCGTCGCCCGCAGCGCCTGCATCAGCTCGCCGATGTTGCCTGGCACGAGCAAGCCCATACTTCGGCGGCGCTCGTAGACAGCATCGGCGTAATTGCGGGTCCATTTTAACTTGCTGTTCATCTGTTACAAACAAGTCATGTTCGAGTCGAGTCGAGTCGAGTCTTCCAAACAAACATGATAAGATTGGACCTACGAAAACTATAAGTTTACTTTAATAAAGCGTTAATTTCGACTTTTATAACGAAATAATAAATTAAAAAGATAGAGGTTTTTGGAATAAAAGCTTTTTAAAAAGATCTTTATATAAGATCCACACATTTTTTCCTAATATGAGTAGTTTTAGCGTAATTTTGCGTTTAATAAAGCAATTTTGAAAACCAGATTTTTTAAAAAGTCACACCATTCTTGGTTATTGCAAAATAAGCTTATAAAAATGGCGCAATTACATTTTTGTTGAACTCTCCGAAGTTTTGAAAATGGCGAAAGTAATAAATGATGCGAAAATGCAAAATGCAATGTTGATGTAGCACCAATAGTTACTTTTATTTTTCAATTTACTCAGTCTTCTCATTAATAAATTTTCTACATTTATTAAGGAAAATATTGCTCAAAACACAAAATTATGTGCACTATATTTTTTTAGACTTTTTTGGCACAAATTGCAGGACTAATGGACGGGATCAATGACAATTGGAGTCATTTAGAATTTGGCTGTCCGGGACGAGCCGCGTCACAGTCGGTCGTGCTGTGGCCTTCTAGGCAGTACAGCTCAGAAGAAGCTTATATATATATATATATATATATATATATATATATATATATATATATATATATATATATATATATATATATATAAGGAGCTATACAGCTCTTTCAGCAGAATAGCGCAGATGAAGGCCACAACATGATGGCCGAAAGGTCGGCTCGATCGACTGTGTCGCGGCTCGTTCCGGACAGCCCAGAACCAATTATCTCGCTTGAGATAAATATATTTGATTTATTCGGAACTGTCTCGTAGCATAAACGTTTTCATTGTACTTAAGCATTAAATTGAATATTTTGTAACATAGGATGAATACATCAAATGTTAGTGATATGGACGCTTTCGCGATCGTTTACATTTCCTTTAGTTTGAAGAGCACATTAAGGACAAGTGTGAAACTTAGTGCCCGTGACATAATTTTAGATGGAAGTGATGTAGCATGACCTCTAATATATTGAATCAATCAATCATGTTTATTTACAGAATAAATTGTTTTGGTTATACAGTATCATTACACATATAAATTTTAGTCATAGCTTAAATATCTTGTAGTAATTGATAATTAACTTAGTTGCGAAAAACATTCATACAGTCACTGACAATGTCTGTAAACCTATATAGATAATTGCCTAATATATGTAATATATTGGTGATAAATTTATTTATGAAAGTAAATTGAAGTGAGAATAAGCCACAGCAAATAATTCGGAAGATCTTGGAAATGGAAAATTGGAGGCTCCCGGCCTTCTCTATCCGGAATGTGAAAATTGATGAAATCAACTAATTGTGGGGAATTCATAATACTACGTAAAGTGTTATAATAATTATTTATGTATCAACGGCGTTAAGTAGATGTTTTTGCCCCAAGGGCGACTTCCAAACCCGAGGGGTTGGAAGTCGCCTGAGGGGCAAAAACATCTCGGACGTCCGTGGTGCATACAAAACTTTATGGTTACTAGTTCGTTGCTGAATCAAACAAAATTCGAAACATTTGATATTTCTTAAGAATAAAGTGAAAAGACACATTGCAATAGTCATTTGTCAGTATGACGTCAGATAAACAACACAGTGTACATCTAATTACTATTGCATAATCGTTGCTGGACTGATTTTTTCGTACAAAATGAAAGAATATTGTGAAGTTCCTTCGAAAATTCTCTCAAAAGCTAACAAAACTACGGACAATGTTTTTAGGTAAAATGTCGAGAAATATACCAAAATGTTTATGGTGTATTTGAGAATTATATAACAGTGTGAAAAACAGTGCAAATTACGCTGATGAAACGGTACTTTTAGGTTATTTGTCTCTATTGCATAAAGTTATTTGGAATATTTCATCACACAAAAAAATAACATTTCGAGGATGTTACCCGATGTGCCTTATACATCTTATTACTACTACTGGTACTGCTACTCAAGAATATGTCTCTATAAAATGTGATACGCAACGGTAAAATGCACGTGACTGATGGCAATTAGGAATTCACGGGAACATTCCAAAATTGCAGTTTTCATTTCAATTAAGCAAAATAAGGTTTATAACGAGTTATTTTACTTATTTGAGCATTATGCCATTTATTTATAGTATTTGCTTGCATCTTAACTGTAATAAATCGAATTCATAAAATATATGTGTCGTGTTGGTATTAGAGCGGGCCATAAATTATTCAAAAGGCTCGAGGGCATAAAGAAACAGAAAGGCCCGCAAGGACATTAACAATACCGTTACGTGTTTTGTTTGCGGTCAGTAAACACACAGCAATGAACTAGTAAACCATAAAACAGAACAGAATCAGAAATCGTCCGTATTTTGTGTGTAAAAGTAGTTTAAATTATTACAATTTATTTTGAAACCTGGAATTTTTAATTTGTAAGATAGAAATCTCAAATATTTATTTTGAACTTTTTCAATTAACACAATAGAGTTTTTATAAGACGGTGTCCAAATATTTCTTGTATATTTCAAGTTGTTTCTCACTACAAAAATATAAGAAATTATTACAATTTAAATATTAAGTCTCGTATTGCATGAATAATAAATCCCAGTAGTTTTAAGGGTTTCCCAACAATATACTCACTCAATGTATGGTTTTGCACCAACGTCTTTAACAAATTTTACTCTCCTAAAATTGTTGAGGCATAAATATTCTTTGCTCCATACTTCAGACTACCTTGATACAGCTTCCGAAAAACAGATCTCAATGCCGCATAAAAGAAATTTCAAAGATTTATCTCATTTATATTTCCATTCATCTCTACACATTTTGGTGATCATTCAGGTAAACGTTCTTACAAGAAAAGAAGTAACGTTCATATCCTTCACTATAAGCAAATTCTATGAACACCTCTTTGCGTAGAGTGTCGACCACTATCTGCGCCTCTCGCGCATTGAAGCCCCCGGGAAGGCGAGGATCCATGGTGTTGCCGCTATCGAATTCGTTTACGCGACTGCTTTCTTACTGCGAAATAATGTCATTGACGTAGCTAGGATTTCAGTGCTCATTTTCGTAACTTAAATAATGTAACAATATTTATTATTGTTGGTATTGTTGGTTGTCCATGCACGAAATGCGCTAGAGAAAACTAAGGAATCATAGCAAATTTTTCATGGGATCGCTCGTGTTTAATACCATTCTTGATATAATTTTTCTTGTATTTAATAAGTCAAGAGTATTTAACGGATTCCTTTAAAATTTTCTATGAGTAACGTGATAATAAATTCACAAAAGAAGTTCGCAAGATATTGAAAAAACAACGAGTTTATTAACATATTTTTATACTAATTGATTCATTATTGTTATTTAATCTGTGGCTTCAAATAATTTAACTAGGAGTTCTTCAACATCACATAGTATATTTGAACAATATTGGTAAAGGTTTCGTATTATGAGAATCAATTTAACACATTTATATTGTTTTTTTTTATTTATTTATTTTACGTCAAAAAAACAGTTAAAAACTGCGTATGACGTGCTATGGGGAAAAGTGAATTGTGTGCACATTTTCAAAATTCTGTGATCCCTACACTAAGTCATATACTACTTAAATTTTGAATTTTGAAAGGGAGAAAAAAACTCACATGTAGTAAAATCTATTTTCAAGGATAAATAAGCAATAAATTTTGAATTTTTAAAAGGGAGAAAAAAAACCTAAAAAACTCCCATGTAATAAAATCTATTTTCAATGATAAATAAGCAATAAATTTTTGCTCTTACTACTTCCTGCCGCGACAACATGGAAACGATAATTTGAATAATTGTATTTCCCACTGAATCCTAGAAGACGTACACAGAAAATGAAGTTACATTTATGTCCAGAAGCAAAACAAGGGGCCATCTCAGCATTTGCTCAATGGATCAGGGAAACTGGACGAAAAACCTGATCGAGATGGGGTAGGGGCCTTTGGCGAGTGGTATGGGGGCACCAACACAATCCTTAAGAGATTTACGTCCGGCGACAAAGTCAAAATTGGTGGTGCTAAAACAGCACGTACTTTCTCGCCCGTATTTTTAAGCAAAATTACGAACACTTAACAAAGTAAGCAATCGCTCTTTTGAATCCATTGTTGTATGCAGAGATTTTAACATTGATTTTCTGGTTGAATCTTGTGAGAAAGAAAAGTTTCTCAATTTAATTAATTCCTTCAATTTAGACATAACAATTAATGTACATACACGGATCACACAAAATTCGATGAAGGCAATTGATCAAATTATAATTAACGAAACTACTACTCGATATGAAGTTGAAACAAAAGATTTAGGATACAGTGACCACGATGCACAAATTCTTACCATTATAAGAAATGCGAACACTGATACAATAAATAATATTTACTTTATGCAGGAGTCATGGGAAGCGGTTTATAATACTGTGATACAAACGACAAATATAATTCTTTTTTTTTTCAACTCTTTCATTACATTTTAACACTTGCTTTCCTCTTCAAAAAAGAAAAATAAATATTTCACGGAAAGCAATTCTTATAACAAGGGATTAACATCTTGTAAAAAAAGCGAATTTTTTTCATTTCTAAACATCATAACGTATCTCAAAATTTCCTTGTCTACTTTTAAAAAAATACAAATCATTGTAACGAAAAGTTATAAGGCAGGCTAAAATCATGAAAAACGATCAGGATATTTTGAACTCAAATAACAAAACGAAAGCAATGTGGAATATAATAAAAAATACGACTAAATCAACTAGAAACCCTGTAGAGAATGTTGTTTTAAAATATAACGATATAAATATGAACGATCCGGCAACAGTGGCTGGTCTCTTTAACCAATACTTTTCGAGAATTGCTACCGATCTCACTAAGCGTCTTCAGCCACAAAATTCAAAAACAGACAGTTCACCCAAAATTTTAGACACGATGTTCGTTTCCGAAACTTCTTCCTATGAAATTCTGAAAATAATCGGTTAACTAAAAAATAAATATTCGTCCGGTTTAGATGAATTCCCGGATTTTTTGTTAAAAACCTGTGCATATGCCATTATACACCCGTTAACTCACATATTTAATTCATCGTTATGCACAGGAACGCTTCCAGATATTTTCAAAACAGCTAAAATTAAGCCGCTCTTCAAAATAAGGCAACAAAAATGAAATTCAAAATTATCGACCCATTTCCCTTCTATCGGTTTTTTCAAAAATATTAGAGACTTTTTTACGTACGAATGGAAACCTTTCTCAGTAAACATAACGCGCTTTCAGATTGCCAACATGGATTTAGACAATCAAAATCAACGGAAACAGCTATATTTTCTATTCTTAAAGATGTCGCCTCATCATTGGATCAAAACGAGGCACCTATTGGATTATTTTTAGATCTCTCAAAAGCTTTTCACATCATTGATGATCACATTTTACTTTCAAAATTACCTTCATATGGAATCCGTGGTATTGCTCTAGATTGGTTATGTTCGTGTCTTAAACAACGATCTCAGAGAGTGGAAATACCTCACAGGAATGATGGAACATTACGTACGCACCTTTCCGACTCTTTGCCCATTGCACGTGGAATTCCTCAGGGATCTATTTTAGGCCCTATTCTGTTCCTACTTTACGTAAACGATATGCCCTCGACAATTCGAAACGGAACAATGGTTCTCTTTGCAGATGATACGAACATCCTTTGCAATAAAGAAACCGTAAATAGTACAATATCAGATGTTTCAAATTGGTTCCGAAATAACAAATTAATAGTAAACGAAAAGAAAACGGTTTTGATGCAGTTTTCCATTTCAAATAAACAATTCTGTGCTCCATTGAAAATGAACGGTGTACCATTGACTGATGTTAAGGCAACAAAATTTTTAGGTCTCTCAATTCAGTCAAACCTTAAATGGAACGTCCATTTAAATGAATTGAACACAAAATTAATTTCATTATGCTACGCGTTCAGAATTCTTGCAAATTCAGTCAGCCTTCATATTGCTCGTTGTGTATATTTCGCGAATGTTCATTCCCGCTTGAGATGTGACATAATATTCTGGGGAAATACATCTTGTAGCTCCCAGACTTTTAGATTACAAAAACGAATTGTACGAATAATAACCAACGCTCAACGCCCCTTAAGGGGGTTGGAGACGCGTTGCGTCAAGATGTAGGCGCAACAAATTAAAAAAAACAAAAAAACAAATCCTACCCATGTGATTCATGTAAGCCTCTCTTCATTAATCTAGGAATTTTACCATTACCTTGTCTGTTGATTTACGAATCAGTGGTTTTTGTCAAAAATGATTTGCTTAAGGGCGGGAATATATTTTCTGAAAATGCCGAAGTCTATTACTATAACACTCGACGTAGAAATCATATTCATCAGGTGACAGTATCAACAGCCCATTACAAAAAATTCACATACAATACATGTACATTATTTTACAACACTTTGCCAGATGATATTAAACGATTAAATTCGATAGAAAAGTTTAAATGCCAAGTGAAATCGTTTTTGTTGCATAACTGTTTTTATACAATTGAGACTATACTGAGCATCACACGAAAAGTAACATTCATTTTAACAGTTATACAGAATGCATTGTTTAACATTTGAACTGTATAAATGTGTATAACAACCTGTAACAAGTATTGTATTGCAGCCTCCGGGTCAATGACCCCCATCTCGATCAGGTTTTTCGTCCAGTTTCCCTGATCCATTGAGCAAATGTTGAGATGGCCCCTTGTTTTGCTTCTGGACATAAATGTAACTTCATTTTCTGTGCACATCTTCTAGAATTCAGTGGGAAATACAATTATTCGAATTATCGTTTCCATGTTGTCGTGGCAGGAAGTATTATTCCGATGGAGAACGTGGATAAGAGCCAAAATGTATTGCTTTTTTATCCTTGAAAATAGATTTTATTACATGGGAGCTTTTTTCTCTCTCAATTTTAAGTAGTATATGACTTAGTGTAGGGATCACAGAATTTTGAAAATGTGCACATAATTCACTTTTCCCCATAGCACGTCATACGCAGTTTTTAACCTTTTTGACGTAAAATAAATTTAAAAAATTCAAATAAACCATTTCAGTTGAATGGAGACATGAATTGTTTTGATATTTATGTATTGGAGGTGGAGAACTTATGTTTGAAATAAGGAGCCCACTTGGATCTACTGCACCAGGCATCATGTTTTCTCTGGGCACCCCTGACTCATGGAAATAGTTGTTTGTTGCAAGTAATGCAAGCTTAATTAAGACGTAAATTTTTATTGAGTAAAATAATTTTGATCATTTAACAAGTTGAATTTAAATCGACAAACCAATGAGGAAGGCGGATTCACAGGTTGCTACGGAAACGGTACAGTGTTGCCAGTGTGCTTTCGCTCCATTCGTGGATACAAGCACTCACACAGAAGCACTCACGTCAGAGACCTGCCAGAGAGTATATACGCACACTGTGTGCCTGTGAAGAATTACAACAGAGCATGATTATTAGGCAAAAAGTAGATAAAACAATTACTGAAGCATGGTCGAAACTAATGGAATTTAGAATTGTGAGAATCTTAGTTGCATTTTTTGATTAGCACAAAATTTAATAAAAGTGATTAATTCACTTTGATGTTTCAGTGGGTGCCTGGTGGTGTCTGGAGCAGAGTATGTAGAGAAGGAGAAGAGTATAGGTGCTTTTAAATTAATGGACGTGTCGGTGCGGTGGATACAGGTGTCAGATATGATTTATTTTGATTTGTTTATATTTCAATGAATATACCCAATTGGATTAATCGTTGATACAGCTGTTTGTTGATATCAACATTATATCCAGTCAAAAATGATGTGGAATGTGAAGCTATTACAAAGTGATTGTGTTCACGGCAGTCCACGTGTGATTGGAATACCAATTTTGTAAATGAACCATACGTTTTGCTGCCAAGTCTACCTTTCACCGACAGATTGGAGCGAGTTAAGTGAAACTGTTAAACGGTTGGTTTGGTGTACATTAATATAAAGAACCGTAAGTGTTGCAAAAGCATCTTGCCCATAAGCTAAAGGTTCCATAACCTAAATGACAGGAGCTTTTATTCAACGAGTACGTATTCTGCGTTTTGCTGATTTTGACTTTCTTTTAAGAAGCCTCTTTAAAATGGAACAAACGCTTAGCAATAGGAAAAGATTTTCGAGTAATGACTCCAGTGAAGTAGATAATAAAAAGCCTTTACTTGAAACGGACAGGGTAAAGCGCAAAAAGAGTGCTGTGTTATTGGCATATTCGGGTGTTGGTTATTTAGGAATGCAGAGAAATCCAGGCATGAAAACCATTGAAGAGGATTTGTTGCAAGCTTTTTTGAAAAGTGGATACATTAATGATGATGCTTTTGCAACTCCACAGAATATTCAATTTCAGCGTGCAGCTCGAACTGACAAAGGCGTTTCTGCAGCTAGACAAGTAATTTCAGCTAAATTGCCGGAAGAAATTAACATTTCTAACATCAATGAAAATTTACCAGAACAAATAAGAGTGCTTTCAGTAAAGAGAACTACAAAAGGATTTAATAGCAAATCTGCATGTAATGCTAGGACATATTCATATACCTTACCCACATTTGCTTTTAGCCCACCTGGGAAATCGATGGAAAACTCATATCGTATTACAACTGATGTCATTGAAAAAGTAAACTGTACTCTTAAATTATTTGAAGGAACTCATAATTTTCATAATTTTACTTCAAGGAAGAGGCCTTTAGATCCAAGTGCCCATCGTTATATCATGAAATTTGAATGTAGCCAACCTTTTGTGTGTGAGGATTTAGAATTGGCAACAATAAAAGTTAAGGGTCAAAGTTTCATGCTTCACCAAATTAGAAAGATGATAGGACTTACAATTGCTGTTGTTAGAGGTCATACTACAGCTGACACCATTGAAAAAGCATGGAAACATGAGAGACTTGATATACCAGTTGCTCCAGGTTTAGGTTTAGTACTGGATGAAGTACATTATGACCATTACAATACAAGATATGGAAAAGATGGAATTCATGAACCTCTAGATTGGACAGAAGTAGAGGAAGATGTGCAACGTTTCAGAGAGAAGTACATTCTTCCTACTATTGTGGAAACGGAACAATGAATCATCCTTTAATGATTTCCACATTTTATCTGCTTAATTTAAAATTTGCTAACTATTCATTATAGAAGTTCTGTAACAGTGTGAGATGATTTACCAATTTTAATAATTCAATATATTACAATTGTAAGTTATCAACTTGAACATCATATTAATATTACATGGTATGTTAAGAAAGTTCACTTTTAAAATAACCTTCTAAAATTGAAAAGAAATATGCTTTTAAGAAATTAAATAGATTGTATTGAGTTATTTTTGTACAGTTGCCCAAGAGTTTATCTGTAAAGATCCACTTTTGTAATGTTAATTTAAATGTTTGCTGGAACACATCTCACACATTTATGGATTCTTGTTTTACACTTTAAATTTTGAATGCTACACACTTCTGAAAATTTTAAAATGGTTTATCTTTGACTCTTCATAAAATGGTTTCACACTGGCTTCACACAGTTTGTCTTTGTGTTTGCTAATTCTGTTTTTGGATTTCAGTTGTTTTGAATATTTAATGAAATCCTAATCAAATCATTTATGTTAGATTCATAATCAATTTTTGTGTTCTCCCAACATCAGAAAACCATAATTTAAATTTAAAAAACTTATGTAGCTAAGAAGGATGAGCTGAACTTTGGCTAGGTAACACATAAAAGTCTTGAGTGAAGAGAATTGATTTGGCCATAAAAAGGCACTGGAATTTTGCAATACCCAGAATCAAGGTTGTTTTGAGTAATTTTAACCAAAAAATATATCGCACACAATGTGTAGGCTATAAGTATATAAGTAGAGTGACCATGCTAATGTTTATTACAAGAATGTTAATTATCACAAAATTTTGAATATGGAATACCAGAATCTTGCCCTCTTGTTCTCTTCCAGTTAGCTTTTCAAGATAGGGCGTGATAGTGAATCTATTACCTTAATTTGGATTCAAATATCCTTATTGGTTTGCTTTAGTTATTTCAGGCTACAAAAGATACATATGAGGTGCATGTTTCCACAAAATTTACTTAATTGTTTCCAATCTTTGATTGTAAAGTTTTGTCATTTATTTGTGTCGTAGGTCACTTTTAGGAGAAAGATTACTTTGAAGTTGTTTCCAAGCTAAGTTTCTTATTGTCACCCAATCAACTTCCGACAATGGTCACTCTTAGCTAGTGCACTAGTTTTGTTTCAGAATGTGTTTTAATAGGGCCTTTAAATTTTCAATGTTGACTCAGCATCATGAGAGAAACTGTAGTGGATGTTGCTGGAAATTATCCTAGAAAGCCAAATTGTGGGTCTAGTTATTGAGCAAGTATTGCCAAGTGAGACTGATGTTTGCACATTGAACTAATCTCATCCTATCTTATATTAACTTTCAAATGAATTTAATTTGTTACCTGTAATTCTATTATTGTAATTGAGAAGAAATAAACGAGTTGGCTAGTGTATTCTGTGTTAATTACAGATGGTTCTACTGCAAAATTGATGCTTTTGAGTTGAATCAATTGTACCTAATTTTTTAATCAAATCACTGCAGGATCACGTAACTGTTTTTCAGCATCGTAAATTTACTGTTTATATCAGGTTACTGATTAATGTTTTCATGAAAAACTAGAAAGTAAATAAATTATTGAATACTGTTGATATCTTTAAATTTATAACTGCTTTGACATAACTGTTCTTTTAGCATCAGAAAATAATGGTTGAGGTCCTTAACTCTGATTTTCAGCATGTATAATTGGTTAATAACCCTACCACTACACACTTATGATATTCGAGAGGACGAGTCTCTTCAAGAAGCAGAAAAGGCTAGTGTGCAAATGCAGATCAAATAGTGCAAGTAATTCTGAACAAGAAGCAGAAAAAGCTTGTGATGCAAATTTAGAATCAATTGATTCAAATGCTTCTACATGTAGAAAAACAATGGATAGTGAAAAATGTTTGGGTACAGTGAATGGAAGCATCAAAGCTTCTCAATAATTAGAAACTTTTATACTCTGTAGTACATCCCTGTAATTCTTGTAAATGCTAATAAAAATACTTGGAAGACTTTTGTTTTTAATTTGTAACAAAACATGATTTATATCAGTAATAGAAATGCTTTTTAAATTGTGTAGAGCTTGTTTAATGTTCTATTTCAGTGCCTTTTTCTACATCATATTTCTATTGTCAATAATCGTGCACGTATAAAAATTGTTGCACATGCATAAGAATCGAGTATCAGTTGTTTTGTTATTTTTTTTTTGGATACTTACTGCACATATTTCCATTGATATATGGATGTAATAAGAGCACAAAGGACTGGACAAAGACAGCACTGGACGGCATCCCCATGTTGACACTTGGCAAATATTTTAATAATGCACCACCACCAAATAGAAATTCTTTTTTATTTTCTCGTATAGATACGTATATATGGAGTAATAAACATAGTATAGAGAAAGTTATGTAATGCTGCGCAAAATCGATTTCGAGATTTCAACGGAAATACACGTTTTGGGTGCCCTGACACCGAAAGTTTTTTTTGTTTTTTTTCTTTTTTTTTCTTTTCTTCCCTTCCCTTCCTCAAAACATCCATCCATCTCTGAACACTACTAGCGCCTAAAGCATCCGTACGATCTTTTCCAAATTGAAGAATCCCCTGTTAATCTGGCTCCAGCTGAAGCTTTGAAAAACATTCTTTAAAATTTTGGGGGTGCTTTACACGAAGCCCCCCGTACATTTTCAAAATTTCTTCAAAAATTGCTCCAAATTTTTTCTTTATATTTCTTGTAAGAATAGACTAAAATACACTTATAAACGTAACATAGGTCCATTTTCACGGATATATCTGAATTTTTGAAGATTGCAAAAGTTAAAATTTTTTCTGAGTCTTCCTACAACTACAAACATAAAGACAGATTTTTCCTTCAAATTAAATTTGTTGTCCATAAATAGTTCTTTAAGGCCTTTTGTAGATTTTTTTTGAAAATTTTAGTAGTTTTCTGCAATATTGCATTTAAAAAAAAAAGACATAATTTTCTCAAAAAACGGCTCCAATTATTTTCTATTTTGGTAGCGTTAGTCCCAAATGAACCCTATACGGTGACGTGCCATTTTCTTAAAAAAGGCTTCAAATTTTTCAATGAAAATTTAGGAAGAGGTTTTATTCTTTAGTATTCTTAAAATAATATTTCTTTTCCACTATTGGCAAACTGAAAAGTTGGGAAAATATCAAATAAAAAAAAAAATGTACTTTGGGCGACAATAATGACAGCTAATACGAGAATGGAGTCCATAAACCCAGTCCACACCAAGAAATTAGAGAGATTTCCTACAAGAAGTAGGGCCATTCTGTAGCACATTCTCAAATACTATTCGGAATATACATACAGTACTATACAGGAAGCTATTCTATGTTAAAATCTGATTTTTAAACATTAATTTTTTGGTGAATTTGCTGCAATGTAACCACTGTGTTAAAGGCAAAATTGATACTGTTATCATTCAATGGTGAGGAACATGTCCAAGTAAGCTGATTTGACTGTAAATAGAGCAGAAAATACTTTTCCCGAATTGGCAAAATTCAACTGTCGTTCGACACAATGGTGTATAAGATTCAAATATAACAGAAATAGCGCTATTAAAAAAAAAGAACTCTTCCACCTACGTAGATACAACACAAGTTTCTTTGAGACATGCGAGATTTGGCATATAAAATTCCATCAAAAGTAAGGAGGTTGGGCAGGGCACTTCTCTAAAATCAGATAAGTTGATGTGGAATAACCAAACAAAGGGTTCCAAAAATAGCTCAAAATTAAAAGGGTATTTTTTTTACTGGTAAAACTTTCAGTAGCTTTCAACTTGCTACTTGGGAATGAAATAGATTTCACTTGGTGTCCTAATGACAAAATAGTTGGTATAGCTGGAATAGTTTTTGAACTCAAATAACAAAACGAAAGCAATATAGAATTTAAAAAAAAATGACCAAATCAACTAGAAACCTTGTAGAGAATGTTGTATTAAATTTTAACTATATAAATGTGAAAGATCCAGCAACAGTGTCTCTTTAACCAATACTTTTCGAGAATTGCTGCCAATCTCACTAAGAGTCTTCAGCCACAAAATTCAATAATAGACAGTTCACCCAAAATGTTCATATCCGAAACTTCTTCCTATGAAATTCCCAAAATAATCGGTAAACTAAAAAATCATTATTTGTCCGGTTTAGATGAATTCCCAGATTCTTTGTTAAAGACCTGTGCGTATGCCATTATACACCCATTAACTCACATATTTAATGCATCCTTGTGCACTGGAACGTTTCCAGATATTTTCAAAACAGCTAAAATTAAGCCGCTCTTCAAAAAAGGCAACAAAAATGAAATTCAAAATGATTGGCCCATTTCTCTTCTATCAGTTTTTTCAAAAATATTAGAGAGACTTTTTTACGTATGAATGGAAACCTTTCTCAGTAAACACGACGCGCTTTCAGATTGCCAACATGGATTTCATACTGCTCGTTGTGTATATTACGCAAATGTTCATATCCACGTGAGATATGGCATAATATTCTGGGGAAATACATCTTATAGCTCCCAGACATTTAGATTACAAAAACGAATAGTAACCAAATCCCACCCACGTGATTCTTGTAAGCCTCTCTTCATTAATCTAGGAATTTTACCATTACCTTGTCTGTTGATTTACGAATCAGTAGTTTTTGTAAAAATGACTTGCTTAAGGGCGGGAATATATTTTCAGAAAATGCCAAGTCTATTACTAAAATATTTTGCCGCAATTTATAACACTGACGTAGAAATCATATTCATCAGGTGACAGTATCAACAGCTCACTACAAAAAATTCACATACAATACATGTACATTATTTGCCAACACTTTGCCACATTAAACAATTACAGTCAATAGAAAAGTTTAAATCCAAAGTGAAATCGTTTCTGCCGCATAACTGTTTCTATACAATTAGAGACTATACTGAGCATCACAAGAAAAGTAACATTAATTTTAACAATGATAAATAATGAATTATTTACCATTTGGACTGTATAAATGTGTATAAACAACCTGTAACAAGTATTGTACTGCACAAGTATTGTACTGCTGCCTCTGGGTCAATGACCCCCATCTCGATCAGGTTTTTCGTCCAGTTTCCCTGATCCATTGAGCAAATGCTGAGATGGCCCCTTGTTTTGCTTCTGGACATAAATGTAACTTCATTTTCTGTGCACATCTTCTAGAATTCATTGGGAAATATAGTTATTCAAATTATCGTTTCCATGTTGTTGTGGCAGGAAGTATTATTCCTTGACGAAGGACATCATGGATAAGAGCTCAAAATTTATTGCTTATTTATCATTGAAAATAGATTTTATTACACGAGAGCTTTTTTTAATTTTCATCATTTATGGAGTATATGACTCAGGGTAGGGATCACAGAATTTTGAAACTGTGCACAGAATTCACTTCTCCCCATAGCATGTCATACGCTGTTTCAACTGTTTTTTTGATGTAAAATAAATAAATAAATAAATAAAAGTCATGATTGTAATTAACAGGAGTTATCTCAGCAAAAGAAGTACAAAATAACTATTTCAAAATGGCAGAAGAATATTGATAAAAGGTATTCAGGCACCAAGAAACAATGTACTGTTATTAAGAATTTGGGATAAATAAGCAGCGATAATCCTTTTTCTAAGACAACTTACTAATTCATCACTTGTCTCAAAATTACACTGATTAATTTAATTTTGGTAAGGATCAACACCAAATTTGTTTCAGGTAAATTAAATTCTTAAACTATTTTAGGAGGAGGGAAGATGGAAAAATGTGCCAAGTTCAGTGATTACATGTAATAGGGATCAATTTTCTTCTTGGTTGTACTTTGCAATCAAACCCATGAAATATGCATAAAATATATTTGTTAGTATAATACAAATGGGTAACATAAGGTTAGCTTTTCATTCCAAAATGAACATTAAGTCAATTTACCAAAAATATGTTTTGTAAACATAACATTTATTTAAAAGCACCATCAGTTCCTAATGTTGAGCAAGACCTTTCAATAGGAAGATCAGAAATACAGTATAAACTGTTTTGTACAAAATGTTTAATATTATTTACAAATAATTAGTTTTTAAAATATTTTAACATCGCATGATAGATGCAAATTAAAATCTTTGGTTAAAATTTCTTCAACAAAGGCCAACATAGGTTGACAAAATACTTACAAACATAAAACTACATCACTTTTTTGTATAGCCCTAAAATGGAAGCTTCCTATTTACCATATTTTAGCATATATGGTGGAATGTCTTTGTTTGTCATAATACTATAAACACACTGATGCCTATTTATTGCAGGATGTATGCTTTGAACACAGCCAATACTGCTTCCTTCTTTCTGATATTCAATACACTTTCTTACAAAGAATTTGTTTCCTTCATGAACCAAAGGATGATCCAAAAATTCTTCAACCTGCAAGGACATCCAAAACACATCACAAAATGAGATTAACAATACAAAAGATAAGTAAGACAATCAAGCAGAAGCAGTGAAACTTCTTAGCTCCTTGAAAAAATTGATTTTATGCATTGCCCCATTTGTTAATGATTTTAATATTTTTTATTGGATTAGATGGAATTTAATTCATGAAAATCCAGCATCTTCAATTGTAGTGCCTGATCTGTTGTCAGTGTTCGATTTTATATTAAATTTTTTATCAAAAAAATTAATGGTTGAGCTTTGTTTAAGTTGAAATTGATTTTGAAATCATGAATTCACTCGCAATCACTGACATTAATTTATTAGTACATTTTTTTCTCAAAAAATGGTGCCCCTTTAATAATATAAGTCAACAGGATGAATTCAATGATACCATTAATTTTTGTATTGATTGATATGTAAATGGCCACCGTCACAATCATTTGGCTGCACAAGTATCGCCAATTCCTTTACTCTGTAAGCCCACTGTATGTTCCCCTACTTTTATCAAATGTTCACAGATGTCCCCCTAATGTTCTCCCAGTTTATTGCTCTGTGCAGCAGGCAGCCTTCGCCAAATAGAGGCATAGAAAGAACTGCGTTTTACATTTAATCTGATGGAGGTAAATTTGCTCTACCATCTTGAAATGAAACTTCTATAGAGAAATTTCATTTCAACAGTTTAAATAGAACTATCTCTTGAATGCACTCGGAAAATCGTACCTTCATCCACTGACATGCTTCAATTTCTTTATTACATTTTTCTATTTTATCTGACAATGGCTTAAGGCAAGCTATGAAGTATATGTCAGAACATCCAAAATTAGCATTGTGCATGTGGCGAAATGTTGCAAGATATTGGAATTCTGCTTGAACATTTGTTTCTTCAAAAACTTCTCTGACAGCAGCATCACCTATATTTTCACCTGAACAAACATTCAATGGATAAAATTATGTTAAGGAAGAAATACACTGGAAAATGGTAATTCTAATCAGTAAGCATAGTAAGGTTGTAAAAATTCTGAACATTATCAATCTCATCCCTTATGTGCAACATGAATTGATTCTACTGTGAGGATGACAACAAACCTCTGAACAAAGCAGTAACTTTTTATGGCTCAATACCCTTACTTTCAGGGCTCAGTTTTTAGCGTTGAACTGACACATCAATCACACAAGGATACGGGATAAAACCCTGTTATTGATCCAAAGTACCCAAGTTTTGAAACAATTAAATTAATTTCAATAAAGTGGCGAGCATCACTGTTCTTAAAACATTCAAAAGGGATTTTCAAGTATCTAAACACCAAAACTAGTTTCAATAGAATTCCTCAAATCCATACACAAAGGTATCAGTAATTCAAATGATAAGAGAATGAGATAATCGTATGAATTTACAGTCAAAAGAAACACCGGGATAATTTTTTTTCTCTGCCAATAATCCCAGAGCAGACGGTAGGCTTGAAAAGTATTGAAATTGACTGGGGGAAAAATGCCATTATTTTTTTACAGAAAGAAATTTTTCATATACAATTCTGACACAATTGCAACATTGTTCCTTGCTTTGCTCCTGGACAGTAAATGTAAGTCCACAGACAAGACGGGTCTAGTTAATCATCTGTAGCACTCTCAAATCAAATCTGTAACTCTGTCTTTTTGCCAACAGTTTCAAAAACACATGTGCCAGTGTTTCTGGTTATTGGTCTGGTTTCTGGTTAACTGTTATCAACTAAGCTTGTTGCTACCTTTATTCATAATTGAACTGTGAATTGTACAAGAGAGAATAGGAATTTTGGAGCTCAAGAAAAGTGTGTACAAAGTACTCTCCCATCAGTGTTTCTTTGTTTAGTTTCTTATTTAGCCATTTTCCCACCCAACACTAAACCTGTCAAAAATTAGGGCTCCCTTATCATAATAAACGAGAGAAAGTATTGGTCACCTCTGTGAGAAACCATGCAATGGTGTATTTATAACCTCAAACTTTTTTGAGGCACAATTGACAATAAATGAAGTTTGTGATGAGGCTCCATTACAATTAACATAAAACCTCCTTGAGCCTATCCAACGCATAATTTCCAACACATTTTATGCTCAAAAACTTTTTTTAAATACACACCATTCTCATTCGATCTAAGAAACAGAATGCCCTATTTCCCACCACACTTGTTTTGTTTTGCTTTCATTTCAACAAAGGTTAATACCCCAAATTAATATTAGTCTGCTGGAGGTAAGCATAACTTGCAAGTAGAATGATGTACAAATACCACTGTCAAAACATTCATGAAATCTCCTCTTGGAACAATGGCATCGATTCTATCACCTTGAGCAAATTGTTGTGTCAACTATAAAATCAATATTCATATGTAATAATAATTCATATGTTAGAATCAAATAATTGATTCTAACATATCAATAATATCAGCGTTTTGACCATCACATTCAATACTTTAGAGCTGGGATTTAGTGCTTTCTGAAAGGAAACATATTGCTCTGGCATTGTTTATCGCCTCTGAAGCAACTGCCAAGCAACTACAACAAAAAACAGCTTTTCCAGATTTAATACTTTATAATTGACTGTCATTCAATTCAATGATACCTTATTTTATATAGTGAAGTTCAGGCCTACTCTTCTGCCTGACCACACGAATTTTGCTACACTCCTTTCACCATCTAGCAGTGAAAGAAGACATCCCTTTTGAGATGAAATTGGTGATTAGAATTTAGCTCAGAGGCTTGAGGATCTTTTACACACATTATATCCACAGTATGGGGCAGCCAGTTTTACTCCCCCTCCACGTGATTTTTTCACCCTTAATAATCTACATCTTTATTAGATTTGAACCTGCCAACTGGACTTTTAAAATTCATTTCATATCTTCGGAGTTTTCAGTCATATTATTATTATGATTTAAATCCATGGAAAATTCATCCATCTGAAATGCTGAACTTCATGTATACTGGCTAAATAATAATATATTGGTGTCTCTCTTTGTGCTATTGTGATGTTTAAACAAGTTGTTGCAGATTTACACGAATCTAAATCTTATTTTAGATAATGTTTCAGTTGTTCACTGTAAGTTATTACAAGTCCAGTTTATATAAGTACTGATTTGTTTTGTTCGTCCACCAAAATATAATTAGAAAAACTTACCAAATGAAGCATAACAAATTTATGATAAATATTACCTTTTCCCATAACACCACTGACTATGGAATCAAAGGACCTCTACAGCATCAATATCTTAAGAAAGATGTAATGAAATAAAATCAACAAAAAAAAATTAAGTTCAAACAAACCAGGTTCCACATAACCACCAGGAAGTTTCCATTGCTGTTTTGTTGAAAAGCGTTCTTGAATCACCAATATCTCACCAGCTGAATTAATAACTACTGATCCAACACCCACCATCGTATGACAATACGATGGAATGTTACATTCTTCATTCTCTGGCAGCCATTTGTACATAATAACATCATCCCCCTTTATATGATGAAATTTGAAGCCATTCTGGAAAATAGTACAACAAAATATGATGTGAAATAATACACTGTATGTCCATGAAATTTGATCCCAAGAAAGCTGTTTCTCAAGATCAAGCCTATTTTACTATATCCTGAACAGTTAAATAAGATTTCTAGATTTAATGCTCATTTAGTATTTAATGTGAATGGCAGCTTCATCGACAGAAATATTATTAAAGGACAAATATACCTTAGCAAGTTCAGGAATCCAGTCTGCCTGTTCCAGGGCAACATTAAACCACACAGTACGCACATTATTTGTTCTCCAATACTTCAATGACTCTGTAAAACACAGATGTTAGTTATAATTTTCAAGGTACTAACATAAAAATAATACTAATCAGAAAAACAATGTCAAATACCTTCAAGTGTGCTGGAGAAACATCCACTGTCAGAAGCTTCATTTGAATTCACTACTATTCCCTTATATATATCCTTCTTTCCTTGAAAAATTGTACTCGTGGGTTGTTCACCCCCTGATGAAGACATTTCAATAAATCTAAGAATACGAAAAAAATGTTAAGTGTATCAGTGCCACTGAAATATAAAACAACTGTGCCATTAAAAATGAATTATTGATAATTATGTTTAAGTCATTGACATATGGCCGATGGAGCTTACGTACAGTGTCTCACATTATCTCCAAATTAATCTGTATGCACATACCTCAGCAAATGATAACTTGTAGAAGACGTAAGCTTACGAAAATGCCACTGATTCTGTGAGATTTCCAAGAGTATCCGGAAAACTGGAACGATGACCCTGCACATTTGTGAATAACCTATTCATAATAGATGCTTATCAATACCAACTTTATCGATCAAGGCCGGGGCCCAGTGACAACCGCTTTCGGGGTACTTTAACATACCCACGTGCACGTCGCAAGACAATTTTACAGTGGTAGGGGAAAATTAGGCACGGTTGCCACATGCTTGCGTGCGTGCGTGCGTGTTGTAAAATCGATGGAAGTTTTATTTTAAAAATACTGTTTTAAAATAACGATTAGTTGGTAGCTGTGTTGTAGGTAAAGATACATAAACACAAACAGAAATTGGTTCACGATTGTTAATTCAGTTCCACTCTTTGAAGAACAGCATAGTATACCAAGTAACGTGAAATAAACTATAGCAATCTTAGCAAATTGGGAGCGAGAGCGCGAAAATAAACAATCGACCGTGGATGCCACCTGCCGCATAGTAAACGCGTTTGAGCGATTTCACATTCGCGGAAGATTCGAAGTAAGGATAATGAAGAACATAATAAAACTGTAGACTATTATAAAATCAAGATGCAGCTCAAGCATTTGCGAACAGTTTTGCAGGCTGAGGTAATTTGTTATGTAATTTTAAAATATTTAAACAACAATTGTAAATGCATATTTTGAATAATTGATGACTTCCCTAGAACGGTATTGCAAAAATTTCGGCCATTGCTTGGGCTCCAAATAACAACAAATTGGCTGTATGTACCTCAGACCGTGTTGTTCACCTGTTTGATGAAACTGGGGAAAAGAGGGATAAATTCTCAACCAAACCTGTGGATGCAAAGGTATAGTTTAATTAGCAAATATCTTCAGTATTTTATTGTGTATAATTTTGAATGTGTACAATTAAGCATTAATTCCACTATTAGAATCTGAAAGTAAACTTAATAAATACTTTTTTTTTTCAGTATGGCAAGAAAAGTTATGTGGTTAAAGGCTTAGCTTTTTCTCCTGATTCAACCAAAATAGCTGTTGGTCAGACAGATAATATTGTCTTTGTGTACAAAATTGGAGAGGAATGGTATACTATCCAAAATTACTTTTTATTATTTACATTTACAGTCCTTTATTATGTGAATTCATGAACATGTACATGAGGAACTAAAGATCAAAATTATCATTTTGGCTATAGTTTACTTAATTATCTGAGCTCAACTGATGTGTGTTTGAGTGAGACTGAATAACATAAAAAGAAAGGATGGTTTAATTATTGGTGCATCATCTGATTGTAATGTAATTATTTATTTATGTGTTAATTATTTATGGGAATACCATCATCAAATTTCTTTTTTAGGGACAAAACATGATTGAAAGATCTACACTTGCTTTTTATTCCATTTACACTACCCTCATATGCTTTAAATCTATAGATCTATGATCAGAGGTAAGATTCAGCAGGGACAAGAGGGGGCAACTGCACCCCCAATGTTGGGACAAATTTTTTAAAAACATTGCCTTTCGAGGATTTTCAAATTTATATCATAAGCAAGTTACCTTTTTTCTGTATTTTAAAAAGAAATTTAATAATAATTAAGCAAATAATCATTTTATTAAGCTGAGCTGATACGATATATTGATAACTTATTGAAATTTAGCTCCATATTATGAAATGCGCGGGATAATGTTAAGCATTACAGTAAATATCCCATATTAATAAATCATCTTTCAATTATATTGCTTTTAAATGTTAGAAATTTAACAGTTTCGTGCCTAAAATCACGAGTCTTAACACTAGAATTATCTTATCATTACATAAATTCTTTCCATTACACATTTTGTAGCGTTCTTAAATATTTCAAATTCCGAGAAATAGGTGCTTCTCAGGAAACGTTTCATGGTTCCATGGTGCGATAAAAATCAAGTATTTTTTCAGCATTTTTTGTAAACTATGGAAGCATAGTCAGCAAACTGAAAATTTTAGACCATTGTCTAAGTAGTAAAACAATTTTATTTAACAGATCTTCGAAAAAAGAAGAAATTTGTCAATGCTGTAAAACGTCAGATTCAAAAAATGCGCCTAAAATTAACTTTCCTGTGATCCGCAGTTCTAGCGTGAACATACAGGTCAAAAATAGCGTGTTTACTATTCTTGAAAAAGTGAGAAAGTGAAAATATACCAATGGTGTTGAGTAAAATGGTTTATTATATTATATATTGTATGTTTTTCCATTATAATGTTTGATATAATGTAATTAATGCATGATATTTGTTTAATGCTAAGTGTACACTGAGAAAAAAGCGAATCTGTTATCTCAACTTAATATTTTCAGTTATATTCAATTTTTGGAAAAATCCGGATTCGGAAATTATTATAATAATGTCACTTTTCTGTTATTATAAGCGCAAACCTGTTGTTTTAATCATAATGTCGGTTCCATTATCATAACAAAAAAGTTTAATTTTTTGGACAACAGAACAATTTTCATTACAAATTTATAACAATCCTAAAATAAATGCACAGAACTGTTGAAGCTATTTTCAAAGAGTATTTAAAGTCAATGTGATTTAGAGAAGGGAAAATAGTAAAAATTGGAATTTATTTTTTTAACTACATTTCAGCAATCGAAACTAATGGTGCTACAGAATAGCACAGACTTTCTCTTACTTGTTAGTTTTCTAATTTCTTTGGTCTGGCCCAGCTTTTCCTGGCTGGCTCAGTTAGAATCTGTACTGTGTGTCAAAATGAAAATAATATATTTATTTTAATAATCATGGTGATAATACATAGGTTTCCTTGTGTTACTATGATTCTGAAAAACTGAATCTGTAACAAGTATTGTAATCAGTTTCCGGATCAGTGACCACCACCTCGACTAAGTTTATCATCCAGTTTCCCTACATCCCCTGAGCAAATGCGAAGGTTGCCCTTTGTTTTTCTTCTGGACTGTAATTGAAGCTCCGATATCTGTACTTGTTTTTTGAGAAGTGAGGAGACAGGAGGCTTGGTTATTTTGTGAGCAATAATAAAAGAGGAGGCAAGGATTCTGCAGCTTAAGAAAAGGAGAGCAGATTGTACTCCACTCCACATCGCATACAGTTGAAGGGCTCAGTGCATGAAGGTGTTAACTCAATTTTTAGCCATATCATCATCATCATCATGAATTGCAGGATAGTAAGTCTAGGGCCTGTTCCAGTTTAAAGACAGTAGATCTGGTGATTATTCCTCCAGATGTTCCTGAGTTATCCAACTTTTGTTGGGTCTTCCTATATTTCTTTGCACTTTGGGTGTATACTTTAAAACCGCTTTAGGAAATCTTTCCGCACGCATTCTTCGCACATGTGAAAACCATTTCTTCTCGTTCTCTTTAATGTCATCCACTATATTTTTTGTTTTGAGTATTTTTCTGATTTCAGTCTTTCTTTGTCAAACTAAACATGTGATTCCAACCAGGTGCCGGAAAATTCTCGTTTGTGTGGCTTGTAATCTCAGACAGTCTCTTTCTTTTAGAGTCCATATTTCTGATCCATACATTAACATTGGCTTAGATGTTATGTTGTGTATTCATAGTTTTGTCTCTGGTCATTCTCTTCCAAATTTTTTTTTTTTTTTTTTTTTTTCCAAGTTTCCTAGATACATACATTTTGCTACTTGTTTATTAATCTTCCATCTATAACAATTTTCTCATTTCTTTGGCTTGAATACCATAGCTTTAGTCTTATTTGTCGAGATTTTCATGTCATATGTTAGGGCTATTTTATGAAGTTCATTTGCTGCCCTGTGTAAGTCATCTTCTGATTCCTTTGTTAGGATTGTGTCGTCTGCATAGAGAATTGTTTGGACCATTTATCTTTTGTTTAAATTTATATTGGTTTTCACTTTTTGTTTCCACTTTTTGATCATGTGGTTGGCATATATGTTAAACAGGCATATATGTTAAATAGGCATGGTGATAGCCAATACCATTGTCTCAGTGCTCTGATTGTTCTAAAAGTCTCTGTATTGCTTCCATCATTCATTCTTACCTTAATCTGAGAGTCTGTATACAGACTTTGGATTCCTTTTATTATGCCTGCAGGAACCTCTCTATCTTCCAGTATTTCCAACACATTTTGTTGTCATACATGTCAATTTTTTGTTTTGTTCTCGAAACTACTTTTCTATGAGTTTCCTATTAGTTGCTTTGCAATTTTTGATAAAAATCACAATATTTGTCATATAATAAAAAATTTCCAGTAATATAAAAAAAGTTCCATCCAAGTTTACTAAATCTCAAATATCTCCTTGGTCTTTTTTTGAGTTAACACCTTTTTGCACTAAGCCCTTTAGTAATTAACTAATGTAATGTAACAGAATACAATTCCACTTTTTGGTATAATGAGAAATGATTGAAAATAATGTAGTTATAGATTTGATTTAATTTATTTAATGGAAAAAAGTATGTGACATATGAGGAATAGTATTACATGCTTAAACATAATTATGATTACTTAAAATTGTGATATGTACATTCAAACAACCATGAATGAGGTTTTTTATTTATTGATGATCACTTTATTTTCATCATTCTTATGTACATGTTAATAAAATTGCAGTTGACAGTGTTATTATCATGAAAGGAAAGGACATCTAAAATTTTAAGGAAAACATATTAATTGTGAATTAATTATTAATGAAATAAAATAAAGCATCACTGTTTATAAATCTCTGTATTACAGACTTTTGCTCTAAAATATATTTAGTTAAGGCAAATGGTCACAAATTTTTAAAGTTTACTATAAATTATAGTTTGAAAGTAGATAATGTATGTATTTACTATTGCTTATGTAATTTTCACTTTCTATAGCTCTATTTGTAATGCTCATTTTCATTCCAGGGGTGATAAAAAAGTAATCTGCAATAAATTTCCTCAGTCATCAGCTGTAACATGCCTTGTCTGGTTGACAGAAGGTCCTATTGTTATTGGCCAAGTAGATGGTAAAGTTCGAGCTGCCAATGTTAAATTTAATAAATCTCAGACATTGTACACTACAGATTCTTTAGTGGTATCTTTGGCAGCCAAGTGAGTTTTAAAAAATGTATAAGATATGTATCATGAATGCTTCCTATGAACCAGCAAAAATAAAAAAAATTTAAAATATGTTCACAGTTCTCGAGGCACTGGTTTTTTATCTGGGCATCTAGACGGAACAATTGTTCGCTATTGTGTGTCTGATGATGGTTCAATGGAGAAACAAGTAATACTTCCTTTTATGTTTCTCCATTCTTGTGATGTTTATTTAACTTCTGAAACAGAAAACAGTAATGAATATTTAGTTTTCTGAAAAGATAACCCCTTTTAATAGTATTCAATAATGAAAACTGTTGGTGTTTTTGAATTCTGTTGTTATAGAGTTCTCTGCAAAAACTAACATGTTATCTGTCCTTTGCAGGGTAGAGTGGTTACCCACCCTGTGCCTCCTTATGCTCTAGCTTGGCCTGTTGGTCACACAGTTGCTGCAGGTTGTGATCTACGAGTGACTGTATATAATCGTGAAGGGCAAGTTGCAAAGCAATTTGATTATAGTAGGGATGAAAAGGAGAAAGAATTTACTGTGGCATGCTGTAGTCCTAGTGGGCAAGCAGTAATGGTTGGGAGTTTTGACAGGTACTTCTTGCTTCATATTACTTATGTTAGTGAATTGATAACCAAAGAAGAATATTTAATATTTTAACAAATGTTAAAGTATTATATCATTCAAGTTTTATCTGAAACGAAGAATTTTCTTAACAAAAAGTGCATGTAAGCAGCCTCTTATGGTATATGGGTATTATGTAGATGATATTTAGGGATGATGAATGTTATATTTTGATTAACATAACTTTTGATTATGAGGATGTTATATTTTATTTGTTTGGTTTTTTTAGAGTGCGGGTATTTAGTTGGAGTCCCAGAAAGTCGTCATGGGAGGAAAATGAACCTAGGGAAATTCAGCATTTATATAGTATTACTGCTCTTGGATGGAAACGTGATGGATCTAGGGTTGCTGTAGGCACTCTCTGTGGCGCCGTTGAACTTTTTGAGTCAGTTTTGAGGTAAATAATTCGGAATTATTCTGCACCTTCAGGAAAGAAAAAAGGGGATGGGGAATTTAAAATAAATGATGTAGTAAGATTTGTATTGAAAACAATATCTTTTATTCTGTAAAAATATTTTAAAAGCTACTTTTTTTTTAAACAGTAAAATTATTCATTATTTATATTTTAGAAAATAATTATGTTATAATTTTGAACTACAAGAAATTTAATGTCTTTGCTGCTTGAACAGACGAACTGTGTGGAAAAACAAGTTTGAAATGACATATGTAGGACCTAGCCAAGTACTTGTGAAACCTTTAGCTCCAGGATCAAGAGGAGTGATTCTGAAATCTCAATATGGCTATGAGATAGAAGATGTTCGAATAATGGGTCATGACAATTATTTAGTTGCTCGCACATCTGAGACACTATACTTGGAGATCTTCAACGGAATTTATTAAGTGAAGTCCTGTGGCCAAATTCTGGTCATCATGAAAAATTCTATTTTGATAATCCGAATGTTTGTCTCATATTCAATGCAGGAGAATTAAGTCTTGTGGAATATGGTGACAATGAAATTCTTGGATCTGTGAGGTAACTATAACTAAGCATTTTTTATTGACTCTGTGACATTCCTATATACAAGTAAAAGTCATAATTTAATAACTTCAGTGTATTCAAAATGTAATATTAGTTATTTATGATATGAGTTGTAAAAGTAACATTTTGTTTTGTATGTAGGGAAGGTAGCAACACAAGACTGACAGGCTGAGTGGCACAATCCTACAATCAAAATAAAATCACTTTTACCACATGTGTCATACATTGTTTTTTAGACAGACTTATTGACTTTCATTTTGCATTAATTCAAGTTTATAAATCACTTAATGATACATTAAGGTCAATAGAAGCTCATGTTGTTAGATGAAAGTATTTTGTTATCTTTCTTGCATTTACAGATTTATCTGAATACTTGAGCATTCTATCACTTTAAGCACTAGTGCTAAAAATTAAACTTTTAGCACACTACATATGCACTGAAAAAAACACTTTTACTAGTGGTGATCTGAAAAAGTTATTAAAAGTGATTAAAATATGATAACATAATTTTTTACACAAGATTTTTGTAGAGTAGCAATGATTTAAATCATTGACATTGTGATTTACATCAAAGGATTGTTTAAAAATGTTTAATGTTCATCAACAAAACTTCTTTTTCATATTTCCATCAAAATTTTCAAAATTGCCTTTTGTATGGCCTACTATCATATTCAGTTATAAAACGCAATTAATTGCGAAAGTGTACGATGGCAATTTTATAATGGTGGCTCTTTTGAAAGATCTTTTGTATTATTTTAGTGAAAATAGAAATATATGCAGTTTACTGTTTGATTAAGTAGTAGAGATTCGTCCTGGATAAGAATTCTGTTTGATATAAACTTCATTTGTTTTTAGGATAAAAAATACAGGAATATTGAGCATAAATGTAATTTAGTTGTGAAATTTCACATGGACATTAGGTTGTGATTAACAAATCTGAGCTTAGATCATTGTCATTTAATGACAAATGTTAAATTTAATTTATTTATTTAAACTGCAATTGGGTGTAACCCGATGGCAGTTAATTACATAAATAAGATATTAAATGTCATGCAAATAACATAATAATGGTAATAACATTATAATGCAATAATAATAATAATAATAATAATAATAATAATAATAATAATAATAATAATAATAATAATAATAATAATAATAATAATAATAATAATAATAATAATAATAATAATAAAAAACTGGTGATTCTTAAAACCTTAAATTACATGAAAAAGAAAAGAAACATCTATCAACTAAAGCAGCACTAAGTGTCTAAACAATGAAGACTGCACTGCACTGTCCTACTCTTCACTTCACTTCACTATAACACTAAAACATTTCCTTCATTGTTTCTCTGTTCTACACTGCATGACACATCACTTCACTGTATAACTTAATATTCTTAGTTAACTACCTCATAAACTTAGAAATACCCTAAATTAATTTCCTAAACTGTTGAACGTTTCGAGGAAAGGCTTCAAAGGTTAATTATCTCTGGGCTGCAAATGGGACTATTAGTAAGTTACATAGGAAGTTTAGCTCCCACATCATCTATAAATGGTTGCATCCATTATTGTGAATTAATTTTGTTGTATTGCATGAGTTTTGTGTTTTCAAGTAATTTGAAATTTAAAAAAAGCTAGTATTTTACAGAAATAGTGTCATAAATTTGCAGTTATTATGAAAGTATAAGTTGTCATTGAACAAAGAAATTATTTTATCCATCAGTTATTTATGTTCTCTACTTACAAATGATTCCTATCATATATCGGTTTTATTTATTCAAATTACTTTGTTAATATTTCATTTTCATTATTTGAAATGGTCTTGCAGAACAGAGTTCATGAATCCTCATCAAATAAGTGTTCGTTTAAATGAAAGGAAGCAAAATAGTGCTGAAGATAATAAGAAGCTGGCTTATTTGTTGGATTTAAAAACAATTTGCATTTGTATGTATTTCTCTGATATGATGTAATTTTGTAATATTGTTTCAATAATTATTTAGAAGGTTACATTTATTTTCACCTTTTTTTACAGTGGACTTGGTTTTTGGTGTGACTGTGGCACAACTAACTCATGACTCAAAGATTGATTGGCTTGAATTGAATGAAACGGGTCATAAGTTACTATTTCGTGATAAGAAAATGCGTTTAACATTATTAGATATAATAAAGGGACAAAAGATTTCTATTCTTACATATTGCACTTTCGTTCAAGTAAGAAAATTTGCTTTTGGTTTTATCAATGTAATTGTTTTTTACTACTAATAAAATGCTTTTCTTTTGTTTTGCAGTGGGTTGTTGGAAGTGATGTTGTTGTAGCTCAATCCCGGAATAATTTATGTGTTTGGTACAATATTGATGTACCAGAACAAGTTACATTAATTACAATAAAAGGTGATGTAGTAGATGTTGTACGTGCTGATGGAAAAACTGAAGTATGTGGATTTAAAGTTTTGCCTCAAATTTAATTTTGTATTAATAAATTGCAAAACCATATCCAGTTTTCAAAATAATTTTCCAGGCTGTTGTTCAGGAAGGCAGTCATCAATTGGGGTATGAACTGGATGAGGGACTTGTAGAATTTGGGACTGCCATCCATGATAATGATTTGGGACGAGCTGTTACTTTTTTAGAAACACTAGGAGATAAACCTGAAGCAGAAGGCATGTGGACAAATTTAGCATCAATTGCTTTAGAACTGAATAAGTTGCATGTTGCTGAGAGATGTTATGCTGCTCTTGGAGATGTATCACGCACTCACTATCTTCGACGAACTATTGAAATAGGAAATAAATATGCAGAAGACAATGGTATGTAAAATTTTGAGAGTTATTACCATATTTAATGTTTATACTTCAGCAATTTACTACTTCGGTTACACTTCTCCGTAGATGGTGATTTTATGGGCTGTCCTGATGTTTGGGCAAGGCTTGCTATACTGAATAATCGTCTGAAAGATGCTGAAGTAGTATACCTTGAGCAAAATCAGTTGAATGAGGCGATTACAATGTATTGCAATCTTCACAAATGGGAGGAAGGTGTGGTTAAATAGACTAATTTATGAAGAATCTGAGTTGTTACCTTGCACTTAGAAATTACATTCACACTATAAAGGTCAAATGTTTTGGATGTATAATATTGTTCTTTGTTTGAAGCTTTATCTTTAGCTGAAATGAAAGGATTCAGCAATTATGATCAGTTACGTGAGAAACACATGCAGTGGCTGCTTGACACTAATCAAGAAGAAAAAGCGGGTGAAATGAAAGAACATGAAGGAGACTACAATGCTGCATTTAATTTATACCTAAAAGCCAATTTACCAACAAGGGCATCAAGGTGAGATCTGTAATGTTAGAATCTAAGTGGAAGTGATTATTGTATGGCTGGGGAAGAAAAATGCTGTTCATTCAGATAATCGGCACAGTTTTAATCATGATCATAGTATTTGATTTAATGTTATCATCCAAAAAAATGGTATTGAGATGGTGCACGAAACAAAGAAAATCTTGAAAGTATTGGGTAACTGACTCAGATACATACTAGACATAATAGTTACTGTGATTACTTTAACAAACTTTACATTACAACATTAAATTTGTCAATAAAATTAAGGATTTTTTAATCCACAAGCAAAAGAGTCTTATTCCAATAGAACTATTATCACTGAATTGAAATATGTAAATTTTCCATTCTATCTCATGATTTTTAGTTACACTTTGGAAATGCAAGGAACTTAATGTTATTGGAAGTTGTCACAGGAGTCGACTTACCTACATCTTTTTACTTTGGTTTTTTCAATCATGACTTTAAAATTTTCATTAGTTGTCTTCAATTTCTTTTACTCTCTTATTCTAAGTGTATAGACCATATTTAAATCTATGATTTAATTCATTCTATGAGTGCATTCACTACTTATATGCATAATTCTCTGATACATGCTGTGAGAAAGCTATTGTTTTGCTCTGTGTTTTTTTCCCTCCCTGAAATTAGCTTTATGTATTTTTATTGTAAACTTTCTTGTCATGTGACCTGTGGGACATGTATACTTTAGCATAATTATTTGTATTTCTAAGGGATAACCTCTTAATAAATAAAATAAATAAATAATTCTTATTTTTGTGTTGTGTTGCCAGGAATGTATTTGCATTCTCAGTGCATTGATGTATTTTCTTTCAGGCAATTCAGAAACTTTAATTGAAATCAACCCAATTAGGTTTTCTCTCTTAAAAATACAATTTAAATGCAATAAGAAAGAAAAATTGCTAGACTTCAGGAAGTATCAGATTGGAATGTGACACAATGGCATTCCGCCCCATGAGATGGCAGCTGTAGTTCTGTGAATTCAGTCTCATTGTTGGGACATGATTTAGCTGTAAGAAACACTGCAATAATTGTCGAATTTGTCTTGATATTATTTATATTTATTATATTTATTTTCGCACCTAATGTTCTACAATTTGTAATAAGTTTTACCAAAAAAAAAAAAAAAAAAACCTTTTTTTTTTCACTAGCTTGTTTTGCACATGTACAAATTTTATTGAAGCTCATTATTTTTTAAAAAAAAAATCAGCAAGTATTCTGCATTCTCCAAGTTATGTATTATGCTTGTCTAAAGTGTTTATTATGTGTAGAAGACACATCCTAAAAACTCTTATGGGAAGCTATATAATTAGTATTTTTTTCAAAAATATTTATTTAATTTAAAATTAATCAAATCAACTAGAAAAAATAATCAATTAATTTTTTTAAACAGTACTTATTTATTTACATAGTATGTAGGTAATAAATATATTTGTGTATTAACAAAATGAATTATTTTAAATAAATATTTTATAAAAATAGATATCACCAAGAAAAATTAGAAATTTGGTCTTGGCTAAGTTGCTAAAGACACTAAAGGTCAATGTGCTCTAAAGCCTAAACTGTTTATTTAATGGAAAAGACCTTACTGACATATTTTGTTGGGAATTTCATGTAATGAATTTTTCTCGGTTTTTCTCTTTAAGTTGTAATTTTTTGTCTTAAAAGAAGAATCTTAAAAGTAAAGTTTTCTTTTACAAATTGTGAAATTTTTGTCATTACACTCACACTGTTTGTCTAATGAAAAATATCTTAACAAAAAATTTGTAGGAAATTTAATGTTGTTTATTTTGTGTGTGTGTGCGTGCATGCATGTTTTTTTCCCCGTGCCAAACTACTATTTTTATTACTATTAGCTATGACTGACTATTAGCTATGACTTTTGATGTGATCTAAATTTCATTGCACCTTATTGCCTAAAATGACAGAAAAGTTCAGAAGCCATAACTTCTAGGAAATGTCATGTATTTTATTTTTCTCAAAATACTTTTCTCCCTAAAGCTTAACTCTCTTTAAATTTCTCTTGTTATTTTAAGCTTTAAGTTAAATTTTGAATTAAATAATCAAATCTTTTGAGTTAAAAGCGAAAAACATAAACAAATGATTTTGAGAATTTTTGTTAAATGTGGTCATGCTCTTGCGTCTAAATATTTGTCTCATGAATAATATTAAAGATTTATAATTTGAACTTAAAATGTAATTTATTTTTCATTTGAATCGTCTTTCTTTAAGAGAGTATAGTTTTCAAGTTATAAGCAAACAACTTTAAGAAGATCAGTTTTTTGTAGTTTTCTCAAAACACAATAGTTATGAGGTTCCAAAGTTGAAATTTGAATTTGATTCTTTGGAGAATGTCCTATGACATTTTAGTGAAAATTTTGTGTATGGTTCAGGCATTAGTGCAGAGAAGCAGATGGACTGACAATAAAACTTTTTTTGGAGATCCTTAATTATGTATTTTTGTGAAAATATTGACACAATATTTACTATATTTGAAGTTTTTTTTTCCTATTTATAATCTAATGAAATGTGAAAAAATTTTCTTGTCAAACTCTAGATCATATCAAGAACAAAATTGTTTAAATCATCTAAATTCGAGAGAATAGATTCATCAAGAGTTTGTTCAAAGCAGTATCATCCTTCAGAATTCTTAGTTTCAGGATTTGTTGCTGAATCGTTGCCTACAATGTATGTTAAAGAGGGAGACTTCAAGGTCAGTTCTGGGAGGACTAGGTTCATAGAGGGGGTGCAGCAGGCCACCCACAGATGACATTAGAGAGGTGAGGGCAATAAGTGATCCTTGTGGGGAATAAATGACCTAGACATTTTCTGTGCCATGATGCCTAGAACCAGCTTGTTTGGCATGCTTGATTTAATGCATTTATCATTAATATTTATTTGTTGTAATTGTATTTTTATGTATTTGTTGTTTCAAATATTGCCCACACCATGTCACTGAAAAATCTTTTGAATTCTGTGTGACCTTGTATTGCATGGATCACTCATGGCGAAAACAGACATAAGGGATGTGGCTCTTTTCAAAATGTTGTTAATCAAAACAAAAATGTCTACACTGAATAGTTTTGATGAAATGTGGGATGGAAAGGAATAAATGTATGCATAAAATCCAGACATTTTGATTGATCGATTGATTATTAGTGATTCCGGGCATGTCAACTACTGAGATCATTAGTCCCATAAGTGTAGTGCGTGTTTTTTCATCAGGGGGTGACAGTGATCTTCCCACTGGATGGTGAGATCCAGTGCCGACCTACTGTCGACTGGCAGGTTTCCCCAACCAGGTATCTCCCACCAGCGGGGCACCACCCCAGCCGGGACAAGTTCCAAGTCCCTGACCTGTATCCTGTCATGTGGTAGTGTAGTGCATGTTAGTGTGTGTGTGTGTGTAAAGGGTGAGGATAGGATAAGGAAGAGGAAGGAAAGATCACATGCAGTCTGTGGCCCATTTGTTAGGGTACTGCTCTAGCATTTGCCTGGTGTTGATCGGAAAAACCACGTAAAACTACTGTTCAGAGCAGCCAGCCACTAGAATTCTCTTCCAGACAACAACTGAATTTGACCTAGCTGAAAAGCTATTGTTGAAAATTCTGCCGCCGTCGGGACTCGAACCTAGGGCCTCCTGGTGAGAGGCACTGCAGTGACATCAGTTAATGCACTAAGCCACCACTTCCAGTCAGACATTTGGAGATAAAAGTTGAATTGTGAAAGGGATAGAAAAAATTTAGATTGATCGTTTGAAATTGGCATGTTTGAAGAGTTCTTCTAGAAACATTATTTTTCTTCCTCAGCCAAAAGTGGTTTGAACTAGTATTACCAGTCATTTAAAGGATTTGATTGTGTCTACACATTCTTGGCTGTCTACTACAGTATTTACTATAGATATATACTATATTATATTATATATTTTGTAGATAAATCAATTTATTTTGGTTTCATTTTGATGGTTATAATCAGTTCTCTTTCTATTTGATGTCTATTACAGATTACTCCAAAGTAATTATGAGATGTTAGAAAATGAAGAAATGGTATACAAAGTAGTCACAGCTTTGGTACGCAGTGAAATGTATGAACAGGCTGGTGAATTATTTGAACGTGTAAACCAATCAGAAAAAGCTTTTGATTGTTATAGGAAAGGGAATGTATTTTCAAAAGCTATTGAACTGGCTCGTTATGTATCACCAGCAGGTAATATATTTTTGAGGGTGTAAATATATTATGTTTTCATTCCATTTGCATAATAAAAAAATACAGTTTGGGAAATAACAAAAGCTATAACATACTTATGAACAGGGTGGACCAGAAGTGTGTGTGGGTGGGTGGGTGGGGGAAGCAACTTGCCCCTGACCTCGACTTAAGTGGAGCCCTTTTTTTACTCAAAAGAAATAAAAAAATGTTTTCATCTCTAAGCAAACTTTAACCCTATATGTTATTTCTGAAAAGCATGGAGAAATGAATTCTGTTTATAAATTGGTGGAGGAGGGAATTTTTTGTTTGAAATGAAGGGTCCCCATGGATCAACTGCCCCAGGCTTCTGGTTTTCTCTGGGCGGCCCTGCTTATGAATGGAGTGTTCTGAGTTACTGGGTTTTTGTTTTCCTCCCCTGGAACACTTTTGTTTCATGTTTTAGGATGTGGGTTTCCCATTTGTTATGCCCTTACATCACTTAATTATTTAAGTATTGAAGGCACTACTTTAAACTGGCTTTCTTGGAATTGAAAATTATTTAGTCACCTTAAAAAAAATGAAAATAATTAAAAAGTATTAGTAATTTTGTTAGATATTTATTTTATATATTTTTATAGAGCCATAAAGTTACCACAACAAAGTTTTTGAAATTACTGAAAAAGGTTTTCAAATGTCATAGTTTGTTACAGGAAAAAAAGAAGAAAGAAAACAAAAATTGCTCTTTAACTAATTCCGAAATGTAAAATTTTGTTACTTATTAGAAAGTTGGCATGGGAGTTTAGATTTTTTTGAAAAAACATTGTTTTAATCACAGATTTACAGTATAATGAAGCGAGACAGAAGTGTTTCAAATTTCTTTGAATTAAATTTAATTTTAAAATTTTTAGGTAAAATTGATGTTAATACATCTGGAAAAGACAGGGAAACTGTTTTTTGAAATTTTGTCCCTATGCTGTTAATGGGGCTTTTTTTTTTATTTTTAGAGGTTGTGCGTTTGGAAGAAGAGTGGGGTGATTACCTTGTGTCCAACAAGCAGCTTGATGCAGCCATTAACCACTATATTGAAGCTGGGAAGACAATGAAAGCCCTTGATGCAGCTGTTGGTGCTCGTCAATGGAAAAAAGCTGTTCAGATAATAAAAGTAAAAATGTGAATGAATTTCTTATTGTTAGATTCTTTGTTTTAAAATGGCATACTAGCCTTTTTTAATACTTCTGTTCCACAGCACTTGATTATGTGTGAAATAATTTGAACTATTGAAAGAATGTATCAATTGTGACTATCCAATACTTTTGCAATGTATTAAAAACCGTAGGTGTTAGATAGTTCTGTGAGAAAATTACAAAATTCATTATGGGGATAATAAGCATAACAAATTAATGCTGCTTTAACTAGATAGGAATAAAGAACACACCTAATAGATTCATTGCAGCTTAAAGCATAAGTGTAAAAGTTTGTTATTTAATTATTAGAGGTAGAAAATTAAAATATGAATTCTTTGCTCTTGGAAGACATGTTTGTGTCAAGGTGCCAAAATGTCTTCTGAGTTCAAGCGTAAACAACCACTTGCATACTCTATTTGTCTAAGTGCTTCTCTCAGATGACAATGGGGAATGATGACAGAAAAGGACACGAAGATCTGTGACTTTATTTGTGAAATGCATTGTTATTGATTATTATCTATAGGAAATTTTCCATTAATATGACACTGCAAGAATGTAAAAGCAAAGGTATCTTATCTGAAAAACTCATTAATTGTTCAGATCAATCCTTTTGATTGAGTGATTTGGAAAAGTCATCTGAGACATGCCTTCTGACCACCAAAGCTGTCAATATGTGCCCTTTTGAGCCAGTAGTCTTTGGCTTGGTACTGTCACTGACACCTTCCAATGTGTAGGACGTGATTCAGTCCCAATGCCTTTGAGAGCAGAGTTTAAGATTGTAAAGACAAAAAAGCAACCCATGAAATAATAACAAATTGTCAGTGGGAATGATAATGGAAATGACTATTACTAAAGACCGATGCAAAATAGTAATAATGGCTTAAAATTATGGAATGTAGTACCTTAACATTGTATATGTGAATGTTGTATCTTAACATTGCCGCCATGGGTTTAATGTGTTCCACTTTGTGTCTAACTTGAGGCATTGTATGACAATGCCTTGGCAAATAAACCCTCTTTTCAAGGGCTTCAAAATGTGTTCTTTTTGTAATGAGCTTTTATGCATTCAAAAGCAATGTTAAGTTGAGATATTATGCATTAAATTTCAATTTTCTTACCCGAATATCGAAGAACTATGTAACAATTAACTCTCACATTTTTATTCAACACTAACTTTTTTTCACAAAAATCACAGTCCATTTTGGGCACTGTATGTCTATGATAGGAAATCAAATTAACTTTTTTGAAAGCATCAAAACATGCTCTTTCTAGTAATATAGTCAGTGAAAGCATTTCTAGATGCTATTTTTCTGTAACAGAAGATGAAAATAACCTCTTTTGAAACTTTTTGCCAAAATCAACAACTTTAAACTTAATTTGTCAAGTAATGTGATGAGCAGGGAAGATAAAATTAAGCCTTTAGAAACAATGTTATATATTGTGAGCCAAGTTTCACTTTTCTTTTGTGAATATTAGGAAAGCTATTCAATGTGAAAATCTTTTCCTCTCTCTCTCTCTCTGTCTCTGTCTCTCTCTCTCTCTCTTTCTCTCTCTCTCTTTCTCTCTCTCCTCTCCTCTCCCCCTCTCTCTCCCCCCTCTCTTTCTCTTTCCCCTCTCCCTCTCTCTCCCTCTCTCTCTTCCTCTCCCCCCCTCTCTCCCCATCCCCCTCTCCCCTCTCTCCCCCCTCTCCTCTCTCCCCCTCTCCTTCATTTTTTTTTTTGGTGAATTTGTAGCAATTTACTAACTGTCCTTAGGAAAAAAAGTTATATTAAGTACGTTGAATAGAGCAGAAGAAGTTGTATTAGCTCAGTGTATTTTTGTTTTGGGGGAGGCAAAAACAAGTCTCAAAGTTGTTATTAAGCATTGAATATTTCTCAAACTCTAGGGCTCTTGACATGGAATGACCCAGACAGTCCCCTCAGTCCAACACAATTCCTTAAATCCATAATTTGTGGCTAATTAATAAAATTTTATGATTCTCTGTCTTGAAGGCTTTAGCTAGATCCAGATGAATTGTTATACAAGATATTATCTATTGGCTTTTTTTTTAGACCATTCTCTATACTTATAACTTTGAAATCCAAATTGGTTTTTGATAATCGTTTTATGTTTACAAATAAATCTATCAGTTCTAAATTTTTTCTTTTCTTCAAATCTTCTAATAAAATTGGAAATCTGCAAAGGGTCTGAAATTAATTGCAAAAGTATAATCTCTAGATTTGAATTTAGGTACAATTTCATTTTTTTAAAAAGGGTTTGAAATTCAGAAATGTAATTCTAAAACAGAAATTTTTTTTTTTAAATTTGTTTAACACTATTTCATGTTAAATTTTGTGAAAAATTTTATTATTACATTATTGCAGGTTATAGATGATCCTACTACAGTTGTTAATCATTATCGTCAAATTGCCCAACATTTTGCTTCTGTCAAAGAATATAACACTGCTGAAAAGTTGTTTCTCCAAGCTGAAATGTATGAAGATGCCATTGACATGTACAATCAAGCAGGTGTGATAAAACAGTAGTTGAATACATTTTAACAAAGAATTCATTTATATGTGAAAAGTCTTTAATTAAATCCATGTAAAAGCTTTTATTAAAATAGATTAATTTCAAAATTTAAATGAAAGTTTATTTTCAGGTGAATGGGATAAAGCACACTTTTTGGCCAGTCAATATTTAGACACTGACAGAGTGTCACAGATGTATTTGGCTCAGGCACAAAACTTGGAACAACAAGGAAAGCTAAAAGAAGCTGAAAAACTATACATATCAGTTACAGAGCCAGATGCTGCCATTTCAATGTATAAGAAAAATAGGCAGTATGATCAGGTAAATACTAATACACTATTTTTTAATTCTGTTCAGTTTTGGGATTGTGATGTGAAAAAACTCAATCCTATGCCTTAAATTTGACCAATTTGAGTTAAATTTTAACCCTACACACCATTTTTCCAATGTGCCACTTTTTTTCTTATCTCCAGCCTGGTTTTTAACGAATTAAAAGGGCCCATTTCAAACCCAGCAATGTCTAGTTTTTGTGGTTTTGCTAAATAGGCTAACTCCTTTGACCAATTTCCCTATGGGTTTGATGATTTATTATTAATTTCAACAATTGTATTATATGTAAGTTTTCTTTTATAGTTTTGCAGTAAACAATGTTCTCATAAAATTGGCATTTCAAGTATAAAGATTGCTGTATTTTAAGTAACTGTCCAGTTTTGGTTGTATCTGACATGTTATGAAGTTTGCTGACTTTCCACTAATAATTGTTAACATTTAAATTTTCATTTTCATTTTTATCAGACAACTTTGATCATCTCAATTTTATTTTTTCAGAATACTACAATTGCTTTTAAAAGTTATAAAAGATTTAGAATATTCATGTTAACAAATTATTATATGTAACAATGCAACTGAATACTGGGAGGCTGCTTCTTGAAGTGGTATTTTAGGAGATTGACTACTTTCAAACAACTAATTTTTTAAAATTATAGTACTAGATTTGATATTCAATTTTTATTAAGTAAGTGTGTGTGTTGTTTCTTTCCAAGGAAACTAAAGTATATTCCGATGAATGATGAATAACAATTTTTATATTGCAAAAAGATTTGAAGAGTTTCTGAACTGATTGGTGCAATTGTTTAGATGGCAATGAACATATGGCATGAGTCTTATTTCTGTAAAGATTTTTAATGGTTAACTATTATCAGATTAGTAAATAAATGTACAATTAAATAAATAAACAATAAAATGGACAGAGGTATTCATCAAAAGGTCAAGGGACATTAATCGACTTTGTGGGAAAAATGCATTTGAAGTTTCAGAATTCTGTGTATTCTTCAGGTGCTCACAATTTGTTAGAATTTTAATGCTGATTGAAAATAAAATTGGATGATGTTTTGATCAGATCTAGCTCATCCTCAAGCATCAGTAATAATAAGATTGTTGCTTTTCTAAAATTAGCACTTGGTTCATTGATACATAATGCCATCCAAATAATAAAAATAAAATATCCTGTGAAAAGAATTCAATCCCATTTTAAACTTTTCTTACAGCAAGGTGTCTAGTTTTTCTTTTTTGCATTTAAGGTGTCAATGCTACTACTTACATTGCATCTTTTTTTCAAAATTTAAATACCAAACTCAGATTTCTTTTAAAATGCTCCATTTCGAGTCCAGAGTCCAATTTGATAGTTTGTAGACAGTAGATCTACTACAGAGAATTTCATTTCACATTAAAACACAATATAAGTGATTTGTTAATCATTGTTATAGATTATCTGTGTAAATGAACCATTTTCATCCAGAATATTGTGATGTGTGTTCTTTACAAACTAGTGGAGCTCCAAAATGACAGACCTTCTTATTTATTTGTAACAGCAAACTTGTACATTTTTTCTGCATTTTCTCAATTTTCCAGACCCTTACTAGATTATATGATATGGTAATTTTTGAAAAATTTAAGCTCCAAGATACAGATAAGACTTGGCAATCAAACTTCAAGGGTAGTCAAGATATTGACTCTCCCATTCTTTTAGATATCAAAAATAAATAATATAAGTGAAAAAAAAAATAATTGAATAAGTAAAGAAATATAATTACCTAACATGAGAAACAACATAATTGGCAATACAAGAAGACTTGTACCTGTGCAATTTTGGAAAACAAAATTCAAAAATTCAACAGAAAAGAAAAAAACATTAAAATTAAATGAGAACAAGAGATCTGCGAAGATTAGAAGCAGTTTAAATGAGGTACCTAAGACACTTATCTGAAGTAGGCATCAAAACTAGTAGATCCAGAAGTGAAGAGATTAGAAAATGGTTGAAGCATGTGGAAAGAATGGAAGATAGACTACCCAAGCTAGCACTAAAATACCAACATAAAGCAGAGAGAGCAAGGCAAATCAAAGAAGGGATGGAGACAACTGGAACACCTGATGGAATAGACACCAGACCTTCTGCACAGGAGACAGGGCCCACCTAAACCCCCCTTCTAGTCCCTGGATGATGATGATGGTAATGATGAAAATTATAAATTGAAAGTTGTGTGTGTGAGTATTTCACGTTTCCAGTTGCATTAACTACTACTGACCATTAGTTGGTGGTGTGAGTGTAGTGCATGTTTTATAGCTGGCAGGTGCCTTCCTCCATTGGAACTTGAGTGCCAGGGCCAACCTATATAAAAATTTGTAAGGTTTGCCCTCTTCATGTATTTCCACCAGTGGGGCAGCTGGGATGAACTGTGATCTTCCCAACTGGACTTCCGGCAAGTGTGGTAGCATGGGTGTAAAGGGAGAGAAGGAGACAAGAACAAGGAAGGAAGATCATTCCCTGGATATCGATCTGTGAAATCACAGAAATCTACCAATCTAAGGAGCTGGCACTAGAATGCTCATTGTTATTGTCTACATGATATTTTCAACTAATTTTAATTTTATCTACTGAAGAGGACAATGCATGATGAGAGTGACCATGAAAAGTAGTGCATATGATGTATTATGTTTAAATAAATAAAATACCATTACTATATATCCACATTATCGTACGAAGGTAAAAATTAAAATCAATATGTCCAACTTCTGTACACATCATAATGAAAAGTAGAAATCAGCAAAGATTAGAGATCACACAGATAAGATTTTTATGCCATCTCGCAGGAACTATGTTAAGAAATTAGTAAAGACGTTAATATATTAGAGAAAGGCTTAAAACAAAGATTGTAGTAGAAATAAAGGAAGATCAGAAGAATTGGTTTTCTCACATTAAGAGAATGAATGTCCTAAAGACAGCATTGAAGTATAAACCATTAGGGTAAAAAGCCATGGGGACACCACAAAAGAAATGGTAGGATCAGGAACATGTAGTGGACTAAAATCCCATCAGCTCTATTGAGAAACGAACATGTGACATGCCTAGCAACCTGTATGCCTTGTGACTTGCATAGCAGCACAATGATAATGATTTTGATAGATTGAAGATCATGTTTTGAAAGTATCAACTGATTGTCTTTAATTATCCTGAAACAACTTATTCCAAATAAAAAAATCATTATGAGTAGATTTCTCTCTCCAATTAAATTATAAATTAATTCTCTCTCCAATAATGTAATTGAACAAAAGGGGAAAAAATTGCAAACTTTTGTGATTTTGAAAATTTCAGGTTTTCTGAAAATTGGACTTGCACAATTTTTGTATGCATACTTTTTCTCCATTTCAACAAAATCTGTAGAAAATATTTGCACCAATTTTGAAAATGTTCTAGAGGGCTTCATGCAAAGTCACCCAAAAAATCAAAAGATACATTTCAAATTTGCAGGATCTTGAATTACAGCAGATTGATTAATAAATATTCATCTTGGAGAAAATTCTTTATAGGATTTAGTGTTGTCATGATAGGTGTTAGTATTGTTCACAAACGGACAGATAAACATTGTCACAAAAAAAGAACACTTTTCTGTTATAAGAGAACCCAAAAATTGTATTTCATTAAAATCGTGATGTAGATTGTTTATTATATAATTTTCACTCTACTATGTATACAAGAACAATAAAATTATTTGAATGTATACAGAGCTAAAAAATTAGAACAAAAGAATCATGAAAGATGTTTGGCATCAATGACACATATTGTAACAATTCATAAACCTTTACACTAATTAATATAGGTAATAATTGATGCAATTAATTATTTCTCCCCAACCTGGGCAAGATAGACCTATTCGTGCTTATATATTCATGTAAATAAACAGGTACAACTTGTTGCTCAGGCCAATGCACAAAAATGGAAATTTTCCAATGCCCCCCCCCTTTTTTTTCTTCCCCTTTTTATTTTCCCCCTCTTAACATTTACTCACAATCTTGGCCTTGCTATAAATTTTATTATGATGAATATTTGTCACTTCCCTGGTATCGTTCATTGCCAATGCCGCATCAATGTCCATGCTTAATTCCATACCGTTTTCTTAAATTCCAATGATCCAAATCCAAAATCAAGATCCAATCCTCACAGACTAATGTTTCACCAATTAGGACATGATTTTTGGAAACCCTTTACATCTTTTATAACATTTCTAATGAATCCACAACTCAATTTACAGCATGATGTTACCTGTCCAAAATCAGACACTCGTCTCTATCTTATGCATTGTTGCATATCCTTTAAGCACGCACAGTTTGGAACAAAAGACAGCTGTTCTCTTTTGTCAACCCGCTATACTTTTATATTTTCTATTTACAAATGTCTTTATATTTCTCATATTTTCTTCATTATAATAATGTCTAAATAAAATCCAAATAATAACATTAATAACTTTTCGCTTTTCAAATTCCAGATCTTGTTAAATTATTAAGTGTTTATGTGATCACTCATCACATGTCAAACACATTCAATTGTCTTTGCCTAATATGGGAACATTTTCTTTAATTAGAGTTTTCATTACTCCGAATTAATACAGAAATTGTGCAACTGTTTAGCAATTTAGTAACTGTTCACTATTTATTTATTTATTTATTTTTCACTGGTCTGTTAACAGCACAGTTCCTTCGATTTTTTTAAAAAATAAATAGCACTTTCTACCTTCACCCGAGCACCTTCGACTGTTTATTTCATTTCTGTAATTGCCAATTCCACAAAATTTTGTCCAATTTATTTTTATATTACTGGGACTCATCCAAATGGACTGTCACAATATGTATGTAACGCATTTACAGTTCATAAACTTCTTTATAGTCTTGTTAGGGAAGAAAGACTCAGATTATAACTCAGTTAATGTGAGTCTTTAAATCGATGTCAATAATCTTTACTGAAAATAACTAAATAATTTCATATTGTAAAATTTGATTTTAGTTGTCTCATGAATACTTGGTTATTGTAAGTTGGAATTGTAAAACTACAAGAAAAGCAAAAAAGAGAGAGATTTAAAATCATTAACTTCATGTTTTATAAACATTCTATGACCTTATGTTGTTCTCTTTGAGTTGGGAAATTCATGCAAATTTCACTGTGTGTTGTGTATAAAAGAATGCTGTAGTTTCATGGACTGTCTTTTATAGATGATGCGATTAGTTAGTCAGTATCATCCAGACTTGCTACAGACTACTCATTTACGTCTTGCTCAAGAAATGGAAGCAGAAGGCAATTTTAAAGCAGCTGAACAACATTTCTTGAATGCAGATGAATGGAAGAGTGCAATAATATGTCATGGGGGGTTACAGGGTATTTATATCCAGCTTGTAATGTTAAATATAGTAAATTATAGTCATATTAATAATTATAGTAAATTTCTTGATTTTCAATATTATAAATTACACTACAATCTTTCAAATGTTTGAATTTTTGTATAAAATTTAATTGAGTAATATGAAAGAATATATTTCAATTGACATTAATAAAAAAAGCCACCAATCTGTGATAAATCTGCCCAAAACATATTCAATAAAGGAAATTAGTATAAATTCTTTATAATGTAACTCAAGGGACTGACTACTTTCTTTTGTCATACCCAGTTTTTGTTGTACATATAGAGAGTATCAATGTTTGTGTTATAAGGATATCCACCCAAACTTGTAAATTTTTATGTTTAGGGCGTTTATCAATACAAAGAAGTTTATTGTACAGAATTAACATTGTGAGTATTCATTTGTGTAAGTATGTGTTATTTCTTTTGTGTGTAGGTGGCGAAAAGTCATGGCGGTGCTCAAGCTGCAAATCAAGTAGCATATCTTTGGGCAAAAAGCTTGGGAGGAGAATCTGCAGTAAAATTACTTTCAAAATTTAATCTTTTAGAAATTAGCATAGATTATGCCTGTGAGATTTACCAAGTAAGTTGAACTTTTGAATTTTTATTAATATTTTGTGGTTCTGTAGTATTTGAGATAACAAAGAGATTGGTTTATGTCAAGAATTTTTGTCAATGAAATAATTACAGGAGTTGTCATTGTCAACAATATTATTTATTTCAATGGCTTACCCCTCATTATCAATTTCCTGCTGTATGGAAACCACAAAAGACTACTAGTTTTGTGGCTTCTGTACTGCAGGAAACTGATTATGATGGCTAAGTCATCGAAAGCTACTTTTGAAATAAATAATATTGTTAGCATTGACTAACTTCTATAATTATTTCACTTTAAATGCCAACAACAACTCACCGCAAAACCAATTTTTATCAAGTTTGTGAAAATAAGTATGTAGCTTTATGTTGAGTGATATGTCAAGGCCATCTGCCCTATTGTATAAAGTATGTGAGGAGGTTGAAAATAATAACTTGCCAAGTCTTCTTACTGAAATAAGGTAACAGGTCTCACCTTTTGAAGAATTGCAAATGAATTTGTTTTTACCTTTCTTTGTTGTGCTGTCATCCAATTCATCATAAGACTCATAAAGTAGTAATAATAATAATAACAATAATATAATAATAATAATATAATAATAATAATAATAATAATAATAATATAATAATAATAATAATAATAATAATAATAATAATAATCATAATAATAATAATAATAATAATAATCATAATCATAATAATAAAGCAATAATAGAATGCCATGGTCTCCATATTAAAGACATTTACATTACAATTTGTCAATGTTAGAAAACATCACTAGAGAATTGGATGTAGAGCTGTATATTCCATTATGATGAAGTTGGAATTTTGTATTAAAAATATCTTCAATTAACTTTTATAATCATACTGAGGGCTGAATTCTATTTTTTTCCTAATTCACCAGTTTGAATTTGCCTTTGACCTGGCACGGTCAGCTATGAAATCTAAAATGCCAGACATTCATTACAAATATGCAATGGCTTTGGAAGATGATGGAAAATTCAAGGAAGCTGAGGAACAATTCATACTAGCTGGAAAACCAAGAGAAGCCGTGCTTATGTAAGTGCATTTTTATTTCATAAATAAAATAACAAAAATAAAAACTTCTGTACACAAAATTCTCTCAGAACCTGCATGTAAATAAAAATGCAATTTTACTTTTAGAACAGTTGATTTTTAAATTAAGTGTAATTTCCATTACATTCATGAAAACGCTAAATTCGTATCTGATAGATATAGAACTGAATATTATAGTCAGAAAGAGAAATTAAAAGATGAGTCTTGTGAATGTACTATTATAATTTTCAGTAAATTCTCGTTTCCTTTAAATTAGATGAGCTAGTACCGTGCTTCAATGATCCAAGCAATTAATCATGTAGATAATACACTTTCTTTCAACTGTAATTCCAAACTTAGTAATTTAGGCAGTCTTCGTTATTATCTACGAGGCAGAAGTCATTGCAACTATTTTACTTGCTTGCTACCGTTTCCGCGGCAGAGTTACGTGATGCTGCGGGAAAAAACGGCGAATTTTCGACAGAAAATTCTTATTACAGGGCCCTGGCTACGAAAAAGTTAATAAATCCAGATGCTAAATTAAAAAAAACCTCTAACATGTGTTGTCGCCAGAATCCATGTTTTGTGCGTCCTTGATACCGAAAAATCGAATGACGGCAAATAGTCTGTCTGTCTGTGAACAACGCTAGCAACTAAACTGTTCAGTTGATATTCTCCCAAATTGAATCTCTAATCAATCTGGCTGATGTAGTGAACCCTTGAATTTGAAACCGATATTTTAATTTTGGGAGGAACTTTGCATGAAGTCCCTGGGACATTTTCAAAAAACAGCTCCGTTTTTAATTAAATTTTGTTGGATAGTGTAAAGAACGTTTAAGAGAATGGTGCAAATCTCATTTTTATTAAAAACTCTGATTTTTCGAAAATTGCGAAAATTCAAAATTGTTTTGACATCTTCCTACAACTCAATTATTTTTAAGAGATTTTTTCCCTTAATCAAATCTGTTCCTTAAAGATAGATTTTGAAGTAAAGTCAGGGAAAATTGAGTATTTTTCTCATGATTTTGTGTAAAATGTAGACAATTTTTATTTTATTTTATTTTTTTAATTGGTTATTCAAGGTCCCATCAACATCGAGGTCATTAGCGACCACTATTGGTGTTAACGGTTGGTAACTATGAAGATGAAACGAAACGGTGATGATAAGGGGTGAAAGGACGAACACAAATACAAGCATGCCCGAGGCGGGACTCGAATCCACAACCCTTCGGTCCGAGATCACTATGACTATGCCTTATAGATCTCGGCCACCGGGCCGACTAATTTTTATTTTTGTTTCAACAATTTTTTCTCAAAATCGACTCCATCGTTCGTGATGAAAGTTTGATGGTAGATAGTCTGAAGGACATTTAAGAAAATGGTGCAGGTCTCATGTTGGTTGAAAACTCTGATTTTCGGAAATTTGAAAAAATCAAAATTTTTCAGCGTCTTCCTGCAACTACAATTATGAGAATACGATATTTTCTTAGTGAAAAAACATCTTCAAATAAGGTCATGTTGAATTTTTTGAAAATATGAGTATTTTTTAAATGTAATTTGGCGACAAATATAGCCACCCGCCCCCAAATTTCTGGGTTTCGTGAACGTAATGTTGTCGTGTTGCTGAATCATGATGCTAAGCTGTCGGATGCTACGTAACTTAGAATTTGTATATTATTTCATTTTATTATTATTGATTATATTTATATTATTTCATTTTGAATTGCGTCCTCCAATTGTGTTAAATGTGAAAACAAATAAATGATTTCGCTTTGCTTAATAAAATGTGGGAATGAAGAGTAATGCATCTAAAAACCGAATAATTTTGATGAAAATAAAAATATTATATTTAATTATTATATTTTTCTATCCATTTGTCTTTTCTTGCTAGTGGTATCAACTATTCTAATTGACAAAATGGGTATCCCGTACGAATTAGTGGTCATTGTTGCATACGATGGAGCCAAAGAGCGTAAGTGGTATCGAGAAACACATACTCACAGGTCGCTCTTTCCAACAGATTCCTTCAATTTCCTGTGACATTCTCAGGCATTTCTTCCAAGGAGAACGGCTGTCTTAATGTGGGAGCGTTGCTTCGAAAGAGTAACATACACCCTGCACGGCGATAGTCAGACTACTGATTTCACTTTGCTCTCTGTGCTAATAGAGACTCATTTGTTGTGAACACACACTGGTAGTGCATTTCTTTCGCGCAACAAATAAAATCATGTGATCCGATAATATTTCTTTTAGAAAAAAAAGTTGCCATGACTTCTGCCCCAACCTTCATATGTATAATTCAGAAATATTCTTTATGTGTAATTAAATGGCTCGGACTCAGCAATCATTGTTTATAGTTCATTTCTATCTTTCATGATGGAGTTCACTGGCATAATTTCAATTACATTCTATAGTTCAGAAAACTTTTTTCATCATATCACTACGTCATTTTATTCAGGGTTTTTCCCTGTAATTTCTGGGTGCAGAGGTTCTTTTCAATGTAGGTGGCTATCTCACATCAATTTTCTTTGAGATTCTTTCGACTTTTCTGCCTTTCATTCGCTTCGCCATTGCCATTATGCAATCATCTAATCTATATCAACACTCATGGGCCTCAGAGACCTTGGCCTTTGAAGGCCTCCAGTGAATGACCAGAAGGTGGAAAGAAGGACTCTTCTCTCCACGCAGACGAAGATAGTGAGCTCGGCGACATCTTCTTGTGCGTGGCATTACATTCATCACTTTCTTTCTTCATCTGGTTAAAGTATTTGCGGAAATATCCGTGGTCAGTGAGGAACTCTGTCTGGTGGATGGAAACTTCTCCGAACCGGGTTCCGCCTTAAGTTGCTATACGTGGGATGAGCGTGACTGTCTTTTCTCCTTTCCTCTGTCTTTGTTTTCTTGACTGTCCTGCCATTCTGTGTTCAGTTGTGAGGTCTAGTTTCTTTTTCAGGCTCATGAGCTTTCCAGTTGTGCCTTCATTTGGTAGATAGATTTTCTTTCTTGGACAAGGAGGCGAATGGGTACTATTCCATTTACCATCAGCACGGCAAGTTCGGGAGCGGTTCTTTAGAAGTGTACCTTTCCGAGGTACCGCACTCGAGCGTCATCTATGATATTCCTTTTGTGAATATGTCTGCCCGTATCTCTGATCCATACATAATGGAGTGAATCACAGAAATGAATAGTCGCGGTTTGCTCGGCCTCGGCCCCATGACGTTTCCCACATAATAACCTCACTTAGTATCCTGGTGCTTCCTTGTAAAGCGTTATCTCCTGTCCGTCTTATAGAAGTATGTTCACCAATGTTGTTTACAATACTTGTATGTTCACCAATGGTGAGTTTTAGTCTTATGTAAGGTCTATGTATTTCACAAACGACTTCTCAGTAACTTCAATGTCGTGGGGATCAGAGTCAGTGTCTGATTTCACGTCAGGATGTTAAGTTATATATTAAGGAAATTAAATGAATATGAAAAAGGTCACTTGAAAATCAATTCCAAGAAGACAGAGTACATGGTGGTAGGAGGGACAGGAAAAGATTTAGTAATGGAAGATGGCTCGGTTGTTAAGTGTTGTCAGACGTTCACTCTACCCCCAGAATGGATGGGTGTCAGCAAAACGAATTCAAATACGAGCCATTCCATGTTAAATCACACAAGACTTGACAATTTTTTTTAATGTATGACTTTTTTATTAAATCTGGACATCAAAGACGAAGACACTTGTTTCTTTATTTACCTGAAAATTGATATCCCTTGAAAATTATTTGTGTATGCCTATATTAAGTTTTGGAATTTACGTGTACACAAAATATGATTGATTGATGCTCCAAATGTACTAAACACAAAAATGCTCAGATAAAAATTTGAAAAAATATAGGCGTATTTCTTGTTACTTTTTCCACAAAACACAAGAAAAAAAAGGGCACTGAACTCTTACAATTCTAGAAAAATCTGTTGAAGTAAGTGGGCACGCGCTTCTTGCCCCTGCTCTAATGCAATGTGTTTGATCAGTCTTTGATACAAGTGCCGAAGAACAATAAAAAGAATGACCATCTGCCTAATTAGGGTTCAATAAATATTACTAACTCGCATGTTCACTCTGTCTCCAGAAGGGATGGGTGACAGCAAAACGAATTTTACTGCTGAGTCCTTTGCATCCTAGGGATGGGGTGCTCCCCTGACCTAGCTCATGAAATACAACAGACCACTTGTCAAGGGACATGAGTGAAATTTTCTGAACACCTGACGCAATACGCGTCTTATAAAGAGAATAGTGCTGGAGTTTGTTCTGTGAATTGTGTGTACACTGCGCAACATGAGTGCACTTCAATCCATGTAATCTTTCTGATCACGATTTTATGAAAAGAAAAAAACGTGCGAACCACAATTTACTAATGAAACTTAATTTAAAGTGGACATTAGATTGGCGAATTTGTGATTCATGTCGGAAAAAAAGGGAGTCGGCTTCCAAAAATGCTTTTCGTTAGTGAAGAGAGCATCGAGATCAGTGGCCCCCATGCCGTTAACGAAAGTAGCTGAATGTCGATGAATATAGTGAAAACTGAAAATCAAGGAAATGACATTTTAAGCTTTTCAGGTAGTTAAAGTGACTGCGAAATGAATGTAGAAAGGATAAATGAGAGTTTAATTGCAGTAGAAGAAACACTCGCCAAGAAAATAAAATTGCAACAGAAACGGTACCCCCGTGAGAAAATTCAAAAAGTACAAAGTGCTATCACATACATTTTTTCACACTGAGAATCCTTCGACGTCCATTTAAAAAATCAGACAATAAGACAATAAAGATATTAAGAAACTTACCAATTCCTGTCACTCAACAAATGACAAGTTGTTGAAAATTCAAATTTTGACAATTTTTGAAAATTGGACGTACAATAAAATTAAACGAAAATTATTAATTGAAGTGAGTTGTGAGGGACAGAAAATTTTCAAATACCAGTCAAAATGCGAGTCAAGAATCTGTCATTTAATAACCAAATACAATCGTGAAGTTATACCACTCCAAGAAATACTTAAATTACTTCTTCATCCATAGAAACCGGCGGTCAGTAGCGCAAGAAACACGTGTTGGAGCAATCCACTACACACTGGTTCGTAAAAAATTAATATTCTTCAAATTTACTGAGATCCCACTTTGTTTTTTGCTGGAGAAGTCAGCAATACTCTAGTACATTTATATGTTTTTTTTATCTCATCAAGTATATAAAAATATTCAAAATTAAAAAAAAAAAAAAAAAGAAAATGCAGGAAATTAAATATTTTGCAAAATCTCAAAAAATAAATGTGTTTTAAGTTTGGAATGGAATTTGGATGAAGTTTCTATAATTAGTGTATTCAAATGTTTGATATTTTTAAGTTAATAATGCGCATCGTTTTTAGCAAATTTCATGATGCATCATTTCTGAAAACAATTAAGTTAGAAACAATAAAAATAAACGTGTTAACTTATTTGATCCATATAATAAATAGAAAAAAGTAGAAAATAATTAAAAATGTGAAGGCCAAATTTTGGTCTTTTTTGTGCAATTTGACCTAGAAGAATGGCTCAGGTATTCTTTGTGGGGAATTGGAAAAGAAAAAGAAGACAAGGTGCATATATCCAAGGTGCATTACATCCACCTTGGAGCAGAGACCTTGAAGATAAAAAAATATTCAAACACTTTTAGTCACAGAAGTTGTTTTTAACAAGACTAAATTTAGTTGATGTGCATAGCAATTAACATATTTTAGCATGCTTGTATTTTTGTTTTATAATGGAGCAAGACATGACAGAAGCACCGTCGTAAATTTGCGCTATGAGTTTATTTTCGCATCCTTCTTGCCCTTTTGTTAAAAATGGTACGTTCTTGATTAATAATCTCCGACACTGTTTGACCGGTCTCCATGAAAGTTGGCACATTATGTGAAGCTTTTTATGATGTGGTCATGAAGGTGTTCATTTTGTTGCAACTCTACTAGATGGCGTTGCAGCACAAGATGGCTCATCATTTAAATGCAATGCCTGATCTACCTGGGTCCCGTTGTTGCCAAGCATGTGTGGCTGATGCAGGACGAAACAGAGGAGGACAGGATAAGGGTGGCATGGGTTGGCGAGAGAGGGGGAGCAGAAAAAGAGAGTGGGAGAGAGAAAGAGATCAGGACAACGTCTGTCAGATTCTGTTAGTTACAATATAAATGACAAAATATGTGAGATAGCTACATAAAGCAATAAATCATACGCCTTGATTTGATACAATATTTGTAATAAGGTTGAGATCGTACATAAATTAGTATAATCCTATCAATAATACTTTTTAAAATTATTTCGAAAGACTTGTAAATTAAAATCAAATAAATCCCCTCGGGATATTGTATTCCCGAGATTAAGCAGCCTTACTGCCAAGTTGAAAGTGTTCCTCGTGTCTGCTGTGGTAACACTCATTATTATGGTTGTTTCCTTGCGGCGTGTCTGCAACGGCTTTCAATACAATTTTGGCTGCATCTATCGTCAAATGCCCAGGCCTGAAGCTATATTGTGTGTAGGATAGATCTCCAACATCAGACATATTTTCAGTAACTTTTTGAGAAGCTTCATGGTCGTGTCGACCGTAAAAAGGACTTTGTGGACGGTAGGTGAGATCCTCCCTCATCCTTCTCCACAGATCCAGTTGCTCTTTCTTCCATCGCTAAGGGATGATTCCCTCTTTTAGGCTGGCATTATACATGCCCAATAGAAGATTCACACATTCTTTTGCTGCTGTTTAGAGGACTTCTGCTGAAATGCCATCAGGCCTTGAAGCTTTCCGTTTTTTTACAACGGAGTCTGCTTCCCTCAGTTTTCGTTCTGAGAAGAGCCCCTCTCTCCATGCCCCTCTCCGGTGTTCTGGCTTTGAAGCCGCCAAACACCAGGATGATTCCGTCTGTCTCTTGTATCATATCTTCAAGATCGTCCACTTTCTTATTGAAATCATGTTCCCGTTCTTCGGGAGTCAGATGTGATCACGAAAGTGATTGACCCACTTTTTATCCAGCCTCCCCCAAATCCGTGCATTTCTACAGGGATCTTAATAGAGTCAGTGATAGTCTCGGTGTGTCAGAGTACCATCCTAGGCTGGTCTGATTTCTACATGGTTTGTTGTTCATTATTCTATGATTCAGTGATCTCTTGCAAAATCAAGCTGGTTGTATATATAAATTTTGTAAATGAATTTTCACTCTAATCTTTTGGATTTTGTAACTGTTTTTAAAAAATATCTGAGAAGCACTATTATAGGATATTTTTGTTGTTTAATATTATATCTCAATTTGAAAAGGTATGTTCACAATCAAGATTGGCCCAATGCACAACGTGTTGCTGAAAAGCATGAACCAGAATCTGTAACTGAAGTGCTTCAGGGTGAGGCAAAAGAAGCTTTCAAGAGAGAAAATTACCAACGTTTTGAATCTCTTCTCCTGCGTGCGCAAAAGGCAGATATAATTATTAAACAATACCGGGTAAGAGCTTTATTTTTCATATACTATGCTGATGAGAAATTTCACGCTCGTAAACTGTAGTAATGAATCCATGTTATTGATTAAATACATTGTTGTTGTTGTTATTATTATTGTTGTCATTATTATTATTATTATTATTATTATTATTATTATTATTATTATTATTATTATACTACTACTACTACTACTACTACTACTACAAGGTGAGTTATTTCAGGTAGAAAAAAAACACAATCCTCATCTCTTCAATTAGTTGAACACGTTTCTTAAGCCAAGACATACTTCATTACTGCTCACCAGTTTCTTGACAATTTCTGTTCTAAAAAGTCCAGAAGATTGTGCTTAAAGCAGTGAGGATATTTTTAAGTATTGTTGAAGAAAAAATCTCCTTTTTTTCAGATATGTGATAAGAAAAAAGCAAATTTATGAATTGGTGGAATTTGGGATGTATATTACTTTCTCTTTGTATCATTCACATCCCTATGATTATGCCCTGGTGTTGCAAGCCTTGCAGTGTGATTACTGTTATCAAATTATGCAAATGACATCCAGAGTGTACAACAAACTGTTTTGAGTCTTGGAAATTCATACCTAGTTCTGAAATGTATTATTCACCATATTCCAAATTTATGAAGATTTTGTTGGTGTGTTTCTTCACCTGAAATGGCTCACCCTATATATTATATATTTGAATGTATGTTTTGTATCACTTGTAGGATGCAGGCATGTGGGTTGATGCATTACGTGTGTGTAAAGAATTTTTACCTTCTCACCTAACTACCCTTCAAGCTGAATATGAAAGAGAAGTTGGAGTCAAAGGCTCTCATGATGCTAGCACTTTATTGACAGCTGCTAATAATTGGGAACAAAGTGGTGATTATAAAGCTGCTATTGATTGTTTAATAAAGGTAATTGATGATGAATGTAGAATTAAAAAGTGTTGATTTCAATACTAAGATTTTACGTTTCTGACTTTCTTAAATTATTGCAAGGTGACAAATGCAAACACAAATGATTCTTCACTTCTGATCAAAGCCTGGACTCAAGCTGCAGATTTGACCAATAGGTATTTAGAAGGTGCAGAAGCAGTAGAGGTTGTGAAAATTTTGGGTAAGTTTTATTTTCAGTGTTTACATCACACTTTACAAATAACATGATTGAACTCAATTATCAAATTTATTTCAGGAATGCAAATAATAATAATTCACTAATGTTGGTAGTTTAAAAGAAGAATACACAAAGCTTTGTAAATAGAAATTTGTTTCTTAAAGTTTTGCTTTTGGTATTCTAAATTTCCTAAACTTTACTTAGGTCCCCGATTGGCAGAAGTGGGCCAGCATACGGCTGCTGCTCAATTGTATATAGGGGCAGATATGATTAAAGAAGCAATTGATATTTTCATTGAAGCCGAAGAATGGGGAAAAGCAAAAAAAGTTGCTCAAGAACTAGAACCAAGGTATAGTTTTCAATTGTTGAATAGTACTATGATATTGTAGAGTTGGTGAATGGTAATGGAATGTTGTACATTTAGGATCTAATTAGTGGCCTGTAGCAGCAAAAATGCTGCTGAACAAAACCACAAAAATTGATTTTCCAAAAAGTGTAACAACTCTGCTCAAAAACAAAAAATAAAACTCTGCAATAAATTATAGCTATTAACATAACTAGTAAAGTTATGAATGTTATTACTGCAGAGGCCAAAAGTTAAATTTGAGGTATAGCATAGCAGAGCAGAGCCGAGTTTTTAGTTTGGATGAGGCAGTCATAATTGAACATTTCGTTGTACTTTCACCATTTTATCAGTTATGATAAAATCTCACGAATTATATGAAAATTTATGACATTACTGCAAGAGTAAACTAATGAATTTTGTTGCTATGGCATGTTAGTACAATATTGTGGGGTTTTGCTTACACTTTTTTATTTAAACAATATTCATACTCCATGGTTCAAGAAAGATGGATGTGAATAATTCTTCTGTACCTGAAAAAATTTTAGACACGGCTGGAGCAGCCACATGAGATTTGATCCCAGAAAAACTAAAAGCATAATATGAAAAGGCATGTCAAGAATTTAAAGCACAGTGAATACAAAATCATTTAGATATTATTATAGATGTAATGCATATTATTCAATGCTGAGATGCACAATAGTTGTAAATGAAAATGTGGCATCACCTTCACAACATCAGTAAATAGGGTACTGGAGACAAATTTTATTTGATGGGATGCCAGGAAAATGACATTTATTTACCTAAGCTACTTTTTTAATGTATTATATTACAATTATAATTATTCCCTGAACTAAGATGACTTACTTTTATTCTGATTTGTTTTGAACATTGCCATGTTTTTTTCTAAATAAACAATGACTTGCTATGAATCAATGCTTGTTTATGTATGTTGCTAAGGATATTAAATTTCGTTACATACAGGTAGGTACAAGTGCACTTAACAAAGCAGTCTTCACAAACACTGTATCTCTGCACACACACTCACTCTCTCTCTTCTATCTCACCTCTCTCTCTACCACCCTCCTATCTTACGAAATCATACGGCACACAGCTGAAGGCAGCAATTTGTGGTTGTTGTTTTCTAAATCGGTACTGTATGGATATTATGTATATTATATATGCACATTGGAAATTAGTAAGGCATTATACCTCAATTTAAACATTCTACAGCAAATCATTCTCCCATTAGTGCTTAAGACCAACTGTAAGTTTTATATTTCATAGATATGAATCCTATGTTGAGAGCCGATATAAAGAGTCATTGAGAAGAGAAGGAAGAGCAGATCAGTTGGCTGATGTTGATATAATTGGGGCTCTTGATCTTCTTTCTGAACAAGGGCAGTGGATGAAGTGTTTGGATACAGCTCGACAGCATGGCCCTAATGTACTTCATAAATATGTAGCTCTTTATGCTACACAGTTAATAAAGGTAAGTAAAATGTAAAAATTTCCAAATAATGTAGGTATTCCAGGTATTCTTCATATTTGGAAATATCATTATAAACTAAAGCAGTAATAGCATAGTAGAAGTTGTGGTAGCTTGCTACGTGGCACAGCACAAGGCAAATAGTAAATCTTGAAGACTCAGAATATATGTTACAAAAAATCTCAATTTTTTTGTAAGTGCAGTATTTAGGATAAAAATGTGGAAGCAGACTTTTGTTAAAAAGGTACCACAGAAAATATTGATAGTGTCAAAATAATAATAATAACAATAACAACTCAACCTAGGGAGTACACAACCTTGTAGCTGGTGGTGGAGTTTGAATACACTCATGAGCCTGCTGACGGTAGCCTAGCTAGTTGTAGGGCCTCCCTTGTTGAATAGGTTGAAGGTGAGGGGTCAGACGAAGAAGTAATTCAGAGGAGAGCCTCAATGGCATCTTCGAAGAAAAATGGAGGATTAATGAAGATGGTGGAAGAGGCATCAACAGTTAACCGCAGCGGGTGGCTGCAAACAGCAACTGTCTCCATGTTAGGAGAGGCTGTATCCACTGCGGGAAGTAGAGAGGGAAAGATCATGAACATTTGCACTTGGTGTTATCGGCCCATGGAAGGTACAGGAGAGAAAATGGTTTGGCACACCAGGACGCTGATTAGAGTGGAGGCCCAAACCTTGCATTAGCCAGCGGAGGCTGCCTTCAACAGTCAGTAAAAATCCCTAGGGTTAAGTAATGCCGACTGGCGATCGGAGTGACCCTTGCTGAGCCCTGTGGGGATGTCCCAAGGCCATTGTGGATCGCAGTAACAGATGATAGGAAATAATCCGTGATCAAGTGTGATCTATAAACTCTAACTTGCTTCCTGCGAAACACTCGAAACCAATGAGAAAAATGGATAGAACTATCTATATTGTTCTATCATACCTGCTCAGAAACCGAGCTAATGTCACTTTGCCGATGTCTGGCCACGTTAATCCATTGCCAACCCAGGGACCCAGAGCCGGCAGTAGCTCGAAGCCATCGTCAGAGATGGACACGGAATGAATTGGAGGTCATGTAATGCTTTCACTATGCAAAAGTGAAAAAAAGAGGGCTCAGAAATAGACGTTTTCAAGATATGGAAAGAAATTCAAAACCCAGATATGAGACCTACCCTAGATTCAAAGAATCTGACTACAAATCACACGATATAGAAATGATGCAAAATCTCCTTTAACCTGAGATACTACTTTCATTCGAATCTCCTGCCCCATTGAGGAGAATCGTCTCCTATATTATTTCAGTAGTATACTTACCTTTTGCGGCTCTCACACGCGACTAATCTTTATAAATGAGGTCTCTAGAGAAATAGTTTCACCGAGACGTGGCAAATTGCCCTTTGATTTAAAAATTGAGAAGGATTTGTTTAAAAAAATGCATCTAAATGTTCATGTTGCATATTGGTTTAGTGGTGAGGTATAGTTGACATTTACATAATTGAAATGATTGAAGGCGTTGTCATTGTCAACAATACTATTTATTTCAATAAGAGCAGCTTTCCATGTAAGCCATGTCATCATCATCAGTTTTCTGATACAAGAAAAATATAAACAAAATTACATAATTTAAAAACATAATTTTAAACAAAATAACATAGTTACATAATTTAAAAACATTTAAAGAAATGAAAGGGGAAGAATTAAAGAAGGGGCGGAGAGTTAGATCTTTTTGTAATATAGTAGTTTTTTAATCTTAGCAAGAAGTGAATGAAATATACATATACAATTTTGAGAGAGAAAATACAAAAAAGTAAGTTAAGCCATTTCTTACCTGCTGTCTGGAAACAAATACGCGGGTTCAGGTGGGCCTAGCAGCTTAAGTATCAGCTGTGGGGTGGAGGAGGATTAATGGCCTGGGTGTGGTGTGCTGCGTTGTGTCACCCCCGAAGAGTGTGGTGTGAGGATGGTGTCAAATAGTAATTTTAGCAGAGGGGAAGGGTTTATGTTTACATTCAGTAGGTTACTATTGAGATGGATGTGAAGGTTTTCCAATGTTAATCTGGTATGATATTGATTTTTCTGTTTCCAGTATGTGAATGTCTGTGTGTGGATTGAATGTGTGGCCTGTCTGAAGTAAATGATTGGCAAAGAGAGATTTGTTTCTCACTAAAGTGATTTGGGGGGTTATTTTAGTGTATGGACCGGGAAAAATCCATATAGTGAAAGGCAATACGAATAGCAAACAATATAAAGAGATGTCTTGTTCCAGCAATAAATGACAGTTTCCAACTGAGGATGGAATATTCATGCACATCCATGCCTTGCCACCGATCAAAACCTAAAGAGTGAATTGGATTCCAGTGGTATTTGTGTGCTCGACTTGCCAGGAAATAGCCCGGATATGAGCCCATAGAATCACTATGGAGTGTTCTTTAAACGAAAGTGAAGGTCTCTTGTGGCCCAAAGCAAAGTCGCTCGCTTTTCACCGAAGAGGTCCGGGTTCGATTCCCGGACATGCTTATGTGAAATTTGTTCCAACAAAACGAGTCGGCCTACTTCACCAGGCAATGGCGGCTGGTGCCCCAACAGACTGGAGGTTGCACCTCCATCGAATGACGGAGATGTAATTTCCAAAATTCAAAATACGAACACGTAGGGGTAAAAGGAAGCAATTCAATTGAATTCAATTAAAACGAAGTGAAATGAAAATCTATATTGAAACACTACTTACATATTTTTTTGCGTCGGGTCTGCGTAAGGTATATGCACCTCTCGCGCACGTTCTTCTGGCTTTGCCACTGGGCACTTTAATTCGACTTCAGTACATTGCAACAAGCACTATTGCTTCGACACCTTTCACACAAATAACATTATTTTATTTCGAAAACTTCATTACCGTGGCATATTTGACAATAATGAAAGATCTTCGACATACATTCGTATTCACAAGAACGTTCGCAAACCGATGGCCAGCTGCAGCCACACAGGGACTTCCATCCAGAACGGCCACCACACAAAGAACTCATCAAATGTACGTTTTGTATCAAGAAACCTAATATCAAATGAAAACAAATTCTCCAAATATAAACAATGCATTGAATATCGCCAATAATTGACTGAACTTGTGTACTTTCAACAACTAGCGATAATCATAAAACTACGTTGCAGTGAGTTAGATGAAGACAGAATATGTAGTAATCCCCTGGGATTCCCTCCAGCGCCGCGCAGCGCGACAGCGCCACTATCGGGTTGCCCAACCAAAAGGCCGTGTTATAAATCGAAGGGCCAGAGAGTAAAAGCAAACAATCCATTCATTCAGCCAAGAGCGTGATACAATTCCTGGCAAGGCACCAGACACCGGAGAGAGCCAGTTGGACGTTCTTTGGTTTCAAAATGATTTCATATACATCGATATTGCTGCAATATCTAGAATAATGAATGTTTTAAAAGGAAAATGTATATTTCTAAGATATTATGAGATTTTTTTATTTTCTGGGGGTTGTGCAACCGTGCAACCTAAGCACGAGCCGCCTCTGTCACCGAGGATAGCCCAACCCCTGTAAAGTGTCCTAAACGCTACCCCTTTCTTAATTCCTTCCCAATTTTTTCACGGAAGATCATGAGGGAATGGGGCTAATTGATGTATGTATTCATTTCCATTTCATCACTTGTATTTTACGAGATATTGCGGTAACTTTCTTTTCTTTTTTTTTAAATGAAACCGTACACATTTTTTGGTCCATCGTGACGAGCGTAAAAAGTCGAAACCAATGATATACATATTGTTGTTGTAAAAAATGTTAGATAAACGTTTTTACACACACGTATTTTAAACACACACACGTGTTTATATTGCGCGCGACGCGTGAGCACATGTGTGCGTGTGCATGTGTGCGTTTGTGTGTGGGACCTCATTTTCGAATCCGCCCGGGGACCTCAGGTCTGACTGACTGCGGACGCGGCGTGTCGGAGCCCCTGCATGTCGTGCGCTTCCACATCACTTGCCACGCAGGTGATATTGAAAGTTCTCTTTGCCAGCGCCCACAAGTCATCCTATAAAATACGTTCAGACTCGTGTATTAAAATTCTCCTGTGTATGTTAGATATTTCTTTCAGTAGGTTACTGAAACGCCGTTATTGTGCGTACGTTGCTTTTGTATACTTTGTACTTCAACACATCCCACAAAAAGAAAAAAAAGGGGGAAAATAGAGAAATACCACTTTGGGGGATATCTCTTTTGCCACAGGCTAATTATCTTTTCTTGAATCTCCGATAGTTCACAAAACTTCATAAAAACTTTGTTTCGAAGTGTTGCAGATAACATCACTTCGCATTGTACTGTGCACACATTGCGATTGTGATTTCAATCCGTACATATCCTTTGCGTTCCTTGTTCACTACTGTGGGGAAAGAGGCAGCATTAAAAGAAAACCAGGACTTTTCTGTGTCGACAATATACAAAACTCGCCCACGGAACTCGCCCGCTCCGCGCGGTGTGGGGAAGCGCGTTGGTCGCGCCCTAGCTATTGATGGCTCGATCGTCTGGAAAAAAAGTGCCCGAACTCTGCTCAGTTGTTGAGTAGACGTAGTGTGTATATTAGTAACATTAGTTGGCAAGGTGAATTTCTTTATAATGCTCAAATCTACTAAGAGTTTTCTACTTTGTTTTATTCTAGGAGGAACAACCCTTCCAAGCCCTTGAGCTCTACACAAAATATGATGCTCCTCCCTTCTCCCAGAATTATAACATTTACAAACGAATTGCAAGTGATATTTTTAATTTAACTGGCTTATCTAGTCCAGATGCTTATGCACAATGGGCGGAGCTTCGAAATATGCTACTGCATTTGGTAAGTTTAAAATAATTACCAGTGATTATTGGTTCCGTTGTTGTCTTTAAAAATATTTGTTGTATATTTTTTTTAGACAGAATCTATGAAGACTTCTTCTGATGCAGGAAGTTCAGTACATGATGAATTCAATATACTTTTGGTGATAAGTCATTATTATGCATCAAGATGTGCATATAAAGGTGTTGAATCTCTAGATGAGTTAGTTGCTAAATTATCCATTTCTTTACTTAGACATACAGATATTATTCCTGCTGATAAGGGATATTATGAAGCTGGTGTAGATGCTCGAGTAAGTAATTTATTATTTATAAAACTATTGAAAAGATCATAGAAGAGAACAGGGATTAACATTTTTGTCTGTTTTATGTAGGCAATTGGGAAAGAGAGTGAAGCTTTTGTATTTCTGAACCACTATCTTGATATTTGTGAAGCAATTGAAGAATCCAATCCTGATATGCTGGACTACAGTGATTTTAGTGCTACAGATTTCCCGATGGAAATCCCTCTTCCAACATCTCTTCATTTGTCTCCTGCCCAACATGAAGAAGTTAAGGAATGGGTTCTCGCTGTTTCTATGGATCAAAAAGTTGATCAGGTGACTATCTTCTTATCGTAGAAGTATGAATTTATTTGAATTACTGACTTTTTAATAACCATTTTCAGCCTTAAAAAATGACAATTCAATATTTGGTATCCTTTTTTATTGTTAGAGTAATACTTTTTACTTTCTCTTATACGTACGTGTAAATATGTTGTATAGAGAATGTTATGTAATGGCGGTTAAAAACGGCGGAATTCCTTCGGAAAAAAAAAAAAAAAAACCATTGCTGGTCTCTGGTGGCGAAAAAGTGCACAAAAACAGTTGCTAAATTAAGAGAAAAAATCTAACATGTTGTGTAGCCAGAATCTTTATTTTGTGGGTCCTTGATGCCGAAAAACCAATTGGAAGCAAAACGTCCGTCTGTCCGTCTATGAACACTCCTATCGCCTAAACCACAAGTACGATCTTTTCCAAATTGAAGATCTGGCTCTAGTTGAAGCTTTGAGATTTTAAAAAAACATTCTTTAAAATTTGGGGATACTTTACATGACGTTCCCTGGACATTTTCAAACTTCTCAAAAACGGCTCAAAATTTTTTCTTTAAATTTCTTGTAAGATTAGAGTAAAATACACCTATAATGGTGGCATAGGTCAGAATTTCGCCGTTAACTTTGAATAATCAAAAATTGCAACAATTTGAATTTTTTCCGGACTCTTCCTACAACGACAAAATTGAAGACATGGATGTTTCCTTCAAACGAAATTTGTTGTGGATAAATAGTTCTTTCAATTCGAAATTGTAATAATAATTATTAATAAAAATTTAATTTAATTTTTTAATAAGTATTCTTTAATAATAAAAAATTCTTTTTGAAAATTTTAGTAGTTTTGGTGCAATAGTCGTGCTATATTTGCTTTTTAAAAATAACAAAAACAAGATTTTGTCGAAAACGGCTCCAAATTTTTTCTTTAAATTTTTGGTAAGGTTAGTGCCAAATGAACCCTATGCCGTGACATAAATACCATATTACTGTATTTTGTTTGTTTGTTTTTCAAAAATTGAACATGGGGTCCCACAAGGTTCGATCGTAGGTCCTATCCTCTTTCTGTTGTACGTTAACGATATGCCCTCATCTATTAAAAATAGAAGAACATGTCACAAAATTATCTTTTTAGTAATCAATGTTCTTTACAAAAAAAAAAAAAAATAGTAATTTAAATTTAATTGGTTTTAAAACCGTTTCAATGCAATTTTTTAAATCGACAATCATATGCTCCATTGAAAATTAACAATATGCAATTAGCTGATGTTAAGGTAACAAAATTTCTAGGTATCTCAATTCAATCAAACCTTAAATGGAATGTACATATAACGGAATTAAGCACTAAATTATGTTCATTATGCATTCAGAATTCTTTCTAATTCTGTCAGCCTTCATGCAGCTCGTTGCATGTATTTTGCAAATGTACATTCCTGCCTGAGATATGGCATAATATTCTGGGGAAGCTCATCCTTAAGTGCCCAGACATTTAGATTGCAAAAGAAAATTATCCGAATAATGAAAAAATGCCATCCATGTGATCCTTGCAAGCCTCTTTTCATTGCCCTTGGAATCGTACCATTGCCTTGCCTATTTATTTACGAATCTGTAGTATTTGTCAAAACTGACTTACTTAACGGTGGGAACATATTTTCATGTAATACTGATATTTATAGTTACAACACTTGACATAGAAATCATGTTCATCAAGTGTCAGTATCAACAGCTCACTACAAGAAATCCACATACAATACATGTACATTACTTTACAACGCATTACCAGATGAAATTAAAGAATTAAAATTGGTACACAAATTTAAGTTAAAAGTAAAATCTTTTCTGCTGCAAAACTGTTTCTATACAATTAGAGACTATACTGATCGTCAAAAAGAAAAATAATGTTTACTTTAACTAAACCAAGATATAGTATAATGAATTAGTTTATATTTGCATTGTATAATTTAAAAAAAAGACTTAAATGCTTGTAACAAATAATGTACTTCAGCTTCTGAGTCAATGACCCCCATCTCGATCGGGTTTTTGTTCAGCTCAGATGGCCTCTTGATTTGTTTCTGGATGTAAATGTAGCTTCACTATGCGCACGTTTTGTTGAGCTTTTGCTTGAAGTGGTAGCTGAGTTTAGGGTGAGTTTCTATTTTATTAGCAATACAGAATAATCAAATCTATTTGTTTGTTTACCGTTACAAATAAGTTTTCTATAATTCAGAAACAAAAATATATAGTTTTTGAAATGTTAATATCTCGCTTTTTTATTTATTATTATTATTATTATCATCATCATCATCATCATCATCATCATCATCATTACCACAATTTAACTTGTTTCCACTCGTGCATCTCGGTTACCATGAACAAGAGATACATGTTCCAACTGTCATAATCAGCACTGGATCAACCATCAATGTTCAGAAACTTTCTCACGATGTTACATGTGTCCAGTATGACAATCTTTTGCATCTGGATGTATAACCCCTTTTTCAGTTGCAGTTCAGCTAGGGATTCATGTAGGAACTTAGGAATTTCACTAGTGGCGCCTAGAATTATTGGTACAATCGTCACCATTTCCATGTCGCTCCACATTTCCTTTATCTCATGTGCCAGAGGTTGATGTTTTAGAATTTTTTCACTTCTTTTCTTTGGGATGTTGTGAGCTAGCGGGACTGCAACATCAATCAGATACACCTTTTCATTTTTCTTGTCATGCCATACAATGTCCGGTTTATTAGATGATATAGACCTATCTGTTATTATGGACCTGTTCCAGTACATTTTGTGATTATTTGTGTCAATGACTGGTTTGGGTGTGTAATAATAAATAAATATAAATAATAATAATAATAATAACAATAACTACAAAATAATAATAATAATAATAAACATAATAAAAATAAATGTTTTTCACTTAACATTTTAAACTGTGTATGATATGCTATGAGTAACTCATAACCAACTTGATTTGAATACAGATGTGTTAAGTGTTTTTGCCAAGCATATATGTCAAACAAATCGCCCATAATTGGAATGATTGAAGGCGTTGTCATTGTCAACAATATTTATATTGTTTATTAAATATTGTTGACAATGACAACGCCTTCAATCATTCCAATTATGTAAATGTCAACTACACCTCGCCACTGAATCAATAATCGCCCATAGTTGCTTTGACAGCACTGCACTGACAACTGATGCTCTGGCTGTAATCAAGGCAAACTTGCATGAAAATAATGTTGCATTCCTGTATAATATGCTACAAATACTGCTACAGTTTAATTTATTCCTGTTTGTTTCATATTTAAAAGTAAGAAATGATTGCTGCTCCTGACTATCAAAATGAATGCAGATATGCATCATAGGTGCTTTGTTTGAGTTCGTTGAATTAGACTTTTTCTAGGAATAGCTGAGATGTTAGTAGAGCAGAAATTGCAATATTTCAATATTACGTACCTACAGAGGTGGGATTCAGGGGGGCAATCGTCCCCCCCCCCCCATGTTTGGACAAATTTTTTTAGAACATTTTATTTTGCGAATCTTCAAATTTAGACCATTAAGGATTTACTTTTTTCTGTATTTTGAGAAGAAATTTAATAATAATAAAATGAACAATAATTTGATTAAGCTGAGCTAATAAGATACATTAATAAATTGGTGGAATTTAGATCGATATTATAAAATGCGGGGGATAACGTTAAGCATTGCTGTGAATATCCCGTATTAATAAATCATCTTTCATTTATATTGTTTACTTAGAAATTTAATAGTTCCGTGCCTAAAATCACGTGCCATAACACTCACATTAACATATATTATGATTAATTTCTTTCCATTACAATTTTCCCAGCATTCTTAAATTTTCCAATGCCAAAAAACAGGTGCTTCTCAAGAAACTTTTTGTGGCTCTGCGGTATAATAAAAATCATGTCTTTTTTTCAGCATTCCTTATAATATATGGAAACTTAGTTTGCAAATTGAAAACTTTAGACCATTGTCCATGTAGTCAAACAATTTTCTTTAACGTATCTTAAAAAAAGAAGAAATTTGTCAACAATTCAAACAAGGCACCAACTGACTAACTTTTCTGTGATCTGGCAGTTCTAGCATGAACATACAGTGTGTTAGACACCAAATACTGCGCATGTACAATTTTTGAAAAAGTGAGAAAGTGAAAATATACAAATGATACAGAGTAAAACGGTTAATTTTATTACATATTGTAAGTATTGTTTTTCCTCTGTAATGCAAGATATAATGTAACTAATGCATGATATTGATACCAAGTGTTCACTGAAAACAAAGCGAACCTGCTACCTCAACTGAATATTTTGTGCTATTATAATAATTTCACTTTTGTTATTTTAAACGTGAATCTGTTGTTTTAATCGTAATGTTGATTCCATTGTTATAACAAAAAATATTTTTTTAACACAAAACAATTTTCATTATAAATTTATAATAAACACTAAAATAAATGCAGAGAACTGTTGAAACCATTTTCAAAGGGTATTGAAAGCAAATGTGATTTAAAGATGGAGAAATGGTCAAAATTGGTTTTTATTTTCTTAATTACAGCTCAGCAATTGAAAGTGGTGGTGCTACAGAATGACACAAACTTTCTCGTACTTGTTAGTTTTCTAATTTCTTTGATCTGGGCCAACTTTACAATCTTGCCCCCATACTCTTGCCATCTGCAATCTATTGCAGCTCAAAGTACATTTTTAAAAAATTCAATTTTTCAGTTTCCTTATGGTAAAACCAAAATATTACTTTAATACTACTAAAGAAGAGTAAAATACATTTTATAAGAAAATTTTTGTTGACAAAATTGGACCCGCTATAGCGTTTAAGAGTTACTGTAAATGCGTGCGAAAATTGTGTTTAAACGTTACTGTAAGTGCGAAATTTAAAACACTTTTTCATTTAAATCTTCCAAAACATTTTTTGGAAGTCATCTGAAACTACTCCACACACAAATACAATAACGTACACAAATTGCTGAAATTATGCATATTAAAGACATGAGTGATATTAAAAAAAAAAATACATTTGTGTATTAAAAAACAAAAAAAAAAAAAACCCACAAAAGAATACAAAAAATACTTTTGTGTCTCCTTAAATAGTTCTTTTAGCACTACCCGAGTTTGAAAAAAATCGGAGCCGATTTTGAGCATTTGATAGCTTTTGATAGCTCAAATAGCATTTGAGCATTTCTGAAAATGCGTCATTTTTAGCTTGTTTTCACAGAAAACTTGCGAGTTTTTAAGAAACTTTATATGACATCATTTAAATAATGTTTCCTTGAAAATATAATAATGTGAACAAATTGCCGGAAATGAAAATATTAGCGACATGAGTGTCAAGTCAAAAAATGTTTGTACTTTTTGGAAAAAACAGAACAAAAGAATAGAGCAATATGGCGTTTACATCATCTCATAGAGTACATGTACCAATATCCCTACCAAACGTTTTCCAAAAATATCTGGTGCCGTTTTTTAGAAAATCTTGTTTTTGTTATTTTTACTTTCTCGGATACATATGTGCTATATATGGAGTAATATGCATAGTATAGAGGAAGTTATGTGATGCTGGGGAAAACCGATTTCGAGATTTCAGTGGAAATGTACATTTTGGGGTCTCCTGATACCGAATTTTTTTTTATTTTTTTCAAAATGCCCGTCTATCTGTGAACACTACTTGTGCCTAAACCAAACGTTAAATCTTTTCGAAATTGATGAAACCCCTGTCCATCTCAATCTAGTTGAAACTTTGAAAAACATTCTTTAAAATTTTGGGGCTACTTTACATGAAGACTCCCGAACAATTTCAAAATTTTCTCAAAAACTGGCTCGAAATTTTTCCTTTAAATTTCTTGTAAGAATAGAGTAAAATCCACATATTAACATGGCATAGGTCTTGTTTTCACGGTTAACTGTAAATTTTCAAAAATTGCTAAATTTGAATTTTTTTTTATGTCTTCCTACAGCTACAAAATTGATGGCATATTTTTCCTTTAAATGAAATTTGTTTACCATAAATAGTTCTTTCATTATGGCCATGTATATTTTTTAACAAATTTTAGTAGTTTTGGTGCAATATGCATGCAATATTTGCAATTTTTAAAAATAACAAAAACAAGATTTTTTTTTGGTTTTTGAGGAAATTCTCAGTTTTTCATTTTGGATTAATGAATGATAATTAGTATTTGCCCTTGCCCATTTCAATTGTATGTAGTTTTATGGCTGCACAACTCCCTATTTTTATTAATGAAATTGTTAATTATTATTTTTTTTAAATCTATCAGAAAAAAAATTTGTTTGGAAATTGATTTGTAATTCTTATTTTGAGTACATATAATTGCTTGAGTTCATAGAAAATTCTTGTGTTGTTTTGCAGGTGTTGCCAGTGGATGATCGAATGTTGTATCCTGCCTCACTTTCATCAGGAAGTGGTCAGTCTGCTCCCGCATGTGTCATATCAGGTTACCCAATAATGCCAGTACGAGGTCGAAATCCAGTAGAATTCAAGAGGGTGGGCATGCTGGCAAATCGTGAAGATTGGAATAAAGTAATGATGGCAGCGAAAATGGCTCCTGAATCACACATTACCGATGTTATTAATTTCATTAGTCAGTGGTGTGGAGGGGTCCCTATGTTTTCATTTCAGTAGATTTTCAATGAATTTCACTGACACCTATTTGTTAAATGTGCTTTTCTTTTGAAATGTTTGTCCCACTCCATCCAAAGGGATGTCTAGTCATAATAGGTTTGTGAATCACTTGCACCAAAGATTTTTTTTTTTAAGAAACAAAGTTATATCTATTGATGATTCTGTATTTAAAAATGCTTTTGAGAACATGTTGCATTGAGAACATGTTATTACATGTAACTTGTTGAGAACAGGTTATTTTATGATTTAATTGGAGAATCAAGGTTTCTGCTTCTTAATGAATACATGGAACACATTACATTTTATATATTTTTGTTTTATCCTATTGTAGGTCATTGATAAATATTCTATCATATTTTTCTAAAAGCATACTTTTCATTTGAAAAGTTAGCCTCATTTTGAGAGCATAAGGGATCCTATGCAGTCAAGATAAGTTTGTGATTTTTTAATCAAAAAACGAATTCCGTCCATTGTGTGATATTACATTCATTCTAAGTTTATAACATTTTTTTGAGAACTTGCAGCTCTCCACCATCTAATATGAGAAGCAGAGTTTCTATTTGTTGAAATATATGTATACCAGTTTTACTGTGATGTAGTTCTGAGTTAGTTGTTTCATTATTTTTTCATAAAGAACTCTTCTGAGAGGAAGGCACCTTTGAGGCATGCAATGTCTTTTGTGTATGATAATGTTCACAATATGCTCTTTTTTTTTTTTTTGAAACATTGTACTTGAAACATGAAATAAAGAATAAAACAAAGATCAAGTTTGTGTTATATTTAATTATTCTCTGACATTTTTCCACTAGTGGTGTTCAAACAGCACATACTTTCTCGTCCTTAGCAATGGTTACATTATATAATACTATTTATTTCACAATTTCTCTCTGAATTAACACATCTCAGTCATCATTTTTTGTAAAAATCATTACAAATCATAGAACATTTGGTGTGAAATCTAAATTTTCAAGCAAATATCAACACAAATTTGAAAATTATAACTTCTACAGCTAAATCATATCCCAACAATGAGACGTAATTCACAGAAATTCAGCTGCCATCTCATGACAAGGAATGCTTTTGTTGCATTCCAATCTCATATTCCCTGAAGGCTAACAATTTTTACTTCGTATACATACGTATATACTGAGTAATATATGTAGTATAGAGAAAGTTCTGTAATGCTGCGCCAAAAATCGGCGAAATTTCCGCAGAAAAAAATTAATTCTTAAGCCCTGATAATGAGAATGTGGATAAATTCAGTTGCTAAATTAAGAAAAAAAATCCTCTAAAATGTGGTCTAGCCAGAATCCCTGTTTGATGGGTTCTTAATGCCGATAAACCAATTGAAGGCAAAACTCCGACTGTGCACATTACTATCACCTAAACCTCATGATCTTTTCCAAATTGAATAATCCTCTGACCATCTGGCTCTAGTTGAAGCTTTGAAATTTTGAAAAACGTTCTTTAAAATTTACATGATTACATTACATGAAGCCTCCCAGACATTTTCAAAACTTTTTCAAAAATAGCTCCAAATTTTTTCTTCAAGTTTGTTATAAGAATAGAGTAATGTATACTCATAAAGGAGGCATAGGTTTTCATATTTTCACGGTTAACTCTTAATTTTCGTAAATTGCAAAAGTGAATTTTTTTTTTTGACGTCTTCCTACAACTGCAGAATTGAAGACAGAGATTTTCCTTTATATAAAATTTGTTGTCCATAAATACTTCTTTCATAAAGGTTATTACGATTTTTTGAAAATTTTAGTAGTTTTGGAGCAATAGAGCATGCAATATTTGCAATTTTAAAAATTAACAAAAATGAAATTTTCTCAGAAACAGCTCCTATTTGTTTCTTTAAATTTTTAGTAGGGATAGCGCAAATGTACCCTATACAATAACACACTCATATAGTTCTATTCTTTTGTTTTTGCAAAAATTTCAAAAATTTAATTATTTTTAGTAACCTCTCATATTGCTAATAATTACATTAGTGGCAATTTGTTCAAATGATTGTATTTATAAGTACATGTATGTTAAATAATGTCATATAATGTTTCTTGAAAACTCAATAGTTTTCTTTGAAAACTTGCAAAAAATGTCCAATTTTCAGAAATGCTCAAATGCCATTTTCTCAAAAATGGCTCCAAATTTTTTCATCAAACATTTCCAATGGATAGAGCTACTTGTACTGTTAAATATAATGTTAAGTTCATTCTAGTCTATTCTTTTATTTTTTCAAAAATTACACAAATGTATTTTTTTTATATATCTTTCACGCCGTGTGCATATTTCACAAATGTGCATATTTGCACATTTCCATTGATTTGATACATTATTGCCTTTGTAAGTGGAAGTGCTTCAAATGACTTCCAATGAAAGTTTTCGCGCCACATGTTGGCCGAAACGTCAGCCGTCACGAGATGCGGCCCATCCTGGATAGCCTAGATCATAAAAATTGCCTATTTTGACACAAAATTTCCAAAACATACTCATATTTTCAAAAAATTGAACTGGCATTATTTCAATATCTGTTTTTGATGAACATATTTGACGAAGAAAAATCTTTAACTTAATAATTGTAGTTGAAGGAAGATGCCGAAAACTTCAAAAATAAGAATTTTTTAACGAACATGAGACCTGCACCATTCTCTTCATTGTCCTAAATGCTATTCGAGGTCAAAATTTACTGAAAATTGTTGGTGCCGTTTTTGAGAAAAAATGTTTAAACAAAATTAAATAGAGGTGCTGCAGAATGGCACAAACTTTCTCGTAGTAACATTTTCTAATTTCTTTGCTGTGGGCTGGCCCTTCCTCCTCGGTAAGTCTTGCCCTTCCTTCTTGCAAGCTGCCATCTATCGCCTTTCAATGTACATTTTTTAAAATTTTCTCAACTCTTCAGTTTCCAAATAGTAGAACCGAGATATTATTTTAAGAATATTAAAGAAGATTAAAACCTTTAGCAATTTTCATTGAAAAATTTGCAACCGTCTTTAAGAAAACAGAGTTAAACGTTACTGTAAATGCGAAATTTGAAGCTCGTTTTAACAGGAGTCTATTGAGTTTTCGAAAAACTTCAATTGAAGTAATTTGAAGAACTTTCAACTCACAAATTCAATATTGTTACGTTTCTGGGTGGTGAATTAAAAGTCTCGTATTATTTTAACAAAAACGTTTATTTTGTTTCTTAACACAATCACTGAAAACACTTGATTATTTATTTACACTACACTTCTCCTGATTATTTGTTTACACTACTCTTCTCTTGATTGTTTATTTACACTACTCGCACAGTCCTAAGCACTGGCCACAGTTCACTGCACTTATCACAGTTCGATGCACTGGACACAGTTCACGTCAACGAGCACAATCACTGCACTGCTATTCACCGCGATGCACACACTTCACAGTTCAGCTTCCACTGCGGACTTAAGACTCACTCGCGGTCGCCGGCCGCCGCGTATTTATACTCGTCGAGACAATCGAGAACTTTCCGGACCCCTCGACCGTTCTGGAATAATCCGCCGGCAGCCCGCGCTCACAGGCAGCTCGTGGTGGCGCCGGCAGATGACGCAATCCGCGCGTACAGGTAGTTCGTGGTGGTGCCGGTCGGTGACGCAATATTCGTTACAATATGTATACAAATCGATGAAAATGTGCATATTAACAGCGTAAGAGATAATTTAATAATATTACATTTGTGTAATTTTTTAAAATACAAAAGGATACACCAAAATGAACTTTAGGTCATATTGAATAGTGCAATTAGCACTATCAATTGGAAAAATTTCGAGCCGTTTTTGAGAAATTCGCGTTTGAGTGTTTTTAAAAATGCGGAATTTTGATATAATTTTAACAGATTGGGTTTTCTAAAATCATTATTTGACATTATTTAAAGCACTTGTACTCATAAATACACTCGCGTCAAGAAATCGTCTCTAATGTAAATATTACCGACGTGAGAGGCAAGTGAAAAATATTACATTTTTGTAATTTTTGAATAAACGAAAGAATACAGTAATCTGACGTCTATGTTGTCTTATACAGTGCATTTAGCACTATCCATACCAAAAAATTTAACATAAAATTTCTAGCCGTTTTTGAGAAAATCTTGTTTTTGTTAATTTTTAAAATTGCAAATATTGCACGCCCTGCTGCACGAAAACTACTAAAATTTTCAAAAAACCTCATGACCTTATTAAAAGAAATGATTATGACAAAAAAATTCTTTGAAGCATAAATCTGTACCTTTAATTTTGTAGTTGTAGGAAGACGCCGAAAAAATTCAAACTTTAGCAATTTTCGAAAATTTAGAGTTAACCGTGAAAATCGGACCTACGCCACCTTTATAAGTGTATTTTACGCTATTCTTACAACAAATTTAAAGAAAAAAATTGGAGCCGTTTTTGAGAAAATTTTGAAAATGTCCGGGGGCCTTCATGTTAAACACGCACAATTTTCAAAGAACTGTTGGTTTCAAATTCAAGGGCCGCGACATCAGCCAGGTCGATTAAGGAATGTCAGGTTTGGAGAAAATCTGATGAACAGTTAAGCTGCTAGCGTTGTTCACAGACGGACAAATGTTTTGCCGTCAATGGATTTTTCGGAAACATGGACCCACGAAGTATGGATTCTGGCTACATTACGATTACAGGATTTTTTAGAGGAACTTTATCAACTGGATTTAGCACTTTTTCGTTACCAGCAGGGTTGGGCAAAATACTTTTATTTTAGTATTTAAATACTTCGCCGAAATACTTTGTACATGTATTTAAATATATACTTGTATTTGTGGGTAAATAAATAACATCACTAGCTCGTAACAATAGCACTTTATTCATCTATAGGATACATTTGATATACTGGCGCAGCACACGTGGTCACAACACCACTCGAGAGCATAAAAAGACTCCTGCGCTACTGTTGTGCCGGCCGGCGGGAGGAGGGGAAGAAGCCGGAGTCAGTGTTACCAACTGACCTAATACATAACATTTCTTCCCTCTTTTAAATGATCCTGGTTACAACTATGGTGAATAACGTAAGGGTGCACGACATATGCGTGTGGATCTGCGGGGTAATATTGGTGTATGCAGTAAATGAGACGCTCGGTCTGGATTTCGCAGTGTGACTGGTGTAGCTGGTGTCTGGACTGATGCTGGAGTCACGTTAGCACGAGCAGCTTCTGGCGCCCTCTCAACTGATGCTGTGGTTGCTGGTGTTTGGAAGAAGTGGGTCCGTCGTCGCCTGGGTGTAGTTCCGCCTACTTCGTCGGTGGTCGGTGTCTGGTCCCCTGCGGTCTGTTGTTCTTCTGAAAATTTCCGAAGTTGGTCGATATGTCGCTTGACCCGTTTTCCCTGGTAGTAGACCTCATAGTGTAGATCTCCGATGCGGGCTGCGATAGTACCAGGAAGCCATCTGTCCATGTTCGGGTTGCCGGATAGAAAGTAGACGGACTGGCCCACTTCAAGAGTGCGAAACGTAGAGTCCATTTCTGCCCTTTGTTTTTGACAGATCTTTGTGCGAACATCTTCGGGTCTTGTCAGGTTTAGACGTGTTCGAAGCTCTCTTCCCAGAAACAGCCGACTGCCCAGTGGAGAATGAGCGCCTTCCTAAATTGTCGGAGAAACTCGTTCAGGTTGGCCGCAGCGTTCCTTTGGGGGGCCTTCACGTTTGGCATACCGTTCTGCTTGGCCATTTGTCGATGGGTGATAGGGCGCTATGAGCTTATGATATTTCACACCACTGTTCTTCAGAAAGGCCTTGAACTCTTCCGCGATGAACTGTCGGCCGTTGTCTGAGACGACTGTGACAGGAGTCCCGTACGCCGTGAATAAATCGTCCAACAGAGCAATTGTTGCTGCTGCTGTTGTGGAGGTTGTTGGCCTGACTTCGAGCCACTTGCTGTAGGCGTCTACAACGATGACTAGCATAGTATCAGCTATTGGCCCCGCGTAATCGATATGGATGCGCTCCCATGGTGCCCTCGGATACTCCCAGTGGTGGTCGTGGAACTTGGGTGGAGCATGAGCCTGGGCAGCGCATGTGGTACAGGATTTCGCCAACTTTTCGATGTCAGCGTCAATTCCTGGTCAGAAAACGAAGGAACGTGCCATTCCCTTCATCTTGACGATACCCAGGTGAACTGCGTGCAGATCATTGAGGATGGTCTCTGTCAGTGCAGGTGGAATCACTACTCTGTGTTCAAACATCAGGCAATTGGCAGCAAGTGTGCACTTTGCCTGGGTGCCTGGAAGTTATGGCGAGCGAGGTCTTGGCCTTCTTCCAATAACTTTACAATTCTGCCAAGATGCAGGTCTTTCCTTGTTTCTCGTGCGATGGTTTCAGCTCTGACGGGAAGCTGTTGAACCTGGTGAACTGTAAACAAATCGAAGTCGTCATGTTCCATTGTCTCTTCCCCACTGTGCGGACCTGCATTCCGAACTTTATTGACTGTCAGTATCGGCATTCTGGAACAGTAGTCTGCGTTGGCGTTTTGCTTCGATGTTTTGAATACAACGGTGTAATTGAAGTGAGCAAGGTAGTCGACATAATTGGCCATGCGACTGATGCACAGAACTGGCAGCGACTTCTCTGGGTGGAGGATCTGCGTCAGAGGTTTGTGATCCGTGATGAGTGTGAAGTGGCGAGCGTACAGGTAGTTGAAAAACTTCTGCACAGCCCAGACGATAGCGAGCGCTTCCTTGTCAATTTGGGGGTATCTTTGCTGTGTTGCTGTCATAGTCCGGCTGGCGTATGCGATTGGCCGCTCCTGGTTGTTGCTGAGCCGGTAGGACAGCACTGCGCCGAGTCCGGTTTTGCTGGCGTCTGTTGCCAGCAGAAGTGGTAGAGTTGGATCGAACGGCATAAGGACCTCCGCATTCTTGATATCCTGGTAGGCCGAGACACCCTCAGGAGTCCACACGAGGGGGTCTTTCAACAGCATATCTCTGAGTGGACGATCCCTCGTTGACAAGTTCTGGATGAAGTCGCTGTAATATGTAGCTTTTCCCACGAAAAGCTGGAGTTCTTCTGCGGTCGTCGGTTTAGGCGCGTCTCGTACAGCTCGGATGTGCGCGTCTGATTTGTGAATACCTGACGCATCGATCTTGTGGCCAAGAGCTTCCAGGACAGGTTCTGCAAAGCTGCATTTGGCTCGGTTGAGCTTGAGACCGTGTTGGCGAAAACGCTCCAGCGTTGCGGTAAGGGCCTGGATCAGATTTTCGAAAGTATCAGCAAAAACTATGGTATCATCAAAGAAACTTACATTTTGGAAATTTTGCAGAACCGTATCCATTTGACGTTGCCAGATGGCAGGAATGTTGGCTGCACCATAGACAGCACGAGTTGGACGAATCAGACCATGGGTAGGGGCGTTGAGTGTGAGGGCGTGGCTGAATTCCTCGTCGAATTCCGGCGCCGCGCATCCGATTGAACAATTGGTCTATTTTCGGGATTGGATGTTCATCGACAATGATTCGCGGATTGACAGTAGGCTTGTAGATGCACGCGATTCTCAACTTCCCGTTCTTCTTTACGACATGAGTCGTTGACGCCCACTCTGTAAAAACCGCTGGCGATTTTGGCGTCGATCTCTTTCGCATAAGCATCTCTTAGGGCTACAGGCACGTCTCGTGCTCGAACGAACGTGGGCGTGGCTCCAGGTCTCAGGTGCATCTTCGCTGGAGGGCCTGATAGCTTCCCAGGGATATCAGTGAAGACGTCCTGGTATCGGTGGATGATAACGTCAAGTTTTGTTGGACGAGGTCGACAGCTTGGGCGGCGTCAGCGGCTTGTCGGTGGAAATGTGGTGCGCAAGGTTCTGCTCCCTGCACGATGGCTCTCCGAACATTTCCATGAAGTTGATTTCGTGCTTGAACTCTTTGATCCATTCCCGGCCCAGGAGCGTGTCGAATTCGCCGTCCACCAAGTAGAGGTCGAGCATCTTCGTCGTAGCTCCCATAGTAGCTTGAACTCGGGTGAAACCGATGCAACGAATAGGATGGTGTGAGTAACTCACGAAACGTCGGCCTGTCTTACGCAACGTGAAATTGGGGATGATGGTGCCAAACTTCTCTTGACTCATGATCGCGCAAGGAGAACCCGTATCGAATTCCATGTCGAGTGTAGTGCCCTCTATCTGTACAGCCAGCATTTCTCGCCTGGGTGATGGTACCGATCCGATGACCTCGACTTTTAACACGTCGATCTGATCAACTGGGTCGTCGGATTCGTAGACCTGGTTAGCAAGCGAACGCGACCTGCATACTCTGCTGATATGCCCCTTTTTTCCGCACGTATAGCACTTGGCGTCCCGGACTCTGCACTGACCACGGGCGTGAGCTCCCCACACCCCGCATCCTTGTTGGTTCTCGCGGTGTGACTGGCCGTCATGCTGCGGTGGGTCGCTAGTAGCATGGCGAGGTCGTTGCTGGTTGCCTGGCCTTTGATTGCTGTTCTTCCGTGCTGGTGGTTTCTCGTAGCCAATCCGGTTTGTGGGTTCACTTCTCGAGGATAACTCCGGATTTTTAACCTCGTCGGCCGTGTTTCGTGTAGCTTCGAGTGCGCACGCTATCTCGTACGCGGCGGCAAAACTCTCTGGTTTCTTGGCAATAATCTCGTCGCACATGTCCCTTGATTCTACGCCTTTAAGCAGTTATTCGATTAACATGCGGTCTAAAAATGTTCCATACTCACAGTGCGCGGCTCCTTGTCTCAGCCGGAGGGTGAAACTGGCAATCGATTCTCCTGGCTGTTGCGACATGCCCCGAAATCTTATGCTTTCAGCATATTTGTTACGGCTGATATCATAATGACTAATCAGTTTGGACTGGATGTCGTTGTAGGAGAGGGTTTCCGGGTCGATGGGACTTACGAGTATCTTCAACGCGTCGTTCAGTTCGGCGCCTATGTAAACACGTGCGTACGACGCGTGTTCATTTTCGGGAACCTTACTCAAATTGAGCGCCCAGGTGAATCGTGTAAAATAGTCACCTACGGTGGTCCCACCGGCGGCGCGGTATGCTAGCATCGCGAACTGTGGTGGCCGAGGCGATGCTGACGACGCTGACTCATTGCCGGCTACGTCTCGAGCAGTGGACTGTCTGAGAGCGGTAGCAATCATCTCCGACAGAGTTTGGAGAAGTTCCGTGGAAACTGCGTTTGACATGGTGGGGAAACTTTGTGTACTGATGAATAAACCCGCGAGGCGATACACTTTTCTTCGTCACGGCGCGGTCGCGTTGAGGTTAGATTCCGCACGAGTTCACTTTTTCTTGCTTAACGCGGCGTTATTTATGTATCCCGCTTCTGACACCCCTGTTGTATTTGTGGGTTAATAAATAACATCACTAGCTCGTAACAATAGCACTTTATTCATCTATAGGATACATTTGATATACTGGCGCGGCACACGCGGTCACAACACCACTCGAGAACAAAAATAGACTCCTGCGCTACTGTTGTTCCGGCAGGCGGGAGGAGGGGGAGAAGCCGGAGTCAGTGTTACCAACTGACCTAATACATAACAATACTCAAAATACTCAAAATGCAGTAAATGCAATACTTTTTTATTATTAATTTTTATTGCAACAATTTATTGTAATTGCTCATTCTCATATCATAATTCATTGTTTTGGCATTGAAATACATTCACAATAGAAGGCCCAGATGTTTAAACAATTTTGTCCAACTGCTTTATTTAATGACTCTCTGTACCACGTATATTACTCCGTATACGGGAAAGTAACTAAAGGCGCTACAGAATGGCACAGACTTTCTCGTAGTAACGTTTTCTAATTTTCTTGGTGTGGACTGGTGTTGTACAGTCCTGTCCCTCCTTCTTGATACTGCTGTCATCTATCGTCGCCCAGAGTACATATTTTTGAAATTTTCAGTTTCCTAATAGAACCGAAAAATTATTTTAAGAATATTAGAGAAGGCTCAAACCTCGTTCTATATAGAAATTTTCATAGAAAAATTTGAAGCTGCTTTTAAGAAATTGGTGTTAGGTGTTACTACAAAAACATTTGAAGCCCTTTTTCAGAAGAATCTATTGATTTTTCGAAAAACTTCAGTTGAAGTCAACTTTCACTAACAAATTCAATAATGTATACAAATCCACTAAAATGTGAATTTTAACGGTCTGAGAGATATTTGAAAAAACAAACAAACAAAACATTTGTGTAATTTTTGACAAAAAAAAAAAAGAAAAGAATACACCAACATTAACTTTACGTCATATTAAACAGTGCAATTAGCACTATCCATTGGAAAAAAATTTTGGAACTGTTTTTGAGAAAATGCCGTTTGAGTTTTTCTGAAAATGCGAAATTTTGAACTCATTTTCACAGAAAACTGTGAAGTTTTCGAGATACTTTACTTGATATTATTTAGAGCACATGTATTCATAATTATAATAATGTGAAGAAATTGCTTCAATTGTAAGTATTATCGACGTGAGAGACAAGTCAAAAAATTACATTTTTATAATTTTTGAAAAATCCAAAGAATAAAGCTATAAGGTGTTTATGTCATCGTGTTGGACCCATTTGGCAGTATCACTAGCAAAAATTTGGAGCCGTTTTTGAGAAAATCTTGTTTTTGTAATTTTTTTTATATTGAAAATATTGCACACATTATTGCAAGAAAACTACTACAATTTTCAAAAAAGTCTACATGACCTTAATGAAAGAACTACTTAATACTTATTGATTTTTCATGTGATCCGAAGGGGCTGTCTATAAATTAACACAATGACTGCTATGTGTTGGCCACACATGGTTTGACTATGGCGCCTTGAGGCTCACTGGTGGATCCCAGCAATACTCCCGGGGCTATGAGGGTCATGGGTGGGTCTCACGCCAGTGTTTATTTCAAGGCCTGTGGCGTCCCCAGTGGACTTCAAATTGATTTAGTTTCAACTTTCTCTAATAGAGCGAGAAGAAGAATGTAGAATACCCATAGCATTCTAAATTACTGCTTGTAGCAGTGTTATTGTATTGTACAAGATTTGTTCCATGTATTTTCTTTTGTAGTTTTTTCTTCAATACAGTTCCTTTTCATGATAAAAAACACCTAACGTTTATGTATTTGATTTTTCTTTGAAATATCCTGAATATCTTTGAATTTGAATCAGTAATTACTCTTTCAAAAATTGTGGCCCACTGGTGACGCTCATGTAAACATCTATGTCAGAGACCAACAAGGGTCACCAGTGTCCCTGATGTGTGAATCACATATGTGACATTTAATTACATTTTTAAAACTATTTTTAGGAACATCTGAAAATGATTTCCAAAAAAAAAACAAAAAAAAAAAAAAAAAAAAAAAAACAGTGTGGCCCCAAGACACCATATTCTTTAGCATATTGCCTCCACATTTTTTTCCTTCATTATGCCTTTGAGAGTCAATGGGTTAAGGAACACTAAAAGATGAGGGAGGGGTTTTGAGGCAGCATTACATGGAGGTTGGGTGTACTAGTTCAATGTTATGTATTGATAATAGTTTATTTATTATTTTCAACGTTTGCTGAAATAATTGTTGTTTTTTTCAGTCTTATACTATGGCATTAAAATATTAACAAATTGAATTAAAATGTAAATAAATTAAAAAGCAATTTTGTATAAATTGTTACAGTATAGGGAAATAGTTTTTTATCAATAGTTTATTGATTGAATCTGTTTGGTTACAAAGAAAATATTTAAAACTGATCTAGAGTGTAAATATTCTAAAATCCAATTAAATTGGTGGAGTACACTCTTATCCACACATCATCCTCAACATGTGCACCGTCTAAAATTTTCTAGTCTGTGTCCTTCCTATACTCAAAAATTGTCCCCGATCTTCTTTTCGGTAGTCAGCATCGTCAACAAATTCTGACTTCAATTATAGATTTAATATATTAATTATTTAGGTAGCCCCTCAGGTAGCTGATGAACAGTGTGCTGCTTTCTGAGAGGTGGTCCCAAGTTTGATTCCGTCTGCAGCTTTCTAATGTAAATCATCTGTTTCTACAGCAGTGTGATGAAAAAATCTCAGGCAGGCCAAACAAGCTAGGCATGGTGATAGGAATGTTGTGTTAGCCACACATGCCTCCGTAACACAGGCATGGATAGTAAAGAAAACAGGGCCCAGGCCTGGGAACACCGTTGGTTTGCAAACGGATTAATACAACCCTCCTTCACTATCAGGGATTAGGCTGATAACCTGTTCTGTCCTCACTCCAACCATTTTTTCCTTGGACATCCTATTTCTCGTCTTCCTACAGGCTTATCTTTTCCAAAATTCTGAATCATTTAATCCCTTTTTTGTAAGTTGTCTTATAGATTTGTCCAGTTGTTTGTGAAGAGAGCCAGTACATAGGTGATTCATCTGACTGCCTTATGATGGCTGTACAGATATATAGTTGGGTGGTGGAGCTGCCACCTTTCAGCCACTCGACTTGCTTGCTTTGATTAGGGTGAGCTCCCATACTCTGTTGCTTAAGAGCCTGATCTACCCTTTGAAATACCTCGTCATCTTCACCTTCTTGAAGATTCTCTTCATTAAAAGCTAATAATGAGGTCCTCTTCTGGAGTACTTAGTATGATCTTTATTTAGTGGGGATTGAAGCATGCATAACTGGAGTGTTTCACAGAGGGAGGATTTTTTTCTAAATATTCCAAATTTGCTTTACATAATTTATGAACAGCCTCCAAGTAGAGAAACTATGATGCTTAACACTCAATGTGACAATAAGAATTGCTGTTTCAGCAAAACTTTTCTTGCATGAACAATGTAACAGAATTCAGAAGTACCAGATCCTGTATTGTACACGACCTATAGGATAGAATAAAGAATAGAGACCCAGAATAAATAATGAAGGTGTGCTTACATTATAATAGTTTTTTTTATCAAGTAGTTTTAATCTCAGAAAAAGGTCTTGGCCCCATTTATGATAAATCCATTCAAAATCTGTTAATTTCTTCTTTCACTGTTCTATTAAGCTTTCATTAAATAATAGCCTATTTTTGATAAAGGAAAAAAAAGATTGTTAATTAAAACAATCTTTAAAGGATTTGGAGGGTCTATTGGGTAAAACAAAGAAAAATTCCACAAAACAAGATTTTGTTTGGGAAATGTTTTTTACTTCACAAGCAGAGTACAATATATAGTCATCACGTCGCTGAAAATGTACATGTCTTGTGCATGGTGCAAAAATGTATTTTGCAAGATCTACGGAGTGCTAATAAACAAACAAAATTACAGAACAACACAGTTAGGGTGTAACAAAGTTTCTACTTTACTGATCAAGCTAATTTCCCAAAAATGGGGATGTAACAAATGAAACTGCTGATGAAAGTGCAAACAACCCAAATATTGATGTAAATACAGGAAAACAATTTCCTGACACAAAACACACAATCGTCAAACACTACAGCATTCAATCATTCAATCACTGCAGAAAAATCATCTTTGGAGTCTAAAACACACAACATTATATTTGATGACAATTTATGGCTTGACAAAATACTTCACATGAATATTTTATAGATTCTTCTAACATACTGCATAATTCATATTTTAACAAGTAACTTCAAATAAATGTATGAGGCTAATGAGAGAACTTATATCAATACACAACAAAATAATATATTCTTATACTTATAATCACATCCATATTCAGCTCATGCATTTGAAATGTGAAGTCAGTCAGTCAATCTGCAAACTACTCCAGTACCTGGTTTTAGGTAGGAGATCACGAATAACATTAACTTGGATCCATATTACTCATGAAAAAATATTTTGCAAATTTTACATTTTGCTGAAGTAAAGTACACTAGTTTTGAGCTTTTTAAAGATCATTTTCAGTCAAATGGTACCTTAATGTTCCAAAGTCAGGATGTACAGGCAAGAACTAGCTATGAACGTATTTCAAAATTTACATGTCAAGTTACATCATTGATATTATCACCTAAATAAAAAAATTCAGGAAACTCAAAAATTATAAACAATTCTGAATGGACCAGTCTTGAAAGATAAAAAGCACAAGGTTTTATACCTAGACAAAATACAAACACTAGCCTTACACTGTATCTGTGTCAAAAAGTACAGCTCTTGGTTTTCATATGAAGCATTCCAATGAAATTACCATTAGATTATTACATTATTTTGAAAATTATAAGAAAATGCTATAAATAGCATTCATCAAAGCACCAACTGAAATATGAGCAATATACTATATGTACTTCAGCTCGATCACTATATGTACAGAGCTCTTTTCCATTCTTGATTCTGAGGCTAGGGGAGAATATAAGGAAATTATATTTGAACAGGCACTGGAGTTACTTTACCACCTGCCTGCTAAAGCAATCAAATTACTAATTTTGAACTACAGAAGCTTTTGGTTCACATAAACTTATGACTATGTCTGACAAATCAATCAGTATAGAGGTTCACAGATATACATAATGGACAGAAAAAACAGCTTCCTTTTGCCTTTATCCTTTCTGAACATAACTAATTATACTTATTTCACATATATATATGTACAGTCTTTAGGATGTTGCCATAGGAAGACAATACAATCACGGCAAACTAAAGAGGTCACCAGCCGATGGCAAGGGTGCTAGGCCACCAGTAACATCTGGAAGTTGAGTTAAATCAGGGAGATTCTGAATGTGAGATTTCACTTCCTGCCTAACAGCAAATACTTTTTGGAGCTTCTCAGAATATTCCTAAAAAATAAAATTACAATATTTTAGATTCATTCAATGCAGAGTATTAAATTTTTGAATATAGTATTCTTTTATCTTTGTTTTTGATATCTTACCTCAAGTCTTTTTAGCATGTCTTTCTGGGTTTGAATGAAGTCATTCAACATTTGTGTTACTTTTTTACGATCGTCCATTTCCATTGCCAGCCGTGCATTATACTCCGTCAGTAGTTGGACTGCTTCATTCACTTGTACAGCTAATTTATCAGCTGCTGCTTTATCTGAAATATTGCCACATTATGGTTATAGACACATACATGTTCAGTTTGAAAGAAAATTGAAAACTTCTATGGGTCATGAACATATCATTCTACCTTCTAATTTGTTCAGCAAATTTATTTCTGAGACTTCAGGTGGTAAATTGGCAATTCTCTCTCTAATAGCTGCATCACTTGAGGCAGAATTTTCCAAATCCTAATAAAGAAAATAAATTAAAATTGCAAAAAAACAAGACAAAACAAATAGTTTGAAGAAAAACTAATGTTGAACCAACCAGTAAAGCTTTAATAAGTTCTTCTGGTTCAGGAGCATCTCTAGCAGGTGTGCGTGGAGATAGCATTGTGTGCTTCTCTTTCTTGCCATCAACTTCTACTTCAGTCTCAGATAATTTATGCTGCCTCGGAGGAGCTTTTGCTCTATTAGATGCCTCCTTCTTTGCAGATTTTTCTGGTTCTTGCTCAGTTCTCACCTCCTCCATCATCTTGGGCTTCTTCTTTGGAGGTGTCCCACCATCATTAGGAGGTGGCCCCTCTAAAAAAACATTAGTACCTTTGTTTCTAATCATTACATTAAATTCTTAAAAAATAGGTAAGATTACACTTTAAAATCACATCATATAAAAATACAAAGTGCAGAGGTAAGATGAGAAGTAAACAAAGTAATAAACTCACCCAAGCCTTTCTTAAATTCTTTAATAAGCCTTGCATCATACACGGCTCTATCCTCCCATATGCCCAAGATCCTCTCCAAACTCTTTTTGGTCTTTTCATCGCTGTCTGGCCCTGATACGCACTCGAAAGCTTTGCGAAGAACGCCACCAAACTCTCTCCCAAACTCGGGCCCCTTTTTCTTGCTGTTTTGAATAACATCATTCGCCAAGTACATAAACGTCAATTTACGGTTATCCTTGGCTGAAACAAAAGCATTCGTTAATCATTGCCCGGTATTTCCTTAATTTGAAAAATAAATACGGAAGGGCAATTGCATACTGGGCAAGTTATGTAAATCACATCTCAGAATTCGAATACGACAACAGAACCCTCTCAACAATTTGACAACACATTGAAGCTGAAGCAAATACTGTCAACACACGTTATCAAACCTATGTAATGAAAATAACCTAAAGCAAGTAAATCCAAATGAAACTTGCCTTTTTGAAGCTCTTTGAACCACACTCGCACAATCGTTGCATGATGTTTTCGATGATGTATCAACCACAAAGATAGAGTTTGAATACTTTGTTGAGAACTGTTCAAATCTGCAAGTTTTTTGGCTAACGCTCCCTCCGTAAACCCAGCCATCATATCAATCGTTTCAGATCAACTACAATGGCAAATATTAAACTTCACTTCTAACACCGAAGTAGTTCTAATACGTTCCGCAAGGGTTTTGTTTCCTCAGAATACACTGGACAACAGAACGCTCACTCATATAGTATGTTCTCTCGTCACTAGGTGCGCTGTTGTCAATGTCGATTATGGAAACTTTCGATTAAAAAATATTTGCGGGAAATTAGATAATCGATGTCTGTAAAGATAATTGCTTTGAAGAATACACAACTTACTGATCATCCACATAAAGTTCATCATGTACGTCCGGTTCTTCACGACCCTCTTTAAAATGATAAAAGAAAACTAGCTGTGCTAAAACAGCATGGACTTTCTCGCCCGTATTTTCACGCAAAATTACGGGGAAAATACTTAAATTTTCGAAAAATTGTACATGACCGTATTTAAAAATCTATCATTAAGGAACAGATTTCATTAAGGAAAAAATATCGTATCCTATATTATTTCAGTGGTATACACACCTTTTGCGGTTCTCATACGCCACCAATTTTCATAAATAAGGTAGAACGAGAATTTCACGGAGACGTAACGAATTGCACTTTGACTTTAAGAATATGAAGGATTTATTAAAAAAACGCACTTAAATATTCGTGTCAAATGCAATCCGCATTCCCTCATACCATAATATATAAGATAAAATCTTCTTGATCATTCTGTTACATTTTTGCTGGTTCGACGCTTCTCGATTCTACCCCACCTGTTCAGAGCCTGTAGAATCTGCGACTGTATGTGAAATTAAACTAATTACTTGATATTCTACGCGTTGAATTACACGGGTGTACCTCTCTGCTCGGTAATAGAGATTGCTAAAGCTATACGCGAGAAGAAAAATGCATAGCAAGAATTACTTCAGAAATCAACCCAAGAGGAGAAAGAAAACTACATACGAGAAAGGAACCACGCAAAGCAATTAGTGAAAAAACCTCACCAAGAATCGTGGGACCTTTTCGTCAGCACAATTGAACACGATGTCCATGGTAGGCAGAATCTGGCTTACAAAATCATCAAGCATTTAAAAACAGAAGAAAATGATAGAGCAAAACTAAATGTAATAAATAAAGATGACTGGATAAATACGACCCAACTGTAACACTGGCCTGCGAACATTTTGCGACACAAACCTTTTTATGTTTCATATTTCAAATCGAATGCCTTAAATCAGAAAATGACTTTAGCTCTGGTATATCACGTACAGATTTTGCATAATATATATTTAACATAAACATTTTGGACATATGTTGTATTGGAATAGTTCATGTAGAAATACGCCCGTGAGAGACTGAACTATTTGCCCGACTGTACTAAAAAAAAACTACGTATGTTGTTGATGACCACGATCTACATCAATGGTTTGGTCCTTGCCATCCGTGGTTTATAAACAAACTTTCCACGCATGCGGCGCGGCGCGCGCTGCTCTGGCTGTCTTCGAACGCACCAGGCTGCGATTGATTGATTGATTTTTTCGTGTTTCCGGGCGTATCAACTGCTTTGATCATTAGTCCCGTAAGTGTAGTGCATTTTCTCTCTCGGGAGATGGCGGTGATCTTCCCCCGCTGGATGGCGAGATCCGGCGCCGACCTACCGTCGGCTAGTGGGGTTTCCCCCTAACCAGGACTCTCCCACCAGCGGGACACCGCCCCAGCCGGGACAAGCTCTAAGCTCCCGACCGGTCTCCCGGAATATGTGTAGTGCATGTTAGTGTAAGTGTGTGTGTTAAGGGAGAGGATAGGACAAGGAAGTGGAAGGAAAGATCGCGCGCGATCCGTGGCCCATTTGTTAGGCTACTGCTCCGGCATTCGCCTGGTGGATCGGAGAAACCACGGAAAACTACCGATCAGAGCAGGCGGCCGCTAGAATTCTTCTCCAGACAGTGACTGAAACCAGGCTGCGCTCGAAGGGCATAGTGTGGTTGGGATTTTTATTTGTGGAGAAAATGTCAAGGTTTAGTGGTACGTCGAGAAGAGGCTGTGCGAACAATCCAAATTATTTTAGTAATATATGTGAATGTTATATGATCAAAAAGCAGAAAAGAAACATTTCCCCAATGATCAAAAGTTTGTACCTGGCCTATTTTAAAGTAAACTTGGGAGATCAGGACATAAAGTTTCTTCTACGTATAGTTTGGAAAACTTGTTCAGAAAATTTAATACAGTGGTACAACGGATGTTGTTCATCTGTGCCGTTTGGTATCCCTACTGTTTGGCCTTGGCGAGAACGACGAGATCATTCGAACGATCTTATTTTTGTCGAAGTAAAATATTTATTTATAATGAGAAGGATAAGGCGGCCATATTCTATCCTTATTTGCCATCAGCACTAATACCCATACCAGGGTCACTGGGAGTCTCCATGATGGCAGACTACGGTTCGTGTTTAATAAGAAACAACACTCGCCTGGACGATAAACGGCAGTCAACTCAGGATTTGTTTACAACTAACCGGAGGAGAAAGTAGTCTTCCAGCGGGAGTTCCAAATTTCACTATTTATATTAAACTATTGTAGCACTGTATTAGTTTAACATATTTTACAATGTTTTACGCATTTCAGTGTACGCTCACGAACAAGAAATTATTGGAACTTAAATATTTATTTCCTCCGGGACACGAAATCCGTACATGATAGGTACCTAGTGGTGCTACAGAATGGCAGACATTCTCGTAGTAAAGTGTTCTAAAATTCTTGGTGTAGACTGGCTTTACAGTCTTGCCCCATTCTCTTGCCTGCAGAAATTAATCGCCGCCTAAAGTACATTTTTTGACATTTGTTCAATTTCTCAGTTTCCTAATTGTAGAACCGAAATATTACTTTAAAATTTATTTTTAAATTTTTATTAAAGAATAATAAAAGCTCGTCCTAAATGGCAATTTTTATTTAAAAATTTAGAGCCGTTTTTAAGAAAATGGCGTTTTGGCGTTAATGTAAATACCAAATTTGAAGCTCTTTTTAGCAGGAATCTATTGAGTTTTCGAAAAACTTCATTTGAAGTCATTTAAAGCACTTTTACTTTCAAACGCAAAAACATATACAAATTGATGGAAATGTGCATATTAACAGCGTGAGACACATCTACAAGGTCATTATGAAACAACTATTTCTGGAAAAGAAATTTTATTTGAAGAAAACATGTTAATCTTCAATTTTATAGTTGTAGGAAAACGCCGAAAAAATTCAAAGTTTAGCAAATTTCGAAAAGTTAGAGATAATCACGAAAAAGGGACCAATGTCACTTTGTAAGTGTATTATCCTCTATTCTTACAAGAAAATTAAAGAAAGTATTTGGAGCCTTTTTTGAGAAAATCTTGAAAATATGCGGGGGGCTTTATGTAAAGAACCCCCAAATTTTAAAGAATGTTTTACAAAAATATCAAATCTTCAACTACAGCTAGATCGACTGGGGATTCTTCAATTTAAAAAAGATCATACTAATGGTTTAGGCACTAGTTATGTTCACTGAAGGAGGGACGGACGGACAGACAGCCGGTGGCGGACGGACGGACAGCCGGTGGCGCTAGCCGAATGCGTTTACTACGCTCCGTGAAATCACGAAGGTTAAGCGCATTCGAGACTCGCGGGTTCGTGGTTGGGTGACCGGCCAAGAACCCCGGGATCTAATGGCGTCGAGCCCCTGGCCGAAGGGATAAAAGGCACTGACTGACTGCGACGTGACGAGACTTGACAATTATTAAAAGTAAAGCACATTAATGGAGGATTACTCCCAAGTGTAAAGCGCTCAACGCCCCTTAAGAGGCTTGGAGACGCGTTGCGTCAAGATGTAGACGCAACAGACAGACAGACGTACGAATGAACGTTTTGCTTTCAATTGCTTTTCTGGCACCAAGGACCCAGAAAACTGGGATTCTAGCCAGACCATGTGTTAGAGGATTTTTACTTTCTCGTATACATACGTATATACGGAGAAATATGCATAGTATCAAGAAAGTAATGTAATGCTGTGGAAAATCGATTTCGAGATTTCACGGAATGAAAAAAAAAAACAAAAAACAACGGAAATACACGTTTTGGGGTTCCCTGATACAAAAAAGGTGTTTTTTCTCAAAATGTCCACCCCTCCGTGTCTGTCTGTGTTTGTCTGTGTCTGTCTGTCTGTCGTGTTTGTCTGTGTGTCTGTGTCTGTCTGTCTGTGTCTGTCTGTGTCTGTCTGTGTCTGTCTGTGTCTGTCTGTCTGTCTGTGTCTGTCTGTGTCTGTCTGTCTGTGTCTGTCTGTCTGTGTCTGTCTGTCTGTGTCTGTCTGTCTGTCTGTCTGTCTGTCTGTCTGTCGTGTCTGTCTGTTCTGTGTCTGTCTGTGTCTGTCTGTGTCTGTCTGTCTCGTCTGTGTCTGTCTGTGTCTGTCTGTGTCTGTCTGTGTCTGTCTGTGTCTGTCTGTGTCTGTCTGTGTCTGTCTGTGTCTGTCTGTGTCTGTCTGTGTCTGTCTGTGTCTGTCTGTGTCTGTCTGTGTCTGTCTTGTCTGTCTGTCTGTCTTGTCTTTGTCTGTGTCTGTCTGTGTCTGTCTGTGTCTGTCTGTGTCTGTCTGTGTCTGTCTGTGTCTGTCTGTCTGTCTGTCTGTCTGTCTGTCTCTGTCTGTCTATGTCTTTGTCTCCTCGTCTATGAATATATTGGCAAATGTTACAAAATGACACATTTCATCGATAAATGTAATGTCCACGACCTGACGAGTTGTTTTGCTGCGGACTTAAGCTACTCTAAGACAGTTCTTTCACATGCCTAAAATACTAAATCTTTTAATATATCTTTGTATGCTTGAAGACTTTGGTTAAGAGAAGCAATAAACTGATCAATAACAGGCAATCAAGTTTCTGTTCTGTATTTTTCAGCTGAGTTGTACTTCTTTCGTATGGCCATAATCCAATTGGTTAAGACGCATATTTCTGCGTTTGTGTCCAGTTTACATGTGAGCATACACAGTTGATCCAGTCTTGCTTCACATAAGATTCGAGGGAGTCACGCTTTAACGCAACATGGATTTTTCAAGCTGGTCGGTGACGCCACAACATTTAGATCCAGTATTGCGTGTTGTATATTTTTTTACTACTAGCATCTGATATTTGCAGGATCCACTCACAAATACAACAGTGTAAGCCTATAGAAATCCCTGAAATTGGGCGTATTAACGACATGAGATATATTCCAAAAAACTTTACATTTTTTAATTTTTGTAAAAAAGATTACAGCAAAATATATTTTATGATATCTTAGACAAAGCATTTACCACTATCCGTACAAAAATTAGAAAAAAGAATTAGAGACCGTTAATAGAAATTGGCGTTTAATCTTCACTGTAAATGCAAAATTTTAAGTTAAGTTTTACTTTTGGGTTTTCCAAACACTTCATTTATTTATTTACGCCAAAAACAGTTAAAAACTGTGTATGACGTGCTATGGGGAGAAGTGAATTCTGTGCACGTTTTCAAAATTCTGTAATCCCTACACTAAGCCGTGTACTACTTGAATTTTGAATAATAAAAAAAAAAACAAAAAAAACCGCTCCAATGTAATAAAATCTATTTTCAAGGATTAATCAGCAATAAATTTTGGACTCTTATCCATCATGTCCTTCGTCAAGGAATAATACTTCCTGCCGTGACAACATGGAAATGATAATTTGAATAACTATATTTTTCCCACTGAATTCTAGAAGGCGTGCACAAATAATGAAGTTACATTTATGTCCAGAAGCAAAACAAGGGGCCATCTCAGCATTTGCTCAATGGATCAGAGAAACTGGACGAAAAACCTGACCGAGATGTGGGTCATTGACCCGGAGGATGCGGTACAATTCTTGTTACAGGTTGTTAATACACATTTATACAGTCCAAATGGTAAATAATGTATTAAATATCACTGTTAAAATTAATGTTACTTTCCTTGTGATGCTCAGTATAGTCTCTAATCGTACAGAAACAGTTATGCAACAGAAACGATTTCACTTAGGATTTAAACGTTTCTATCGAATTTAATCGTTTAATGTCATCTGGCAAAGTGTTGTAAAATAATGTACATGTATTGTATGGGCATTGTTTTGTAATGAGCTGTTGATGCTGTCACCTGAAGAATATGATTTCTATGTCGAGTGTTATAGTAATAGACATCCGCGTTTTCTGAAAATATATTCCCGCCCTTAAGCAAGTCATTTTTGACAAAAAACACTGATTCGTAAATCAACAGACAAGGCAATGGTAAAATTTCTAGATTAATAAAGAAAGGCTTACAAGAATCACGTGGGTGGGGTTTGGTTATTCGTACAATTCTTTTTTGTAATCTAAAAGTCTGGGAGCTATAAGATGTATTAAAGTCAGTGGATAAAACACAAAGCACTGCTTCTGTTAATATGGTTTATTACAGCCAAGAACGCTTGATGGGTACAAAAGACAAACTGGATATATAAGTCAACAAGTGTAACATGGCAACGGACATGGCATGGCAACAGACATTTTCGAGAGAACCCAAGAAAGTAAATGAAGGTTTTTTCTTCAACACCACCCCTAAAACTTTAGTTTCTTCCAAATCAGAATAATTTCTTCAACAAGATGTATTTCCCCATAATATTATGCCATATCTCAGTCGGGAATGAACATTCGCGAAATATAGACAACGAGCATTATGAAGGTCGACGGAATTTGAAAGAATTCTGAACGCATAGCATAATGAACTTAATTTTGCGTTCAATTCATTTAAATGGACGTTCCATTTGAGGTTTGAGTGAATTGAGAGATTTACAAATTTTGTTTCCTTAACATCAGTCAATGGTTCGTTTTCAATGGAGTACAGAATTGTTTATTTGAAATGGAAAACTGCATTAAAACCGTTTTCTTTTCATTTACTATTATTTTTTTAATTTCTGAACCAATTTGATAATCTGATATTGTACTATTTACGGTTTCTTTATTGCAAAGGATGTTCGTATCATCCGCAAAGAGAACTGTTCTTCCGTTTCGAATCGTCGAGGACATATCGTTTACGTAAAGTAGGAACAGAATAGGGCCTAAAATCGACCCTTGAGGAACTCCGAACTCCACGTGCAATGGGCAAAGAGTCGGAAAGGTGCGTACGTAATGTTCCATCATTCCAGTAAGGTATTTCCACTCTCTGAGATCGTTGTTTAAGGTACGAACATAACCAATCTAGGGCAATTCCACGGATACCATAGGAATGTAATTTTAATCAATGTCACGATCAATGCCAGCAAAAGCTTTTGAGAGATTTACAAATAATGCAATAGGTGCTTCGTTTTGGTCCAATGATGAGGCGACATCTTTAAGAAAAGAAAATATGGCTGTTTTCATTGAAAGTCATTGGAATTTATTGAATTTCATTGGAAGTCATTTGAAACACGACTCAGTAATGCAATTGTGTATACAAATTGCTGAAATTGTGCATATTATCGGCGCAAGAGAGACATTTTAACAAAATTACATTTGTGTATTTTTTAAAAAACAAAATAAGACTATCACAATTATTTCATCTCAAACACTGCAATTTGCACTATACGTTGAAAAAGTTTAAAGAAACAATTTGGAGCCGTTTTGAAGAAAATGGCATTTAAGCGTTATTTGGAGCTCTTGTTTTACAGCAATCTTGTGTGTCTTGAAAAAGTTCATTTGAAGTCAGTTGAAGCACTTCCATTCACAAATGCAATAATATATAAAAAATCGATGGAAATGTACAAATTAACAACATCGTGAGAAATGTTTCAAAAATTAAGATTTGTGTAATTTTTGAAAAACCAACAACAAAAGAATACACCTAAATGAACTTTATGTCATATTAAGCAGTGCAATTAGCACTATATATTGGAAAAAATCGAAGGCAAAATTCCCGGGCGACGCCGGCCCTGCCCAGCTAAATTCGGCGAAGCCATGGTGGGATTTTTGCTGAAACGATGGTTGCTGCACCGACAAAGCCTCAATTGGTCACCCCATATCGCGTGATGTTGCGAGCCAGTGAACGCGACGAACGCGGGGGGGGTGCTCACGTGACCCCATCGCGCGGTGGAACTCAGTGCGAGCACTAGGAGGGGCTGCTCTTCTGAACCGCGGTCGAGGACAGAGGTCTCTTCTAAACAGCGGGCGAGTGCAGACGTGCCCTCCCGGGAGTCGCGTGCAGAGGTACTTTGGCTTCGGCCACGTTCGAGTTCGCGGTCTCTTAGACTTGGCCTCGGATGAGCGAGTGAGCTTTGCCGCCACGGGCTCCATTTAGAAATAGGGACCGCTGCTACTCCGGGCACATTTATGTACGCGCCGCCGACCGCCGCTGCATACCGCGAGGCCAGGGCCTCAACTCGAGGCCACGCGCACCGCACCGCGAGCCGCCCTGCCAGTTTCCCGCCCAGTTCCGGAGGTGAGGCAGCCAAGGACTGAGCCGCCATTTCCGGCGCCCTCTACGCTCCCGGCCAACGCACGTTGGGCGTGAGACGGCCCGAGGTCGCGCACGGTGGTGCATTTTCCCGAAATCCTGGCCAAAACCTCAAAAATGAAATCGCGTTTACTGAACTTTTGCAAATACTACGACACACTGTATACTTGGAGGCATCTGTTTCTGCCCACTTCGTGCCTCTGGGTCAATTCTCCTGGCACCAGTAGTCACCCGAACTTGCCCTTCGCGGCGTTCGGTAGACCTGCAGTGTCAGAGTATCACAGGCGATGTTTGTAAGTAGTGGCCATACAAAGTTGTGTAGAGAAAGCTGGCAGTATGGATTCTCTTCCTGAAGGTATGTACAGTATTTTCATGTACGTTTTATAATCCATTAATGCATAATCCCGACGTAGGAGTGGTAAAGTAAAGGAGTGGTCTAGTGATACTAAAATGGATGTGGCGGTTGGGAGTGGGAGGTGTGAAGATCGACTAATGATGGGTTTTAGTTGGTGTATCTTATTTTTTGCTTGCTGTATTTTACTATTGATGTGTTGGTTCCAGTTCAGTTTAGTATCCATGTTTAGACCGAGATATTTGACGGTACTATTTGGAGGGAGCCAGTTAAAGGGTTCATTATTTATTGTGAGCGGTGCTGGAGGTGTATAGGGTCTCAAAGTGAATATTTTAATAGCTGTTTTACTTGGATTCAGTTTTATTTTTAAATATGCTGCCAAACTATCTAAGAGATTGAGATACAGCTGAAGTGAATTTATGATATTTACTAATGAATTACCGGCTAGGAAAATTGCAGTGTCATCCGCGAATTGGGCTGTTTGTATGTTGTCTAATTTCGGGAGGTCGGATACATATAAATTAAAAAGTGTAGGGATAGTGGCGATCCCTGTGGTAAGCCAGCACTTATTTGTCTTGGATTTGAATGAGACTGTTGACGGTGACTGAAAACGTTCTATTTTCAAGGTAGGAGGAATTATTTGTATGAGATAATATGGGGTACCTATCTTTTTTAGTTTGTAAATCATTGCTTTGTGCCATACTCTATCATAGGCCTGGGTGATGTCAATAAAAATCCCGACTGTGTGCTTTTTATTTTGAAAGCCTGTGTGGATATATTCTGATAGCCGTAAAAGTTGATGACTGGTAGAGATTTTCTCGGTGAATCCAAATTGCTGTTTGGGAATTGCATTAGTCTGAATCAAAAATGCTTTTAAGCGCGTAAGGATAGCTTTTTCTAATATTTTCGCAAACGGTAATTCGGACGGTAACTTTCGACTAATGAGGGGTTCTTATTTGGTTTGGGAATCGGTATGATGACCGTGTGCTTCGATGTTAGAGGAAAATATCCGATTCTGAGCACGAATTATAAATGTTTGTGATGAAGGCCAGTACAGAGGGAGGAAAGGGTTTGACTATTATATTACTTATTCTATCGTATCCAGGAGATTTTTTAATTGGCAGTTTGGCTAGATATTTTTTATTTCTTTGGGTGATATTAATTTAATTCTTGGGTTTGGTCCGTAAGTGGGAGTAATAAATGCATTATTAATTAATTGATGAGATGGATGGTATTGCGTAGTATTGGTGGTAAAAGTGGACGAAAAATATTTGGGAAATTTTTTGCCTTTTGGAAGGGAGTGTATTTGTTGTTGCTAATTTGATTGGAGGAATTATAATTTTTTTCCTGAGTATTTTTTTTTCCTGTTTTGAGTCTGAGAACTGGATAAGTTCATGATATTGCTTATTTTTATGATTTATTAATGCTTTTTGGTTCCTTTAGTTTGTTTTTGACACTATTACTTTTGGAGCGGATCCAATTATTCTGGTTTGATTTTTAATGTTTATGATTTTCAATATTTCCGGGGGAGGTTAGTGTAATTTGTTTGCTTCCTATCATTTGTTTTGAATGATGATAGATGATGAATGATGATAGAATTTAAAAACGATACTGATTGATCAATATCGAGAGCGGTTTGTTGTATTTTTATTTTGGGGATTACTGAATTTAATTCTGATTTAAACTTAGTCTAATCGATGTTACAAATTCTTGTATTGGGGAAAGGAGCATGAGGGGGAGGAATTTATTGGGAGGTTACGAGTATGGGAATGTGGTCTGAATCTAACTCAAATACTGTGGAAGCGTTAAATTTATGGGACGAGTTGGTTATTCCAATGTCTAATATGTCGGGTAGCAATTACGTACATATTACATCTTCTGGACTGGATTACGCACATTTTATTTCATTACAAATTTTACATAAAAATAATATTTTCATAATATAACTCATCAAAACTCGTCCTCAGAAAGGTTGTACGCTCGATAGAGTACGCTCGTCAAATACGTACTTGATATCAAAGAACCTCATCGTAACACGTTACTTTTTAAATTTTAAAAATTAAATCGAAAATCAATTGATCGGAAAGTAATATTTGTTTACGTAACTCGTAAGTTACATACCAGCAATTAGTTATATTACAGAAATCTAAAGATTCCTCAGAAATAACGAGGACAGATGAGATTTAGAAAAATTGTATAGGCAATGTCCAGTGGACACGCCATCACAATTCTTTTCTTTAGTAGTGCGCACTGGAACCAGCAAAGAAATATGTTTCCAAATATTCATGGTACCTATTACATACCTGGAATCTATTCACCAAGATATAAGACGGTATGGAGAAGGATTCTCGCGAACATGTTCAAGACTGCACACAATTCAGGACATGTTTAGATCTTATGTTCCTTTCGTTTCCAGCTTGAGGGATCTTCCCAAAAGAAACTTATAATTCTTGAACAAACATGTTTTGTCTCATGTGCCTGAGACCGATATCACTGAAGGGAGAAATGTGCCCTAGTGAAAAATATGCTCTTCCTTTCCGGTTCTTCGGGCACTGTAAATGAATTTTCTCTGGCAGAGGGCATGATATGGCATTAATACGATGCTTCTTTATGCCAAATGTTGTCAATTAATATGTAAGTAATCCCTACTGTTTTCTAAAGTCAATTTTGTGAATTGATACAATTTAACTAAGTTTATATAGAAAAATATGTATTTATATTTCACAGAATTAAGCAGTGCATTATTCTGGTATTATGTTCCCAGCCCTCTTACATTGTAAAGATAATCCAAAATAATTTTGGTCATCGTAGAAAAAATACTATAGCTCTCAGAGGTTTTGGCCAGGAAATCGCCAAAATGCACCACTGTGCGGCGCCCTGTGCACGGTCCGCGCCCGGGCACTGCGTGCGCCGCCGCCGCCGACCGCGGCATCGCCCGCCCAGCCAGACGCCGTCTGCGACGGGCCCTACCTGGGGAGGGCCGTTCGTAATCCCTGCCAGCGCCGGAGCGATGACCCTGCGCCCATCCGGGCAATCACCGAGGCGACAGATGGGCAAATGATTCGTCGAGACGCCTCACCCTTGTATTCTAGTTGTAAGTTAGCTTTAAGTTCATTGTTACTGTCTAAACGGCTTCACCGTGGCTTTCTCACTAGTTTTTTTACCGATTAAATGTAAGTTGAATGATACAGCTCTGTCATTGTGTTGTGCATGCCAATGCCCACGCCCCGCATGCTCCCGTTAACTAATTTCAGTGGGGGCAGCCGGGCAAAGCAGAGACCTTCAATCGGCGCCAGGTAATCAGGTGAGTTGAGGTCAACCCTGAGAGCACCCTGCCCGACGTTCAACGAAGAGGCTAGAGTGTTACAATATATATATATATATATATATATATATATATATATATATATATATATATATATATATATACATACAGTAAAACCCTGTATTTACAACATTCTTTTCCCGCAATTTACAACTCAATATTAAAGAGCAATACAGTAAAACCCCGTTTTTACGTTCCCGCATTTTACGCTTTCCTGCCTTTTACGCCGTTTTTCGTTGGTCCCGTTAAAAAGCCTATATTTACAATGCATTCTTTTCCCGCAATTTACAACTCAATATTAAAGAGCTTCCCGTCTTTTACGCCGATTTTTTTTTTGTCAAAACTGATGTTTGAATCAATTTCGGCGGAAGTCGTCGCATGTAACCCGTTTTTTCAGGTGGTGTTAGCCATTTCCTGTTATACCGCATGCTTTATAGACGGAAGTCAGTGATAGTCTCTCGTCTCGTAGTCAGCTTGTGGTGTTCGGTGTGTTTGTGTGAAAGGTAGTTGTTGAAGATACGTGTTTTTTTTGTGTGCGTGTACATAGTTCACGTGTACACAGTTGTTGAAGATACGTGTTTTTTGAAGGTAGTGGAGGCGATAAAATATGGAGAAGAAAGACAGGAAATGCATTTCTTTGAAAGAGAAGATAGAGATTTTGCGTCGTGTTGATGCGCATGTGGGAACACGTGTTCAGTTAGCGAAGGAGCTTCAACTCTCGGTTTCCACGTTGAAAACTATTATTAGAAACAGATGCATTCCAAGCATTGTATAGTGTTGAGGGGCAGGTTGAAGAAATACAATTACAGAAAAAAGAAACAAATGACAATTTTAAATTTTTTAAATAGTAACTTTGTATATTTAAAGTATAATTTGTAAATGTATTAAAAGTGTGATATGTGTTATTGAATAATAATTATGTAAACAAGTCCTTGGAGTAAAACATGTAAGTACTCGCTTAGACTATTGTTTTTTTAACTTTCCTGCAATTTACACTTTCCTGCATTTTACACTTTTTTCCTTCAGTCCCCTGAAAAGTGTAAAAAGGGGTTTTACTGTATATATATATATATATATATATATATATATATATATATATATATAGAGCGTATCTGACCGGCTTAGTAGGTGGCTCAGGGCATCAATTGATGGCACTGCAATGCCTCTAGCCGGGACGTTTTAGGGTTCCAGTCGTTCGAGTCCCGACGGTGACAGGATGTTCGACTAAATAAGCGTGGTTGAATTCAGCCGCTGTCAGGAGGAGAATTCTAGTGGCTGGCTGTTTCCTTCACCCGCGATCTTTCCTTCATCTTTGTTCCTCTCCCTTACACACACACTTACATACGCTACTTTACCACACACGTCAGGAGGCCTACCGAGAGTTTAGAGTTAGTCGCGGCTTAAGCGGGCTCCACTGGAAATACCTGAAGGAGAATGTAAACACTGTTTATTGAAATGTTTTCATATTATAATTAACGTGTGTTTAACATTTTAAGAAATTTGTGTGAAATCGACAAAGCTCAAAGTAATCGAAAGTTGTCATATCATTCCTCTAAGGAACGGGTATGACTTTCTAATTTCTAAATACAAAATGTGTAATATAACTTCCTTTGTGAAGGGGAGACTGTGGTACCTTGTCCCACAATTTACATTTATATTTTTTTAAAAGACATTAAAAGCCTCTATTGATAACACCAATATTTCTACACACTATGCAAATTTTTGAGAATTTTAAATGTTAAACAGTTGTTGAGGCTGCAAAATAGCTTTAGCAAAGTTTTGGGGGAGCTTCAGAATGATGGATTGGGTTGCCTCCAAAGCGTGTCCACAACTTCCAAACTTGCCACAAGGGAAAATTCTGAAAGACAATTATTTAACAACTATTATTTTATCCCAAAAATATTGAATATTTAAGAAGTTGTCAATGTTACCTTGTCTGAGGCTAACAGAAGATTGCTTTCTGTTGTGATTCATGCGTAATACAATTTCAGCTGGTTTCGGCGGCAAACCCTCTTTCCACAGAATCTGCTCAACTGTAAGGTAGCCCCCGCTTCCAACAGTCAAAAATGTATTTTTTTCAATGCAGCAAGGATGTGAATTACTACTACGCCTTTTAACAGACGAGGTGATCTTTTGTGAAAATGCTCGGCTGAAAATTTCTCCAACAATTTACTCTGACGGCGTTCTATTAAGAAATGCATTCGATTCTCAGAAGCGCCGAGAATGTGGCCTCAGTATCTGGTGCGATCTCGCAGGAATCTATGAAAGCAGTTCAGCTTTTCAGTCATTTGTCCTTCCAAAGAGTTTCGTACGAAACACGTCTTTGCCTTTCTCTCTGGAAGCCCGCTTTTTAGAGAAAAAATTATAAAACTTTTTGGAGAAAAAATATTTTACCTCCAACGCGGGATGTTTAAAATGCATACCCTTTGCTGTTAAATAGCGCCAAGGAACGGTTATAAATGATAGATTTTTAAATACGGCGCCAAATATGAATTAATTTTGGCCGTCTATGTTCCATAAACAGTTTTAGAAAAATATTTATTAATATTTTAATGATACGAGATCAATGGTAAAATACCATAATGTACCATTGATAACATTCTGGTGTACCTTGGATCATAACTTCTTGTATCTATATGTACATATGATAATATGTACATAAAACATTTTTAAACAGAAATTTACATTTTATTTGTTAATTACAAAGAGAAACAAATTGTTTTAACAATGATACTGTAACCCTAGGTAGCAATTTCATTTATCTATGTTATTCATGTATAACGAAATGCAATACATGATATTTAACAACTCAATATTGTGTGTTAATTTTCATTTCTTCCGATTCCTTGCATACTCTTAGAGTAGCTGTATACCTGAGAAAAAATTATATAATTTTGTTTTCCCTTGTATACATTTGATTTCTTGACTATTTTAGAGACCAAATAATTTAAAAAGTTCTAGTTGTTTGTAAATAACTGAAAAAAATCAGATTTTTACTTCAAACATCATAACTTTACAACAAATTTGTATATTTTGATAATTCTTTTCTTAAATTAATCAGAATTGAATATTCTAGTGAATTAACTAGAATGGTAAAGGTACTGTGAAAAGTAGAGTCCGTATGTGATTATTTGAGAAAAATAATTGTTTATTAATTTATTTTGGACATTTCAGTTCATAAAACTGAAACTTTTAGTGACATTCGCTAGAAAAATCATAGGTTACTTGCTGCAAAAATAATTATATTATTATCTTAAATAGTTTATGATTTATGATGTTTGACATGTATGATGGGCTGAAAATTCCCAATTCGGGGAAATGTATCGGAAGTTCACTTACTTAGGGCTTGGCAATTGACATTCGCATCGCAAAAAATTATTTTCTCAAAAACTAAGAAACGTAGCTAGGGACGGTTTGAAGCATATAAAATACAAATAAAAGAGAACAGAGCACACGACCCATTAAAAATTGAAAAACACGAAATTTCCGGATTTTTCATTCCCAGGTACACAACTACCTTAATACATAACAAATTGGCCATGGGCCCAGAAATGCAGGAAGTTTACTAATGTTCATAAACACAACGGAAGGAACAGAATCAAGGTTAATTATGTGGAACAGGATAATAGGCCATCTAATGATTTGAAAAAGATAGAAAGCGATGGAGCTGCAGGCATTCAAGTCAGGGAAAAGTTCAATGCGACCCGTCATGTCGAACTTGCATCGACGATAAAATCCATAAAAAATCCTTGACCGAGACTGAAAGAAAATAAACTGAATTATTAAAACTTATTCATTCAGATTTGTGAGGACCTTCCGATAACCAATCTCTGGAAGGTTCAGTCTATTTCATAACTTTCACTAATGAGTTTTCACGTTGGTGTGAAATAACATTTTTAAGAAGAAAAAATGTAACTTTAGATACTTTAAAGGAATATACACCGTGAGTTGAATGCCGAAAAGATAGAAACATTAAATATTTTTTTCGGATAATGGGAAGAAATATATTAATCATCAGTTCTCCAATCCAAGCCCCTTAAGGGGCGTTGAGCGCTTTGCCACCACCTCCTAGAGCCACCACCTCTAGGAGGTGGTGGCTTTGCTCTGGGGAGTAATCCTCTATTAATGTGCTTTATTTCTTATTTATTAATGTGCTTTCTTTAATCCTCCGTTTCAATAATCTCAAGGCAAGTCTCGTCACGCCGCAGTCAATCAGTGCCTTTTATCCCTTCGGCCAGGGGCTCGACGACGTTAGATCCCGGGGTTCCTGGCCGGTCACCCAACCAAGAACTCGCGAGTCTCGAATTCACTTAACCTTCGTGACTTCACGGAGCGTAGTAAACGAATTCGGCTAGCGCTGCAGTTAAAAGAATGTGGAATTAGAAGTAAATTGACTGTATCTTATATACCTGCTCAAAATGGAATTAGCAAAGAAAAATATTTCTTTAGTTGAAACAGAGATGTGTTTATTGTTGGATGCAGGATTACCCAAAAAGTTGGGCAGAAGCTATAAATAGTGCGTGTTATATAACAACTGGTTGTCCGTCAAGAGGAACCAACGGTAAGACACCTTATGAACTTTGGTTTAATAGAATACCGTGTGTATCTTATTTCAAAGAAGTCGGAGCAGAAGATTGCGTTCTTGATAAAGGCAAAAAAAGGAAAGATTAGTCTAAGAACAAAGCGATGTGTGATGGTTTGTTATTCTGAATTGGCTAAAGCATATCGTTAATGGATACCAGACATGGAAGTAATGGTATCAAGAGATGTAAAATTTCTTTCATTTCCTGAAGAGAAAAAATAGAAAATTGACTTTCAATGGACACGTATGAATGAACCAAAAACTACAAGGGAAAGTAAAGAACCTACTTTTCACTATTTATTTTCAGAAAACTCTAAAAGAAATCAGAAGACAATATATGTGCATATCGAAACCCGATTTTCAAGCTGCAAAAAATATACAAGAAAAGAAACCAGAAGTTCTAATGTAATAAATATAATAATATAATAAATATAATAATATAATAAATATAATAATTGTAATGTAATAAATGTAACTTCATTATCTGTGCACGACTTCTAGAATTCAGTTGAAAATATAGTTATTCAAATCATCGTTTCCAGGAAGTATTATTCCTTGACGAAGGACATCATCGATAAGAGCCCAACATTTATTGCTTATTTATTCCTGCAAATAGATTTTATTCCATGGGAGCGTTTTTCTTAAATTAATTCAAAATTCAAGTATTATATGACTTAGTGTAGAGATCACAGAATTTTGAAAACGTGCACAGAATTCACTTCTCCCCATAGCACGTCGTACAGAGTTTTAACTGTTTTTTGACGTAAAATAAATAAATAAATAAAAGTTACGTCAAATCAAAGTTATTCGAAGTATTGTAATGATCCCGTCATGCAAAAAGAAATATTATAAACATTTTTTAGTAATAGTGCCATGGGAGGAGAGAGTCGTCAAGTGTTTTTGAAGCATGACCAGCGGCGAGAAAGCGCATTTAGATATTGAAAGAATATTCGTGTACGAGTGAAAAGAATACAACAAGATATGGAAATTTCGGAAATGATACGAATTTCTAAAACATTTAGTTGTGTATAATTAGTAGAGGGGAATTGGAAATGGAGGGGACAAACAGCGTAAGGAGAACCGTCGACTGTTTTTTTTTTGAAAGGAAGCGCTCCGAAAAATTCGAGGGTCGTCAGAGGATGATTAGCCGTCGTAAGGCACGGACGGAGACGCGTGGTGGGCGCGGTGAATTCTAATATACAGTTTTGTCAGAGGCATAGTGCTAAGTTATTCGTGAAGAAAATGGATGGAATTGGAATGTGTGGTCGCAAGAAGGTTTGTGGAAACTGATGGGGCCGTGAGTGTACAGCAGCAGCTACTCCAAAAAGGGAAGTGATAAAACTTTTTGACATTTTTTTGTTTTTGTGTAGCAAGACCAAATTTAAAATACATTGTAGGACAAAAATTGTGAAATTGTGGTTGGAAGCAACGCTAAATGGATCCAATAATGAGTAACAGTATAGTAAATTTCGGAAGGTGCACCAATAATAAATTAATGAAAGTAATTCAAAATGTTTAGTACTAATTAGCAGTGTCGTTAACTTAAAAATTGTGATTGTTGTATTTGACTAAAGTAATCATTTAATAATTACAAGGAAATAAACGCAGTTGTCATTATTCAACTATGGAAACAAATTTCAGATTTTTTATTTTTAATTAATGAGAATTAGTCCCTACAATAATAATAGTGTTATTTACGGTTTCCCGTATGGGCCGGTTCTGCGTACCCACGGATATAAATTCGTTGACGTGGCTTCCTATTATTACGACGAGCTAGTAAAACAGGATAATGGTATCCAATATCTTGGGAGAGATTGATGGAAATACAATATTGTTATTGTGATAGGGGATAAGGATAATAGGAACCATGACAGTATGAACTAGTAGCTGATAAAACAAGGAGAGCACAAAGGAATTAACAAAAGAAGCGGATAAGAGAGCGAAAAAAATGAATGAAATAAATATAACGTTTAATTAATGAATGCGTGGAAAAAGGCTATATGCAAAGAATTGTCATCTTTATTAAAACATTATATATGGAAAATGGTGAAAGAATCTAAAGAAATAAAGCAGAAAATAATCGGGTGTCGTACCATTTTAAAAAAGAAATACAAAGCAAATGAAACTCTTGATCGTAGAAAAGCTAGAGTAGTAAAGGGTGTCACTCAAGTTTATGGAGTTGATTACGTAGGAACAAATGCACCTGTTGCAAGATTATCGACTCTTAGGACTCTTGTGAGTTTGATAACACAGAGAAATATGCATACATATCATCTTGATGTTGAAACCGCATATTTAAATGGAGAACTGGATGAAAAGATTTTTATGGAGCTAAAATAATACATAGAAACCAGAGAATACATTAAAACAACTTATTAATGGTTCTCATCTAGAAGTCCAAAAAACGCAACAAATTATGCTTCAAAATGTTAAAGAAGGTAATAGAGTATGTTCTCTTAAAAAATCCTATAAGGTTTAAAACAAAGGAGTAGGCAATGGAATCGTAAGTTTCACAGTAAACTTCCGGAAATAGGTTGGGTTCAGATAAAACACGATTCATGTCTATATTATCAGATAAAATATAAAATGTATCATTGACTTTAATATATGTTTACGATGTAATCTTGGCAGGTGATAATTTGTCAAGGAAAAGAAAGAGGTCATGAGCTTATTTAAAATGAAAGACGGAGGAGAGCTTCATTTCTGTTTAAATAAGGAATTGAAATTTGACAGAAAAAATGGCACTAATTCAATATCGCAAAAAGGATATATTAAAGATATCTCGCAGAAATTGAAAACGATAGATTGAAAACCCGTAAATAAACATTTTGAAACAAACTGAAGAAATAAATTGATCACAAAAATGCCGAAATTGATAAAATACCTTATCGTGGTTAAATAGGACCGTTGATGTCTCTTGCTGTTGGAACAAGACCTGATATCTCTTATGCAGTGAGTTTTTTGAGTCAATTCAATTCTTGTTATGGATTGGAGAGTAACTAAAAGGATATTGAAATATCTAAAATGCACTCAAGGTCATATTATTCAATACCAAAGAAATGAAAACATTAAAAGGTTTTGTTAATGCAGATTGGGGAAACGACATAACAGATGTTGGGATACGACATAACAGATCTTACACAGGATATGTGTTTATTTCGGCAGGTGGTGCAGTAAACTGGAAGGCACAGAAGCAGCGGACAGTAGCTTTATCGTCAACAGAGGCTGAATATCAAGCATCAATCATCACGAAGGAGGCGATGTATTTAAATGGAACGTTACAAGAATTGTTACAGGAGAAGCCAAAGCAGTAACAATAAAATGTGACAACCAGAGGGCGATCAATCTCGCAAAAATCCTGTTTTACAATAGAAGTAAACGTATTGATTATTCGACATCATTTTGTTCCAGACATATTGAAAAAAGTTAATAAATGTTGACTATATTCTAACAGACGAAATGGTTGCAGACATAATGACAAAGATTCTCCCAAAATATAAGAACTACTGTAAAACTAATTCAGGATTACTTAAATGAAAACGAATCACCCTTGAAGGGGCAATGTTGTATTTTGTAAATACACTTATAATCAACAATGACTATTTCACTCATGTCTGATCGTGACGTAAGCAACCAATGCTAAGCAAGAATATATTCAAATTAAACAAATCCCATATGTCTATCGTCATGTGATTATCACTTTGTTTACCTTTTGCACTCCGCTGTAATCACTTTGTTTACCTTTTAAAGAGTAAAATAGCAATTGCTTTAGGTCCGTAATAGCTTGTGAGCATCAATATAACAAAAATTTTGGAATTTAAAAAAAAAAGATTCAGTGTCGAAAAACAGCAAGAAACAAGACAGTTGTGGAAGCAATTTCAAAATTTGAAGAAAGAAAATACAAATCACAGACAAAAACAAATGAAGAAATTACATATTTTAGGCAATTAATATGCGAAGATTAGATGATGAGTACAAAGAATATGCTATCAAAACTATGTGAACGTTACAACCAAAATTATTCAGAAAAATACTTTAATGAATGCACGCGTGTGTTCAATCCATTCGAAATTGACGAATCCCGCTGCTAATACAGCCATCTTGAGTGCATCTTCCATTTCACATACTTCCACGGAATACGAAGACAATGAAAACTCGACTTCCTACAACCTTAGCTTTATAATAGATGTTTTTTGAAAGTTTTATTACCATGAAATTGAAACATATTTGAAATAAGTTTCTGCATTAAACTTATTCATATTTTACTTGATTATAAGTTATTTCAGGAGGTCGGGATAACTCAGAGCCGAATGAAAGTTTCACATATTCCGGTGGCAATTTTGAGTAAAATTTCTCTTTTTCGTAATTCCTATGATTTTTATTATCCATTCGATTCATATAATGTCTTCATTCGTGAAATAGTCACACTACATATCACTCGAAGTGCAGTGCTATCAGGTAAATTTACGATTCGCGTAGCGAGGAGTGAATTTACCGGCTATCACAACACTTGTCGTGATATTACTTATGATAGTATAACCCTAGATAGCATATCTTATTTATCTATGTTATTCAATTGCAATACACGTGATATTTAACAACTCAATATTGTGTACTAATTTTCATTTCTTCCAATTTCTTGCCTACTCTTAATATCATTGTGTTTAAGTGCAACCTAATTCAATATATAACAATTGAATTAAAGTGTGACCCAGAGAGTATGGGTCAGAGACGGCACCCAATGCTAACCGACGAAGGCTCATTTGTACATCTTCCGGTAGCCGCCATGTTTTGGATGAAATTTACGGCCAATCACGTGAAGGCAACCGGGAAATTTGAAATAAACACGTAGTGGCAATCACAATTAAATTTCTATGTTGGCGCAAGTTATAAATAAATTCAGCTTTCAAAGCATCCATCTGCAATACAAGCCTATAAAATGAACTAAAAATGCCCAATAAAAGGTAATTAGACATCGGAAATATCGAGAAATTGTGTTCACCATTCTCATATTCAATTTTTCAACAATTAAAATGTATAGCCATGTATAGTCATATTATATACATATATGTTTTGGCGTAAGAAAATTAATCAATGCCAGCAAAATTATTCTTGATCACTCAACCAGTGATTCAAGAACACCGCGCAACTATAAACATAGGAATCACGAGAAATAATGAATCATAAAAGTAGCCAAAGGAAACGTGCCACCCTAAACCCGGGATCAATCCTTTTTGTTTATCTATTTACTCCACCCTTCAATAGAAATTCTCTTAAAAGTGAATGTTTTCTTCAAAATAAATTTTCTTAAAAGTGAGAGATAGTTTAAAACCGTGAGTGCCGGAGCGAGAGAGGCGGCGGAGAACCAGGTCTCGAGAGCGAGGACCGGTAGGTCCTCGCGAAAGTTGCACGTTGGATCCGTAGGGTAGCGACATGCGTTAGGCCTCATTCATAATGCAAACTTAAAAGTAAACGTAACGTAGCCGCAGAACCTACATTTGAGTTACTAAGCGAGACCATTCACAATACCTTGACGTAGCCGTAAACGTAAGTCCGTGAACTTAAGAGTTCACAAGCTCCAAGCTTTTACGTTAAGTTTACATTGGAATCCTACCGAACACCAATCAGTGAGCAGAGTGGAAGGTCGATTTCAGATTGTGCTGAGGTGGTTTGTGGTGTTGTGATTTTGTTATTGTAATGTAGAAAACTAGTTTGCGAACAATTTTGATACGTGTAGTGAATTGTGAATAGTGAGTAAGAATATGGGCAATTTTTATTGTGACTTCAAATTGACATGGCGAATAAACTGATTCTGTTCGACGAATTACTCGTGAATTTGGTACGATATAATCCTTGTTTATACGATGAAGAAAATTCGAGAACTACTACAAAAGCAACCCGCATATATATATATATATATATATATATATATATATATATATATATATATATATATATATAGTTACGTTTCCAGGTGGTGAATTAAAAGTCTCGTATTATTTTAACAAAAACGTTTATTTTGTTTCTTAACACAATCAGTGAAAACACTTGATTATTTATTTACATTACACTTCTCTTGATTATTTATTTACACTACTCTTCTCTTACACACTCGCACAGTCCTAAGCACTGGCCACAGTTCACTGCACTTATCACAGTTCGATGCACTGGACACAGTTCACGTCACTGAGCACAATCACTGCACTGCTATTCACCGCGATGCACACACTTCACAGTTCAGCTTCCACTGCGGACTTAAGGCTCACTCGCGGTCGCCGGCCGCCGCGTATTTATACTCGGCAAGTGCCTTCCAGAACTTTTCCGGACGCCGCGCACGTTCTGGAATAATCCGCCGGCAGGTGATGCAACCCGCGCTCACAGGCATCTCGTGGTAGCGCCGGCAAATGACGTAACCCGCGATCACAGGCAGCTCGGGGTGGCACCGGCAGATACTAGACATACCAATATGTCACTAGACATACCAATATGTCACTGAATATTGTACAGTATTTATTATAAATGGCGTCAATTAAAGGGGATAAATTATGTGAATATGCTAGGTAAGCAACGGTAAGCGAGCCGTCGTCAAGGTCAACATATTCATGCAGTGACAATCGCGGAGACGGCTAGTTAATTCTGTATAGAATTCAGGGATTGGCCGAAAAAGCAGTGACAGTCGTGAAGATGGCTAGTTCGTTTTGCAAGAAATTTAGGGATTGGCTAGGTACGAAGTGTTATCTGCAAATAAACAATCGAAAAATGGACCGAGCTTTGCAGGGCTGAAAGAATACGAGGGACATTCATTCTGACTGATGCCGTGCTCGTGAACGGATCGTGCTCCAATTAATGTTATGAGTTTTTTTGGGGGGGGACTTGTAAGCATCTACTAGGGAATGGATATTGAGAGAACATCAAAATTTGAACACTAAGTGTGACAGTGGAGCTTAAAATATTTCATGTGAACGAGTTGGAGGGACATTGAGGGCTTGCGAAGTTGTCAGTGATTGGACTGGAATGTTAGCAGCAAATAGTTTATTGATCTGATGAACGGTGATTGAAGTGTGCGTCCGAGAAAAGAAGAAAGAATATGGTGTCTGGACCTGAGGACGGCAGCGTCGGAGATGGATAAAGATGGTCCAAAAGCGCGCGAAGACATAAGGTTGGAACGGTCATGACAAACGTTTAATTTTATAATAGGTAAAGTTATACAATACTAAAATTGTTTTAAATTGTTTAATAAATTTCAATGTTTTTTGTGAAATGAATATATGATTTTTCATTGAGCCAATTCTAGCAATGAAGTAGCAAGATAGAAAGATATTTGCTTTTCAGGTTCCTCGACTGAGGTAGTTTGTTTTAAATATATTCAGTTTATTTCAATATATCGATAGAAATGTCGAATAAAAAGCTAGAATTTATGGTAGAAAGATCTTTTCACCGTGCGAGAAACGAATCGATTAAGTTTCAGTACTTTGAATTCTGATTGGTTCAGGCGAAACTTACCTTCCAGCTTACATTCGTCATTGTGAATGCTAGTTTTTTTGTGTAAATTTTACGGCTAAGTTTACAGCATTATGTTACGTTTAAGTTTGCATTGTGAATGAGGCCTTAGCACGTCGCGAACCACTTAGACATCTAGCGTGAAAAATACGAATAATCACTTCACTGGATCAAAGGAAGAGTGTCAACCATAAACTTACGATTTACCAACTAGTATTATAAAATTAGCCGTATTGTGGGTTTGCGGGGGGGGGGGAGGAAGAGGCAGTAGCCAATAGAGCACTAATAAATTAGTAATATAGTAATAGAATTACTATTAAATTGTTATAATACTATGTTTTGTGTACAACTAACGTTTAAATGTACCGCGTAAATGTTCATAGACTGGTATCACCACGTTCATCTGTTCACATTGCAAAGAATCGATTCCTTTACGGTGAACGAAATTTCTCGTGTCAAAGGAACTCAGTCTCTCGCCTAGTGAACTGGTATGCGTATAACGGAAAAGGTCCTGTTTTATTTTATGAGGAGTTGATTTTTTAGTATTAAAATGGGGGATTTGGGGGGCGATAGTCCCCCAAAAATAAAAGTGCAAGTAACATGTGCTTGTGCATGCTAGCATGTGCTAGTAGCTATCTGGACAATTATTTTAGTCTACTGGCAAGTAGCTATCCGACAATTAGGTTATTCTTAAAATAGGGGGTTTGGGGGACGATAGACCCCCGATAATAAAAGTTTCAGTACCATGAGTTTGTGAAATATATTTTATTATATTTCTTGTGGTAATATCATAACTTTACTACACGCGACTAGTACGTATAAACAAGGATTCAGTTAATGGAGTCGATTCCTCTCTAGTGAACCGAATCAGTGAATTAAAGGAACCGTGCCACCCTAAACCCGGGATTTCCCGGGTCCTCTTTAAACATTGGAAAACACTTGAAATAATTTTTAGATAGAAAGATAGATAGATAGAAGCTTTATTCTACCATTGGGCAGATGTTGCCCGCTGGCAGAATGGAGAAACTTGTAAGTACAGTTATAATTACAAATAAAAGAATCATGTAAAAAAATCAATATAAAAACAAATTGTCTTTGTCATTCCTAGACATGCAGATGGCATCTACATTCCTATACTCAAATAAAATACATGTATACTAACATATAGATAAATAAACTTACACATTACATAAATATACACATACATACATAAAAACATACACAAACCAAGGAACCCTCGCATACACACCATCCTGCACCTATTCACTCATGTTCAGACAAACATGGATAAACTTTTTTCCCCTAACAACACAGTGCAATGTATTGTATAATATACAATACATACAATAATTATTACATTCCAATTACGTAAAACAGTCGTTACTATACATAAATACCAACGTTTGTCAGAATAGTCTGTAAAGAAGATGTTTTCGACTAGCAAAACAAACAGAAAGAAATGAAATCACTTCACTTTACTGCACCGCATATCACTTTACCTGAATATGAACTGTTCAATAATTTTAACTGTAGACTACACATAATCGCACCTTTCACTTCACTTCACAATACGTTTTGACCCTATTGACTAATTTCCTATTTTTTTTCCAAAATCTCGCGCTGCGGAAGGAAAGGGCGAAAGATTCTATTTACACGAAAATTTAGCTAATCAAGAAGATATTTGCTGAATATGAACAAGAACAAATATTTCTTTGCATTCACAGCATAAACAAATTGGGGCTTATCTATGATTATTTTTCCCCCAATTGCCCGGAGCCATTCTCTGCATCTGAAAAGAGATGATCAAATTAAAATCTCATATACTTTTCAATGTACAATTTTATGCAAGCTGCATATCAAAAATTCAGAATTCGTAACGAAATAATAGAAATAAACAAATGAAATGATATGAAGTCGTAGGCTTCCGCGGCCAGACTCCGGATCTGCCCGCGCCGTCCGACTGCGGACCGCTTCCTGCCGTCCGCTCGTGCGCCACGCCGCCATCCCGCGGTTGACAGGCAGCCCTCTAGCTACAATTGGCGATTGTTATTATAAAGAAACAAGAACATTACGAGCCCTGATGAAGATCACGACATGATGATCGAAACGTCGGCACCACATCAATTAACGTGTCGTCACCCGGACAGACAAGATTGTAAAATGATATGATACATTTAACTCACTTTTCCACATTCCGAGGGAAGCCAAAAACGAACTATGTGGCCGTTCGGAGAACTACGACACAAGCGTTCAAATAAGCGCCGGATAACCTATCTTCTGTCAGACCGCTGGTTTAACCTATCTGAAAACATGTACAAAAAGCCACAAAATGAAATGTAAAGCTTACAATTTCAATTAATTAGAAATGTAAATTAAATTTTACTGAAAATTATTCAACCAAATCATTTAAAATTAAAACCACGAAAGTCTACTTGGAATCACGACTGTCCATCAGTTGTAGCCGATCCACTTGATCAATGGTCCAGGAAGTTGTATTGATGCAAGGTACACGATGGTGCACCTTCACAAACTTATCCTCCACAACATTCTAGATTAAATTTAAAACTGAAGTATGGAATATCAAATTATTCATCAATATGCAGTGATACGGAATGTGATGTAAAACACAAAAACCAATAGTTAAGTTGTTAATAAATATACAGTGAAAACAAAAATCGTTGCGTTTTGCGTCTAAAAGAAATATTTATATTTTACTCAAAAACGTACTCAACCAATCTCCCACTTGATTGCCCTTTAATGAGTAAATTTTGTATTAGTTTAGTTGGTGTCACGTAGATAGCATCTCTCAAGAGGGTAGGTGGCAGGCAGGGTGATCCAAGGTACATTATTATCGAGCTACAACAGTCTTCTTTACTCATATAAATATTATTAGTTTAAAAATATGCATATATTATCAGAAGATACACGAAACTATATTAAAATTATTTGTGGGGGGAGAATTTATCTCCCTAATTACGACCATGGAAATGACTCATTTTATGTTGCTGTTTCATTAGGATCTGGAATATTTAGAGAGCGGTTTAAATACAATGCGATAGAAATGCTTTGGCTTTTAGTGTTAATTGACGTTTGAATACATTCACGAACTAGCTAAATACAACTTCAGTTGAAATGATATTTTGCTAGTTATCATCCTTTCCACGGTGGAAATAACCATTATTTCTACCATGGTGGCGTCCTAAATCGGCACTTTCAGGTACATTGTTTCCATATTTCACACATTGTTTCCATATTTCAAAAACGAAACCTTTTTGAAACACTATCAGACTAAAATACGAATGATACTTATTTTATTGACTTGCTTTATACTAATTTTTTTTACACAAACTATTTGAAAAATACGTAATTTTTTTAAAGCGTGAAATATAGCACATTTTGGTAGAGGAGTAACTCAGTTTATTTTTGTGCTTTTCTCAAGCAATATTTACTTCTGAATTTTTTTATTATTTTTCCCTTGATTAAAGTAAGTAAAAGTAATGAAAAATAATTATTGCAAGTAAAAATAAAAAATATCAAGCAATAAACGGTTAATATTTTAAAAAAATGAGTTTTCATCTAGCAGTAAATTTGAGCTTTTCTACTCTATCACAGGCGTGCGCAACCGAAAACATGAGGGGGTGGGGCAACTACTTTTCTGGGACCCCTTTATCCATATATATGTGTATTTTATCTCCATATTACATATTACCTGAACAACAATTTTCTCTCTATTCTTTTTTAAATTTTCATATTTTTTGGCATTTTTGAGAGGAATCAAGTCCGACATGACGGCATTTTTTCGAGCAATTTCGTACATTTTTCGACATTAAGCTGTTTTCAGCCAATTTTGACTTATTTTTAGGGGGTTGTAATTGTCAAAATAAAATATTGTTTATCGAAAATTCAAAAGCGTGCGAAGGAACAAAAATTAATATTTTACTTAATATTTACAAAATATTATAAGATACATTATTTAAATGACATTTTTCAATAGATAAACTCATATTATCGAACTATTCTGCTATCGAAAAGTGGACAACTTTTATTCCTGTATGTAATAGTCTGAACCCACCAATATTGTGAACAATATCCTCTGTATTATGGACCTTTGATTCTGAAAAAAAATGGTTGACCGCAAAATGTCTGTCTTGACGCTTGTCCGTCAGTCTGTTTGAAGTCAATAGCACCTAAACCAATCAGATGATTTTCTCTATTCCCCGATTTATCTCTACAAAATCAAGATCCTAAGTTTGAAACGTTTTTTTGGATACTGTAAATAAGGGTTCAACATTTTCAAAATATTCTCAAAACTGGCCCAAAAGCTTTTCATAAAAAAGTTTCGTCAGCTGGCGCGAAGGACGATTAAAAGGCGCCGTACTCATTTTCATTGAAATCTTTGACTTTTCGAAAATTACAAAAGTTCAAAGTTTTTCGGCGTCTTTCTACAACCAGAACATTGAATATATATTTTTTTCTTAATAAAATCTGTATTTCAAAGGTAGATCTTGAAATAAAGTCATGGGCATTTTTTAGAAAATATTAGTAGTTTTCCCGTAATTTTGAGTACAATATAGGATCTTTTAACACAATTATTTATTGAAATTTTTGTTAAAACTATTTTCCTGGAATTTAAAAGAAATTCGCTGTATTTTTGAAAATAACAAAAACAATATAGCAAACGTACAATATTGATGAAATATTTTCCCCTAATAGACAGTTCAGTCACATTAATGTGAACATCACCTATGTTCGACGAAAACGTGCAATAACCCCTCATAGACGGCAGGTAGCAGCACTAACACTAGAGGCTATATAAAGAGTGGAAGCAGAAAACAATACAGAAACATTGCGAGAATCATACTTCACAGGATAATTTTTGTGCGAGTACCGATTTAGTGAGTTATATTAGTGATTGTGCTATCGACCTGGACTACTCTTCGGATTTTGGACTACCTGGCGCCCGGCTTCATCCCTGGCTTCTCTGGACTTCGGACACCCGGCTTCATCCCTGGCTTCTCTTCACGGACTTCGGACACCTGGCCCTCTTCGGGTACTACGACCCGGTACCAAAGGTGACCCGGACGTTGACAACGCCTCTGGGACTAGCGGACAACTGAACCGTGATCAACAACGGCACCTCTGGCCTGACTAGGCGACTACCAGCGAACCTACAACCAGCTACGGGTGAGAGTTACGAACCTAACTGGTTTAAGAGACTACACTTCTGGTGAAGGACAAACGCTGCGCGGCTGCAGCAGCAGCCGGCAAAAATGGAACCATTGGACAAAAGTCACTTGCCGATAAGGCCAGCTATCACCAGGAAACAAACAATGCACGGCGATCGGCGAAAGAACGATCTCACCAACACGAAGGATCAAAAAAGGACAAAAAGACAAGGGCAAACCCAAGGCTGGACAACCAGGCAGCAAGGTTGTAGGAGAGGATGGCGAAACCTACGAATACCCTACAAAATTCGCGCGCACTCCCCTTCCATCACTACCGCCAATTATTTCCATGAATAATCGCTTCTCAGTGCTTCAGTACCAAGGACAGACAACAGAACCAGGACCTTCCGGTACACCAAACAACCATGATGACAACACAGATGACGCACATGACACTAAAAACCCCATCAGACCGACTTCCGAATTAAAACCCCGGATCGGAGCCTACCACCTGGACCTCAACAAGATCATAGACTGTAAGACTCTTGTGAAAGACCTAAATGAATGGACCAAGAACAGTATTGACGCACGTTGCAACAAGGCTCAATTGATTATACAAGCAAAGACAATGACCGCCCACTATAAAGTGGGACAAAGGTTCGAGTTTATTAAACAGGACAGCAACATACGGAAACTTTACTTCTTTGACCAGCCTACCTACTTCTATCACCATGCAATAGCTGCCCCTAGAGAAAAGTTCGTTGTCAAAGGATTACTCCCGAACTTAAATACACAGGATCTTCTGACTGACATACGCGACACATACAGCTTTCCCATATACCATCTGTCAGAAATGCAGAAAATGGAACAAGACAAAACCATAAGACACCTAGGACTATACGTATGTGAGACGGACAAGGACCTGATACCGTCAATAAACGAAACTATCAAATATGTGTCATATTATAGTATTAGGATTGACTCCTACAAAAATAATAACAGGATCCCCCGCTGCAACAAGTGCCAACAATTTGGGCACACAAAGAATCATTGTTCCAGGAAATGGGTCTGCGGCAAATGTGCAGAATCACATGGCAACGCCTTTTGCACCAGCAACCTTATAAAGTATGCCAACTGCTCACAAAACCACGAAGCATCCTAGCCCAGCTGTGCAGATTTCCAACTCGCCAACAACTCCCGACTACAAGCAATCGCCAGACTAATAGACAGAAATAGTATTCGCACCAACCAGCCCCCACCAGACTTCTCCCATGAATCCTTCCCCGGACTCGACGGCAGAACCTTCGCGGATACTACTGCGAACAAAACTGACAACAAGGATTCTTCGACTACAACTGACAACAGCACCAGCAACACCCTAAAAGACATCATCAACTTCATCAAGAACAACAATATTACCAGAATCATCCAGATAATAAAAGACATTATCAATATTTTTAAAGGACCCGAGGACATACCCACGAAACTATTGACTGCTGCGACCAAAATATGCGAACTGTTTTAAACAAGCAGAACAACAGACAACACTACTTAAGTCTAGCATCCTGGAATGCACAAGGCAGACTACACGACAAAAAAGTCTTCAATCAGACAGTTTCTCGACGACTACTCCATCGGGGCACTTCTTATTCAGGAAACCTGGTTGAAACCTAACCAACCTTTATTCATTCCCAAATTCCTCATTACAGAACAGACCGGCCAATAACCATGGGCGGAGGAACAGCCACTTAATTCGGAATAAGATCCCACATACCATCCTCCCGACTTCCAGTACCTCTTTCGAAACTACCTGCATTCAAATAGGAACAAAATTAGGAACAATCAAAACCGTTTCAATGTATAACAGACCTCACAGCAGACTGAAAGCGCAGACTTTGACCAACTAATTGACAGACGCACACCCTCTATTATAGCGGGCGACTTGAACGCTAAACTGACGAATTGGGGGTGCAAGTACGACAACCAACCGGGACGAGACCTACCCAATTATCTCCTAACCATAACCACCTTAAACCTTCTCGCACCTCAGGAACCTACCCACATGATTAACGACAAACCAAACGACATCCTCGACCTTGTAATCCACTCCACATCCATCATCGTCACGAATCCCCACCCCCGGCACGAGTTAATATCAGATCATCTACCAATAATCTTCACGGTTCATATAACGCCTTACTCTCTGCCCCGCCATTCACCCTCCTCGCACCATAGACTGAAAAACTTCAAGCATCTCATATCGAAAAAGATAAAAACTCCTTCATCCCTCAGTACCTACCAAGAAATAGATAAAGCCATAGACCACTTCTACCATCAGATCAAAACCGCCATCCGCAAATCTACAATATATTCTTCGCCACATTACTTCCAAAACCTTCCGAATGAACTCCTAGACCTCATCAGACAAAAAAGACGAGCACAAAGACGTTACTACCGAACTAGACAAAAAGAGGACAAGACCATTTACCAACAATTAAACGTGCACTCCACGACAAATTGACGCAACACCACGGAAATACTTGGGACAAGACTATACGGGACGCAAATTTAAATCACCCTGACCAACTATGGAAAATAATTAAAACCATGTAGGCAGCCCCACAACCTATATCTCTCATAATACTACCAGATAACACCCTCACATACGATCCCAAGGTCATTGCTGAAGCCTTCGCCCAATTCCACTCCTCCAAATTCCCGGAAAACCAACCCCCACTCCCTTCATCCGCTATCCTTAATTTATTCAAAACCCCGCCACTTCCAACTGCTCAGCAACAGTTGTGGACTTTCACTGACAACGAAATACGAGACGAAATTCGACTTCTTGACCCGACAGGCCCCTATGGAGTTCAGACGGCGGCACTAAAATATCTGACTCACAATGCGACGCACAATTTGACTGTCATTTTCAACGCATGCATACACCTATCTCACTACCCCTCCATCTGGAAACATGCCACCGTCATCATGATCCAAAAACCAAACAAAGACCATAAACAACTTAGCAGCTACAGACCAATCAATCTCTTACCCACTTCCAGCAAACTATTTGAACGACTTTTACTCAGACGAATGACACCACTTCTGACTAACGTACAACGAAAAACACAATTTGGTTTCAGAGAGAATAGGTCAGCGGTACTACAGACTCTACGACTTGCCCTAGACGTTTCAACATCCCTACAATATCCATGCGACGTCCCTGCCTTATTTACATATTTCAGCAGTGCCTTTGACTCAGTCAACCACGAGATCCTCCTTCTCAAAATAAAAGCATACATCCCAGAATTCCTTAAGTCTTTTTGGAGAAATTACCTCTCCCTCCGCTCCTTCCGCGTAAGACACCTTTCATGCTATTCCTCTTCCTATCCCATCCAAGCCGGCGTCCCTCAGGACGCTGTGCTATCTCCTACCCTATTCAACATCTACATTAATGACATACCAGTACCTCACAATGTAAATGACTATCTATTCGCAGACGACCTGGCATATACTGTGACCAACCATTATGCTTTATGGAAATTACGACAAGCCGCTAACCTTCTCACAGTCTGGGCCAGAGAAAACCAAATAACAATCAACGCATCCTAATGTCAAGCGATCATATTTCAATGGAAAAGAGCAAATCCAGCAATAGCCCCCATTCAAATTAATGACGTGGACATTCCATGGAAACGAGAAGTGACGTATCTTGGATTGACATTCAACTCTAAACTACTGTGGACGTGACACATGAAGGACAAGACCCAAAAAGCACACCGGACAATCAACGCCTTACTACCCATCATGACAAACAAGAACGTTAAACACTAAACCAAACTTTACATATACCATACGTACATCAAGCCAATAACCACAAATGGCGCTGAAACATGGGCCTCGACTTTCCAATCAAACTATAACTTGCTGACCAGACTGGAAAACAGAATAATCAGACTGACGTACAGACCCGCACCTGACGACTGCTATCTCGACATTAAAACGCAGCACGACATTAAACCTCTTGTGACAGAAACCTACGAAACTGCACGGAAACGACTGCTAGAAGAAATGTACAATCTTTCCTTCTCTGCTTTTGTCGAACCTCATCGTCATATCATGAACAGAACCATCCCTCACAACAGGAAGCGCCACCCGCTTGACATATTCACCCTACCTCCACCTTCTCCCACAATATAGCTACGTAGACCATACGACCAGGCACCTGGACAACCAGCACTTACATTCACGACTTTACAAAACTTCTGAAATGACATAACTCTCTACTAAACGACGTGCGTTCCCTAAATTCAGAAATGCCCCCTTTTTCCAACAATCTCCATACACCATATACAGTTTTACCAATACCTTAACAAAACAACCAATCGCGACGCAGTACCCTCAAATAAAATAACCCATCTAAAACCCCTTTAAAGAAATAACCCATCGGACATGTTCCCAGCCCTAAAATTACACCTGCATTAAAATAACCTGTGATCCCCTCCTACACCTTAATTAAGAAACCTACCTCCTCCCACAATACCCTCCCTTTAACTAAATAACCTCTATAAATCTTAGACCTAACAAATTAACCTGTCTTCTCATGTCCAAAACACCACTCATCCATTCACGCTTCCCATACGCCATTCTCTCCTATCACCAGTTCATCTGGGGGATGGAGAGATAAGAAAGATTGTTTTTGCACCATGTTAAAATCACACACATGCTGAGGAGTACAATCTCTGTACAGGCAGCACGACTAAACACACACATACGCAGAAACATTGCGATTTATCGGACGTCCAAGAGGGCATAATCATTGGCTTTCGAGTCAAGAGCGGCAGCATTTCTGAAATGGCAAAGTTTGTGAAGTGTTTGCGTGCCGTCGTGATGAAAGTATACCGTGCATAGCAAAATGGCGATGTCAAAAACCGGCGCCGAGGCGACGGTGGCGCACCACGGGCCATAGTTGACAGAGGAGACGGTTGCGGAGATGTGTATGGTCGGATATATCTGCAACTGTAGTGCAACAGGCCACTCTGATGAGCCAAGGGGTTTCCAACGGTATCTCCCTAGCAACTGTTTAGCGATCGTAGCTTCGTATGTGCCTCGCGCCTGGTTCTTCTTCCCTTGATGCATCTCAGCGTCGGGTGGGCGCCTGGTTCTTGCAGCCATACTGACTGCTGTTCATCAGCGATGAAGGCTGAAATTTGCACGCCAATACCGCAACTGGACGACCACTGAGTGGCGACAGGTGGCTTTTTCGCATGAATAAGTTTTTTGCTACATCGGTCAGATGGTCATTGGCGTATAAGGTGCGAAACGTCTGATCGCAAACATCCTGCAACTATCGCTTAAGGGTTCCAGGCCGGAGGAGGGAACATGATGGTGTGGAATGTATTCGTGGCATTCCCTGGATGATCTCGTCATTCTGGAAGGCACAATGGATCAACAGAAGTATGCAGCCGTCCTTGGAGACCATGTCCACATCCACATGGAGATCGCTTTCCTCAGCAAGACGGCATCTACCAGGAGGACAATGCGACATGTCATACAGCTCGCAGGGTACGTGCGTGGTTCGCAGAGCACCAGAACGAATTTACAGTACTACCCTGGCCATCAAACTCCTCGATTTAAACCCAATGGACTGTAACTGTAAATTGTAATGCATTATTGTGTTAATACTTCTCATACATTAAAACTACAAAACCACACATAATTCTGTGCAAAAAGTAAACAAATTACAAAATATTTATATATTTTAACAAAAAAGGTGAATTAATACACGCCAGCTTCACTCCTTCTATTCGCAATCTAATTATGCTGCATCCAATAATCTACTTTTACTTTACTAATATTTTTATCATTCTTCAAGTCATCTCCATCTTTGTACTTTCTTCTACTTCTTTTTTGTGACTTCCGCGTTTTCTTTGTTTTTGTCAGCATAGCTATTACTTCACAAGGACTATATAATTTGTTTGGGGTTAATCATATTTTCGAAATTAATAAATAAGTTTGCCCTTTTTTCAGCTTGAACTTATTGGAACAAGATTAATAATAACCTACTTACAGAATAAGCTGGGCCCCAAGCCCATAAAAGCCCCTCAATTTTTTAAAAGTCAATTCAAATTTTGAAGTTATTATCAATAGAACTAAAATTCATAGCAATAGATAAAGTGGCAATTTCTGAGAACTGTGAATTGAATTGTGCATTAAAACCAATACCTATTAAAAATACATTCTTGGAAGATAACAAAATGACCACTTTAAAAGAAGACAGAATAAACACGCAAATACAGCACACTTTTAAACTTCACCTTGGCTTGACGGCTCGTTCTTGGGCGCGGAGACCGAACTGGGAAGTACCAACTTTACAAGTGTGCCTCGCGACTGGGGAGCCAACCATCAACAAAGTGGGAACAAAACAAATAACTTTGAAGAGTTTACTTCACATTACGGTGCCCAAAGAGTTCATTTATGAAAGTTGAAAAATTGCATTTTGGACAAAGAATCGGGTCCCAGAAAACAGTGGACCCTGGTAACGAAAAGGCGGATAAATTCAGTTGCTAAATTTAGAAGAAAACAATTCCGTTTACACGTGGTGTAGCCAGGATCCATATTTTGTGGGTCCTTCATAGCGAAAAATCGATTGACAGCAAAACGTCTGTCCATCTGTGAACAACATTAGCGGCTAAACCGTTAGGCCGATTTTCTCCAAAATTGATATTCCCCAATTGATCTGACTGATGTCACGGTCTCTTGAATTTGAAACCGATATTTAATTTTGGGAAGTACTTTACACGAAACCCTTCGGACATTTTCAAAATAAAAAAGAAATGTCTCCAACCTTTCGGATTCAATTTTGTTGTTGGATAGTGTAAAGGATGTTTAAGAGAATGGCGCAGGTCTCATTGTTCTTTGAAAACCCTAATTTTTCGAAAATTTCAAAAGTTCCAAATTTTTTCGGCGTCTCCCAACAACTACAATTATGAAGATGAGATTTTTCCTTTTAAGAAATATGTTCTTTAAAGTTAGATTTTGTAATAAAGTCATGTACAATTTTTCGAAACTTTGAGTACTTATCGTGTAATTTTGCGTGATAATACGGGCGAGAAAGTACGGGCTGCTTTAGCACCACTCGTTAATATTGTAAATACTATTAAATTAAATAAAAAATAGAACGTATATTCAACATAAATGAAAAAATAATTAGAAGAAAACATCCTGTCGGCTGGTCACCCGACTCTACTTGCCATCCGAAAAAAAAATCCAGGATGCGCCACTGTTCATTTCTGATTCCTAGCCGACTATAGTAATTGCATTGATTACTGAACTGAGATAACGTTTGAGAATTTATCTGAGAAATATCTCATTAAATATATTCTTTTTGTAGTCAATTTTCAAAGTTTTCTCTTTTCCGATCTCAAAATGTTTTGTCTTCTACGCCGGGAAGAGTTTGAACTGACAGCTAGAAAAATTAATATAGTCCATTGGTTCAAGAAGTTTTCTAAACCTTTTTCTGTAATATACATGGAAGAAGGTTTCTTTTTCCGTTCTTTCTTTCTCTTTCCACTCAGTCTCGTGTAAGGCAAATAATCACTAATAGAGCTGTGATCTTTAAAGAAGAAATAAAATGTCATGGCTCAATCAGCTTATTATTCTACTACTTTAGTTAGCAGGACATCATGAAACTGTGAGGCATAACTTCCACAAATCGTTTCATCAAGAGAGATGATCAAACATTTTGAAGTGGTCAAACACCCAACCCATGCAAAACGCTCTTTCAGGAGAGGGAAGCCAAATATGCTGGCGAAATGTCTTGCTTTCTTCGCAGTGGAAAACGCAATAACGTGAGTAGAGGCTAAGCATTGAGGAGCATCACTGCATATAAGACAATGATGACATTACCATCCAAAAATGAGTATCACATTCGCATTCGTCATTGCTGGAGAGATCCGACCAAAATGTAGAGAAGCAATAAACAAAATTGACGGGAGATTCACGTTGTAAGCGACACTGCAGAGAGAGTTAATGAAAGTTACATCAGCTGGATTGTTTTCGCGCGGCAGCGTAGAAACTTAACTGAGTTTTCTCAATTGTGACGAATATTCTGAAGTATGTATTTTTATAATTACAGAAATATAAAAAGTGTTATGGAAGACAAAGAAGGGTGACTTGACAGGAATATTTGTTATACGCTGATTTACATGTCATTCTAAGCAGGTAACATTTTACAGGTGTTCTTACATACCTCTGTCCTGATTAAGCGCCGAGATTTTTTTTATAAGGTTTTGCACATTTTTCATTTCCGCTTTTCATTGTGTGAAGTTTTCAGTTAAGTTTAATGCCTTGTTGACACATTTTTATCTAAGTAATTGAAAATTAAAAACCTATAAAAAGGAATGTGGTTAGGGTTAGGTAAAATGGAATTCATTACGTTTTGATTTTAATGTCAATTGTGCAGCGAAAATATCTTCCCAGACTGAAGTAATCGTCAGATTCGGAAACTTCAGTGAATTTCTGCTATTACTTTAACACAAAGGATATGTAAATGAATGAATGAATGAATGAGAAATTGAAACTACCTGTATTGTGCATACATGTTATGTTAATGCATTTCAGCGGCCTTTATGAGGAGAGATGGCGCCAATCCGGTGACGACAATATACAATTTAGTGAGTAGTTCAATTCCGCCGCCCATCAACCACTTTGAAGCTGCGGGCCGGCGGAGGGCGGGTGCGGGCACCCCGCGCCTCTCGAAGGAAGCGCTCGCGCTCGCGGCCGCGGCCACCGCCGCGCGAAAGAGAGAGTGCCCGGCCTCCCGACCGGCCGGTGGCGGCGGCGGCGGCGGCGGGGAGTGGGGCGTCGGCGGAGCACGGGCGGGCGGGGAGGCCTTCGGGGCGGCGCAGCCAGTTCCAGCCTCCGTGCGATCCTCGACGGGCGAGCGCTCCGACCAGCTCCGTCCGTGCGTCCGTCCGTTGGTGGCCCGAGTCGGTGGGTGAGCGCGTGCGGGTGCATCGAGAGTGCGAGGTGCTCGTGAGCCCACTGTCGGGGCAAGCAACAAGTCGAAGGAAGCAGCATGACAGCGCGCGGGATGTCGATGTCGGCGGCGGCGACCGCCGCGCTGTGGAGAGGCGCCGGGCGGCCGCTGCTGGTGGCGACGTTGGCGCTGGCGCTGCGCTCGCCGCCGCGCAGGCGCAGGCGCGCTCCCAGCAGTTCGCGCGCGGCCAGAAGGTCGACACAAGTGAGTGACGCGGCGCACCTCGCAGCCCCTGCCTCCTCCCGCGGGAGGCGCTCGCAATCATTTGACCTATTGTGTCCACAACCAGCGAATGTGAATTCCGATAATTGTGTAATTAAAAATGTATTAATTCACGTGCTCCTGAATCTCAGTAATTGACGTTTCTTCACAAATACACGAGATAAATATCCCAATCATCAAATTTATTACATATTCATTTCTAATTTAAGAGTCAACAAAGTAGTAGAAACTTTTGTAACATATTTACATCTGTGAATATATGAAGAACAAGTTTGTGAGTTTTATTGGAAATCATAGAAGACAATTATTACATTCAATTACACGTGCAGCAGAGCAATATTATGTTGTATTATTATGCTCCAGCAAGTAACTTCTGCTACAATAATTTACTTTGAATTGTTTATAATTAAGTATAACAGCTTAATCATCTCTCAAAAGTACTGAAATAAAAAAACACGAAATTACGATAAAAGTGAATTAACATATGAGCTTCAAAACTTCGAAAAGTTCATTTTCAATGAACCACTTTACTATACGTCTCTGAGTTTACAGGTGTCTCTGCCCAAGTAGCGCAGATATAAATGGCAACTTCCACTTTGCTTGCCTTGAACATTCCGGTATGCATGCTAATGTAGAGTAGAGCCTGAGTCGCATTGAAAACTTAAGAATATTAGATTAAACTATTGCAGCTTACATTATGAGGGATACTTTTTTCTGTTGCACGCAGAGAAATTGTAGCGCTACTTAACGCCAAGATGTTAATAATGAAACACTCTAAACAAGAGTTATTTACTTACTTATTAAAGTAGTTTTTTTAAATTATGATTTTCAGCTGGTATGACAGCTGACACTTGACGTAGCACTGGGTTCATAGAACGAGCACGCGAAGAACTTTTATGTTAAACATCACGCACCGGAGAACACCTGCTTCTCACTGGATTCTTGTGCCTAATGACCTACATCTATGAAGCTTAGTAGGTCTTCATCACGTCAAACACTCTCTCGGCTCTTTGCATGTCAAAATCTTTGTCTCCTCTTACCTCTCAAGACTTGGTTCAAACAACACCGAAGAATGAAAATCGTTTCTACATTATCAATAAAAATCAAGTGATATCTTATCAGAAAAATACGTATTTCACTATTAACACATGTTTGACAGTTGTTTCGAAGGATTTATTTTCTCTTCAAATTGTTATAACCTTTCTAAAATGCAATTAAAATCAAAATCATCTGTGTCACGATCCTTTTTAGTTTCTTCATTTTTCGGCCTCTATTACATTTATAAATTTTGGTCGGTAATCCAAAAACCCATTAGATATAAAAGCATTTAACAGGATGGATGCAATTCTGCGGTAAATGTTAATTGTTTCTGACATTTTAAAAACAGACACCTTCATAATTTTTTCAGCAATTGGAAAGGACCACCGTTTTTGGGATCCATTTAACAAATGTATCTGGATCCAGGATTTTAAAATCTTTGTTTAAAGTTTAATAAGTTGATTTCAATATGTTTTCATCCATAGCTTTTATCCGCTGACTTTTAATATTGATATTTTTTATGGTTGGCAATTCAATCGTTTTAATCTTTTAACAAAATTTTTACAACCCTAAATCCAGACACACATTTTTGAAAAAAGATCAAAAAAGGGCCGAGACGTCAAAATATATTGCTGAAAAAAGTATGAGTGTCTGTTTTAAAGAGGTAAAAAACTATTGACATTAATAGCGATATAAAGTAATAGTATAATAGCATAATACAGTCGATATATTCCTTAAAATACTGTTATTAACTGCTATTCGTGTGAGAAATTGGTATTTCCGTGCTAGCTATACTTACAAATACTGCAAAATATTTTTAGCTATGAAACCACATTCGCAGGTGTTCTGAAAAGTGCCAAAAAGTACCACTTTAATGAATACGAAAAGACATATGATTACAATGCGTGCAAATCAAAACGTCAGGGAAGAGCTCACTTCTTAATATTGTTTACACTACTGTGCGAGAGCTGATCTGTAGGCGCCATGCCGCCCAGTATGCGGCCGACGATGCATACCGATGTTCGCGTTCCCGCGGTCTCGCGTGCGTGGATTCATTGCCCAATTGAGACCGTATCCTCTCGTGTCCGATGCAGAGCGCCCGTGACGGACATCGTTGTCGCCCTGGAAAGTCAAGTGCGAAGGCGGCGGCAAGGAAGGCGGACGGGCCGTTGCGTCGCAAGCCTGGCGAAACCTGCGTCCGGGAACGAAATCGTCCGGATCTCGTAACAGTGGTAGATGTTTTCGGCGTTTGCGTGCTTAAATATCAAGGACAAAGTGTCACATGCGATTTTAGTTAGAGCAGTGCGTAACTGAATCTTGCCAAAGAAAGGAAGTACGAAGAGACGCCGAGGCGAGATCTGAGTCGAAGACAAATTTTGGAATGACTAAATTCTATTATATTTTATTATTATTATTATTATTATTATTATTATTATTATTATTATTATTATTGAGAAAACTATATAAATACTATTTCATTAAATGTTGCTTTTTTAAAAAATTAGGCATTCGTATTATGAATGCATATGAATTAATTTGAGAGAAAACAAATACCCTTCAGACAGATTCACTTAACTCATTTTAAAAATATTGGCTAATAAAGGTCAATTGGATAATCATTACTTTTCTTCAGTAAAAAATCTAAGGAGAAAGTAGTGGAACACTGACGTCATGGCAGCAGTGTTCAGTTAAATACTCGTATGTGTGAGTTCTTTGATTTCACTACTTTTAAGAATACCGGAAAGTGAACAAAATTGGGGATATCAAGAATTTATTAAAAAGCTCTCACAAATTAAGTGTGATAATGCTCTCATAAATAATGATGACAGGCGAAGCCGTAAGTTGTTATGAAGCGTCGAGAATCCGGAAGACAGTGCAGCAGTCTTCCTGTCGCCAGTGCAGCAACACTCGTGCTACGGCGCTCTACTTCTAACTCACATTGCCTTTCACCAACCTTCGGTCACTCTTTTGTGAGGCCTACGGCAGTTTGGTTTCCTCCGGGAAACGGCACTTCCCACACAGTCACAGACACGGTCGCCCCCGGGCGCGCACTGGCGTGGCACTTATGGAGACTTCAACGCGCTAGAAGCGAGAAACCGTTAGTTCTATTGCGTTAAATCATTAAATTTTTTTTCCCTCACTATACCATACTGTAGTCTATTTTAGAATTGGAATCGTCTGAATATTACGATTTCGAACTCTTAGTCGTAATATCAGCTTTTGAGATTCTTTTCCGCTGTAACTTCGCACGAATTTCAGGAGTGTCTGGTAGTGTTGTTTCAATGAGGGTTAAGATTGGTGCAGGTAGCGAGAAGATACACGCAATGTTTTACTCGAAGATAGGTGTGCCTGTCAGTATGTGTGGATTAAATAGAGCAAATTAAATCAAATCAGTATTTCAGGTCATAGTTGTGCAAGGCCTCCCACTCTTAAGGTGGGGGTAGCTAATAGTTTTCACCAGCAGGGGAGCTGAGCCTCGTGACCATATAAATATTCTCTTCACTATTATACTATATACTATATACACTATATACTATTCACTGATATATTACAAGCTTTTGAACTGAAACTTGGTGAAGATGTCACGAGTAAGATTAATACGTGTTGTTCTGGAGATCATTAAGATATGTTACTTTTTCTTACTCTTATTTTTAAGGTATTTTATATGAGGGCCCTTTTAAAACTTTAGATATGATAAAATTAAATGAACATATTTCAAAAACGTTTTGTTGTAATTTCTTAAAAATTTTCTTGCTCGCATAGAAGAATGTGCACGTATAATTAACTTACAATTATTGTACTAATTAAACTGTCTTAAAATACAACTTACATTACTATTAGGGTGATATACGCATCAACTTTGAGTCGAGATCTGAAATTTTATTTAGGGATGTATGAATCGAGAATTTATTTTTGATGCTGGTTCTCTGTATTAGATTTTGGCATAGTCTTATGGGAGTTAGATTGGGTATATTTGGGATGTTTTGGAAGAAGTGGGTGAATAAAAAAATAGTGTGGTTGGTTATCGATTCTTACTGGAATTCTGTATGAAGTTAAGCATTGGAGTTGTACCATGGATTATTCCTGATGATGCGGAGGAACGGATTTTGGATTACTTGGAGTTTTTTGGTATTCTATTTTGCAGCGCTGATCCATACTGGGCATACATATAAAATTAATAATCGTATGATAGTTTTGTAAAGCCGTAAGGCGGTTATTTATCAGATTTATTGGTTATTGGTTTTAGTTGGTGTAATTTAATTTTTGCTTGTATAACTTTATTGTCGATGTGATTTTTCCAATTGTTTGAACCAACTCGTTTGGGAGATTTGTCTTCATAAAATAAATATTTTCAGAATCTTACGGAAGATAACTAGTGTATAAACCCTTTTGAAAACAATTTTTCTTCTGTTGACTTCGAAAAGCATGGCGCTGTCAAAATAAGTACAGCCTGAAAAATGTTCATTGATTACAAAACTACTTCGTCACATATTAAACACTACTTCTCTGTAATCTTCTAGTTTCTTCTCACTGAGATCTTCTGAGTTGCAGAAATGTGAGCCATGCGTTGCACATTTCATAACTTTCACGTATTTACTTTCTCAAAATATGAACTACGGCTTTACCTGCAGTTCTTTTTCCTGTTGCAAAAAGACACAATTGCACTGTCACTTCCTCTCCCCATAATGCAATATCATTGAAGGCAATGCCCGTTAACATTCATGGGTTACCCGATTTATTATCTCGACCTTAATCTTAGTTTGCAACCGCAGTTACGAACACCTACTTGCCTTCAAGATAAGTTTGCAACGGTTTCAGAGTTGCCAATTCCTTGCGGGGATATGAAGCCATTCCGGTCCTCTAGGCTGGCTTCCTGTGTCTTTTGCGTGACAGCATTATTATGCATTCCTAAGAGTTTATACGACCCTTCATGCATAATGCAAGGGCGGATGCCAATTTCATATTTCTTCCTAACTTAATTTCTACGTAACTGTTGGACATTGTTGCATATAACCACTTCTTCCAATTTTCATATATTACTGCTTTTGCACTTGATAGTACTTTCAAATACTATAACCTTATTACACCGATACCCACATGTGAGTTTATACTTCATATTTTTCCCTTCGTAAATTTTCGTGCTCGTGTGTTCAATAAAATAACATGCACTACTTTACAATATAATAACTTGGAGTGGTTTATAATAACGACCATTCGAATTCTCAATTCATGTAAAAGACAATTTCTTAGTAACATTGAATTACACATAACAATTCTTCTCCATTTCTCATTTAACATTACATTCATTTCTCGCAGCAAAAATCGACAAGTTTTTGGAAGCTCCGAGATGTTTTTTTACTTGTACATTTTTCTAAAAATCCGAAAAGTTCACAGAAGTTGTTGTGTGTGAGAGTGTATGAGAGAGAGAGAGAGAGGAAGTGAGTGAGAGAGAGGAAGTGAGTGAGAGAGAGAGAGAGAGAGAGAAGAGAGAGAGAGAGAGAGAGAGAGAGAGAGAGAGAGAGAGAGAGAGAGAGAGACCGACAGACAGATATATTGGCCGCGATTCATGTAATTTTTATCTTATTTATTTAGTTTTTGCCTATTTCATTGCTTCAATAAAAATGCGTCTTTTATAATAAGATGGGTAGGGGATTTTTAGCATAATTTGAAGCCTTTTTTAGAATAGTTTGCTCCTTGTTTTGGAAACGAGCCATTGTTTTCATATATACAAATTTACGCAAATTATGTAATGTTCTGTTAATAAATTAGTAAATAATGTATGTTATGTTGGTAAATTCCAGTAATGGAATAATTGAACATTTTTAATTTTAGAAACTCTGGTAGTTATAATTTGTAAGTAATTGATGTAGCATTTTAAGTGCGATTTACTGTTTCTGCAATAAGTAAAAGAAGAAATTGAGATCAACCTTTGAGAAACTTTTGAAAATATAGTGGAATCATTATGTGATAAGCTCTTCAAAAATTAAACATATGATCTCATAATACGGAGTCACATTTATTTCTGAAAAGTATATCCGTAAAATTTTAAAATATTTGGTTCATATCATAACATTCCGTACAATACAATCACTGAAAAATGTATCCTTCGAAATAAAATTGGAAAAATTATTTTGAGTGTACAGCATGCGAAGTTTGAAAGTAAAAAGTGTGCGTTTCCCGAATGAAATAAACATTACACATATAGTATTATTGTAAAGATAGGGAATCGATTGAAATTGAAAGGGAATTGTGTTCAAAGTAGTCAACATGGAAACAAAGAAAAAACCTTTTAACGCGTGTTGTGACATATCAAATAAAAGTTCTGTGAATTTGGAGTACATAAGTGGTTAGGTGCTGTTATTAATACGCTTTTGCCTATACATTTATTTACATTAATTTAATATGTTATATTTTCTTCTCGAAAGAATCTTGAAAATCGAGTCTTTATGAAAACGAACAGATGAAACTGATACGTCTCATATAACAGATTACCGCTTTTTGCAGGATTCAAGAACGGCGAAACGCCAGAAGTAGCTTTGGCGCGCGTCTCAGTGCGTTGCCCAACGCCAACTAATAAGCATGGGGGCCGTTGAAGGGAAACCACTCCAAAGCAAATGTCAACTGCCGCTACATCTTGACATTGCGACATGCCCATTTACTCTCTGTAGATTTGCTGAGGGCAGCCGGCCCTTCGCGTTCCATGGTTCCTCGACCTTAGCTAAAAGTGGATGGTTAAGGCGTCCGACACGTCAGTCCTTGCCTCAAGATTCTCTATAAAAACACTTCTCAAACGTAGAGGTCTTTAGTGCAGTTCTTGAAGCTCAATGCTTGTGATTTGAGAGAAAACATTATCAAGGAAAAAATTTGAGGAGGAGGAGAGACCCCCCCCTGAGAAACGCGTGGTATACTTCAATCATTTCCCGACTTTCTTCCGCTCATACATTACATACGAGATTGTTAGGGCTGAATTGAACTAAACGCCAGCAACATTTCTTGTACTTTTGTCTGATTTCTCATCTTTATATTGTTAAATTCTTCGTTTTCATTTTATTTTTTTTTATTTTTTTCATACAGCGGAGCAAGCTCTTTATAAGATTGAACAGAACTGCAACTTAGCACTCATAGTTCTTAGAGTTACAAAAACGGGAGCGAGGATACTGCCACTGGCGATCTCAATAATCAATAGATATTGTGTGCGAGAATGTATGGTAGAATATGGGCGTAAGTTACAAACCGTGGCAAACCTATAACCAACGCCGAAGAAAAAAAGTTAAAGAAAGTAAGTTTGGGAAATCACGCGTTTCTCTTTAGGGCGGTTTAAATTTCTCTTTTGGAGATCTAGATTTGATCCTTTAGCGTTGGTTATAGGTTTTCCTAGGTTGAAATATGCAAGTTGCAGGGTAGGATGATAAGGAAAACAAATTTGATTGACGACTGATATAACGATCAAACGTGTGAAGAACAAACTCTCTGTGGAGTTGCTTGTTTGACACGTACCAAGGCGCTTTGCGAAGGATTTTATTTTGGAATGTTTGGAGCGTTTTACGTACCTCCTCAAACTGGGCATGCCAATTATGGGACAAATGGCAGTTTTATGAAGTATTAGGGAGAGATCAGTTTTAAGAGCTGACTTTTTGTTTATTAAAGGATACGATTTAAAAAGTGCGGCATGCGCCTTATATACTTAAAATGTGCGCTTTCCGTCAGTCTGGTGTCAAGGAGCACTCCTAGATATTTGATCGGTTTATTTGGAGAATTCCAAGAAACGTTTTGATTATTAAATATATATGAGAATGGGATAGTTGATGCGTCGAATTTTTTAGCTTCGCATTTCGAAGGGGTTTATATTAAGCTTCCATGAAGATGTCCAATTCTGAAAGAATGTGTAGTGCGTCCTGCAGGTGATGTATGGCTGAGGAAAGCAGTGAGTCCGCTGCATAGATGTCTGTGTCGTCAGCATAAAGCGCCGTAATGTGTTTGTCTCCATTATTCTATTGCAATATCTAAAATACTTTTCAACAAGTATGCCAAAAATTAGTCAATGAGCACAAAGTTCCTTCCTTGACTTTTTTAAATACAAACAATTCTAAAACACTTTCATTTCCATTCTTCATGAAAGTGGAGCTCTTAGAAAGAAGAGGTTCTCGAAAAACGAGCAGTTAAACAATTGGGGGAATGGCAGAAAGTCGTCGTCACTGGGCACATATGTACACATAATCACACAGAAACAGGACTTCCCAGTACAACGATGCCTCTGTTGAAAGAATTGAAACCTTTCATTCCCATAATGAATGTACACCATGTTGTGATCTCATATACGGTGTATAAACCTTGGTATAATAGTGAAAGAGCATCCACATATGTTGGCAAAAATGATTCCACAGAGAATGTTTATTGTGGAGTCAAATTTCATATGCAAGAAAATTCCCCACCTAAAATTATGTTGTGTGGATTTTGTAGCATGGCAATTATTTGGTTTCACAGGATTGAGTATTCGTAGGAACGTTTTTAACATTTTAGAAAAAATATTCTTCGAGGGACGTATACAAAATCAAATAAACGAAGATGCAGAAGCAAGGTTTACCAGTTCCAATGTCAGTATTACTGGTTGTTGAGTGTATGTATTTCACATTATTACACCAATTTTCGAGAGATATGTGTATGAAACAGAAAGGTTTTTGTTTGAAATACGACCCAAAAAAGGAAAGAGTATTTCCTTCACGTTAAAGAACAAGGCTGATAATTATTATTACACTCAGAGTAAAGAGTAAAGGGAGACATGGACGTTTGAAAATAAAAATGATAATTTAACATTGTTCACGAAATTTCAGTCATGACTTCCCAAGTGTCACTAAAGCGTCTAAGAAACTAAGCTACGGTCCGCTTCGCGTAAGTAGGTTACCACTTTGAAGCTCCTCGAGTAATGGAGAACCGGGCACGATGTCCACGGCTGCAATGGGCGCCGCCACCTCCGACATCCCTGCCACCTCTGCATCATTACCTCACCTCCGCCACTACGACAGTGGATAAAGGTATTCCTTATGGTATCGCTGCTACCACCATCCTCGACACCTCGTCCTCCTGGGGCGTGTTCGAGAGCGCCCGTTTCACTTCGGGGCCGCCAGGGAGGCGCGGCGCTCCGCCTGCGAGCGAGGAGGCTCCTCGCATGCGCTGCCCTCGCCTCAGCCCAAGACGCAACACCGGCTGGGGTGGCTCAGGCCATCAACTCCAATGACACTCCAGTCTCTTACCGGGAGATCCCAGGGTTCGAGTCTCTGTGGTGGCAGGATTGTCAACACTAGCGAGATTCGGGTAGTCGATTTCAGCCGCTGTCTGGAACGGAATTCTACCGCCCAGCCGTTCTGATCGCTAGTTTTTTTGGTAGTTATCCGACCAACATGAGGCGAATGCCAGAGCAGTACGAACAAAGAGACAACGAACCGCGCGCTATCTTCCCTTCCTCTGCCTTGTAGTTAGTCGTACAAATCATTAATGATCCACACGTATTTTCAAATTTCGCTCATGCTTGACCATGGTTTTAATTTTGTAGCCGATGCAAGTTTATTTTGCAACTGAATGACAGGTCTCTTACACGAATTAACTTGTTAGACGTCACATCAAACAGAAACGAATGAGGAACGGAAAATAAAAACAAATCATAGTTGGTTTAGGAATCGCCGTTAATTTTGTAACAAGACTTTGAAAAATTAAGATTAGCAAAAACGAATTGATAATGTGTATTTACACCTGCAGGGTAGGGTACTTTGTACTGAGGGTACTTACTACTGCAGGGTTATTTGAGGGACTTGATAAAATTGAAACAAAATTCGTCCTCATAAAAATCAGGCTTTGTTTCTCGCTATTTAGAAATAATGAACTGCAATATTGGCACAACTAAAAAATTCAATTTTTTATTGATGATTGTTATTTTACACAATTTTGTAATAATTATGAGTTATAGATCTCATATGAAGCATTTTAATAATGTTTACTGTTAATAATGTCTGCATTTCACAACCGGCGAAAAATGTAAATACCTTTATTAAATTAGTGTTTAAAGTATTAAATTTTTCAAAACTTCATTTTTTGAGTTATGTCAGCATAGCAACCCATGAAATCAGCCGATATCAGGCGAGTATGTAGAGGACTAGGTAGTATATTCCTATAAGAGAAATTATCCCAGCTTCACAAGTATACAGAGTTCTTTAAACGTTTGTAATAATAACGTTGTCGTCCTTTCTGTGCTAGATCCACGTTTTATTGGAAACAATAAATTGATTAATATAAATACTGTGAAAGTTTCGCGAAATGCATTGGGAAAAACGTTTGGATTTTTCTGACAGTCCTTAATAGGTTTTCTGTAAACACGTGTGAAACGAATTAATGAAAGGACGATGCGAGAAATACGTTCGTGAGCACAATCGTATTGAGACGGTTGTTTCGAAAAGCAAGACCCAGGGAAATATTTTCACCAGTTTCACCCTATCTATTGTGTGAATAATGTCATGATACTATAAAGTGAGGGTTTTTTCCACTATTCTCTCTGATGATCGTGCATGACATGCTTTAGGGAAAGCCGTTCGTCATACTTACGCTTTCTTTCGAGCAGAAAAACACTTGCTGTGCATAACTCTAAATCGTCCTTTCCCACGATATTTTCCATCTTCATTTGCGTACACTTGCACAAATATCATTCATTATTTTCATGGTCTCTTATGCAAATAGTTTTTCTAGCAGTTCATAAATGAACGTCAATCGGAGTTAAGGCATTTTAATGAAGTTAAATATGCTTGCGTAAGTTATTCGTCTGTTTTATCCCGACGAACAAGACATTCAAAATTTCGTAACTATGATGATCTCTAATGGGTGGTCCTTGGAGCAACGGTGAAGTATTTATGATCGCAATTCTGCACGGGAAGACTCTTGACATTTGCGCTTCAGTAGCTGACACAAAGAGCCTGTGAGTAAGTTTGAGTTAGGTCTCGACGTGTTGCAAGGCCGAATGCATCTCGGAAGAGGCGCCCGTAGAGTCACTGGTGGGTCGAAATAGCTTCAAGCACCCACGACGCCAGGGCGACCGCTAAATCCGACCTCCCTTGCGTCCTTCGGCTTTAGCCTGCAGCAAACCAAAGTTTTTGTTCGAGTTTGTTTGCGAAGAAATTATCTTTTCAAACGTCCACCACGACAAATTCATGGCAGTATATGGCACATATCACACCCTCAAGATTAAGTTGTATCAGCTCATTAGATACTGCAAACGAACGTCTTGCCGAGAATTAATTAAGTTCGTACGTTCTTCTGGGATCAGCATGCTTTGAAGGTTGGATAATCTTTTCATTCAGGAAAGAAATGTGAGTAATAGTCTAACGTCAACACTTTGGTAATTTCCCTCTTATTACTATTTTGCGTTCTAATGAAGAAGATTAATGAAGATAAGATAAAATGTAAGAAATATTTCTCTTGTTAGTACCTCCACAAGCATCATTTCAATAGTAGGTCCATTAAAGGTCATAGTATTGTAATATATTTTTATAACAGTTTATATTTTATAAAGTAGTTACAAATAGTGAGAAATAAGTTGACTTCAGTCGTGTATATGAAAACAAAATTATTTAAAACAATGTGAGAAGGCATATCAATTTAGTAATTGAAATATAATTTTTATTCATTCCTAGAAATATTTTTTTAAAGAAAACTGTGAACTACATGAAGGACTAATGAATGGATCAGTAGCAATCAGCACCAGTAAATTGAAACTGAAGGGAGGGAAATGTTTTATATTTATATAAATATTATAATATTTAAATATAAATATTATATATTATAGTTATATAAATATTTAAATATTTAAAACAATATATATATATATATATACATATATATATAAGTGATTGGATCGGACCGCACCGCGGTCATGAGTATGCGTGACTACATGTACGTATATACTGTGTGTACTAGAGAGTTCATAATATTTCTACGAAAAATATTTTCGTCCATAGAGATTTAAAACAATATATATATGTATATATATATATATATATATTATATATATATAATATAAACTCATATACTAGTCACGCATAAACTCATGACCGCGGTGCGGTCCATCACACTTTTTGAATCTAAGCATTAGGCGTTCTCGCCGTAACGGATTTGGATAGCGGAGTCGACCTCAGTATTAAACATATTTTTCTACGGAATGACATTCACAGGACAGTTGGAGTGGGTATAGTAATTTAAACTTATCAAATATTGCTGAGCCTCATTAGTAAATTACAGGAGTTACACGTTGGTCGTTAAAATTTCCACATCTGCATAATGTTAGTACTTCGTCATCGTATTTTCCAGACGTAACTGACTAATGATCATAACGGAATATAACACTCTAATGACGTTCATATTATTCATATTGTCGAAACACCATATTGCAGTAGGCTGTTTGGTCATTGGATACTCCCCAAAAGAGGCGAAGTGCAAACGTGAAAACCAAGGAGGCCGAAATAGTCAGGAGAAAATCGTGAGGCACCCTGCCAAGAGGTCGCAACCACCTGCTGGTCGGGCCGCTGTCGTCGCCATTGCCACAGGCACTGCTCTGCAGCGCAGCCCGTGCTCTGCCAAGGAACTACCATTGTCGCCCTTGTAAACTTTTGCTTCTTCTATAAAACATAGATTCTTGTCACTAAATCTTGATGATTGATAGGTAACAACCATAATATTGTATTATCTTTCGTTGGCTCCAAACAAGTCGCCTATTTACTTGTAAATCATTAAATAAGATGGATAAAGGATTATATTTTGGAACTAGTGTAGTTATCAACTCAAATTGTCACACTAACATTACTACATATCCCAGGACCATAACATTACATTACTACATATCCTGTCACCACAATTGAGTCTAACGTCAACGCTAAAGCATTATATTTGATAGTACAACGGACCACGTCATTAACTAGTTCAGTTTTTAATTTTGTTAACCCTGCTTTACTTACTGTTGCCTTTAGAAAAGCCTCCACTAAACCAAGTCATCTCCTACTATCCGGCGAGGTCGTCGCTTGGAGGAAGACTTCCAAGGCCCCGTTCGAGAATTGGCGTCCTCCTAAGACGATAAAGCGGCTGCCACGCCTCGTCTCGCCCCCTCTCCGCACCCGCGGCGGCCGCCTTCGCCGCTCCGCGAACCAGTTTTCTGCACGCGGCCTTCCCCCTTGCCACCCGCCCGCTGCGCCTTTTTCGCGCCGCTGCCTCCATCCCCCCTCCGCTCGCTGCTCCCTTCGGCCTCCGCATCGCCCCTTCCACGCCGTCGCTACCGTCGCCTTCGTCGCCGCCACCTCCACCGTCGCAGGCGGGTGCGCGGTTTCACTTTCCGCGCAGGCTGCCCGGCGCGACCTGTCGGCGGGGCCCTACATTCCTGGGCGAGTGGGGCAGTGGCGGGGGTAGGTCGCCTCGGGGGCAGGGCAGATGCGGCAGGACACCGCCCCTTGGGCCGCTGCCCTTGGCGCGACCGCTCGCCTGGCAAGGTGGGCGGGGCCGACGAACCCCGGCCGAGTTCAGCGCCTCCTTTCCGATACGTCACCCTTTCCCGCGTACAAGGCCGTCCTGGCATAAGCTCATCTGGGAGTACAGTAAATGTAGCGACAATTGCACTACGATATAGATTTTATGTCAAAAATATACATTTTTGGCACTGACAGATGGAAACTGTAGGAATGTTTTCGCAAATATGGCCAAGTTATGATATTAATTACATTTTATATTCATATTTTAATAACAAAATTTATGCAGTATTTCAATACCTTTGACAAGTAGGTCGGTGCCGGATCTCAGCATTCAGCGGGCGGCATCTCTCGAGGAAATCATATACTACACTTACGGGACTAATGACCTTATCAGTAGACGCGTCCGGAATCACTAATCAATCAATATATTTCAATAGTTTATGGTTGCTTGAAATTAGCAGCAATTATTCTTTAGTAGTGAATTATGAATTTTATATAATGGAAAGGTTAATCAATAATATAAATGCTCAAACTTAAAGAATTCATAATTCCCGAGTGGGGAGTTCTCTAAAGAGTTAAGGGACCGCTATCCCGACCCAAAAATGTCTTGCACTCAATTAAATTTGTCCTAATGTACCTCAATCCTCAAATTGTCTGTACAATACATGACATAGCACTGTAGTTTTTATAGTACTGTTGTATTATCTAATAAATTTGTGTATTTTGTGTCCTTTTCTAACATTCATCCCATGTTAAAATAAGATTTCGAATTCAGAGGACTAACTCGACAGGACTTCTCGCCCAATCGATGTTTCTTGGTCACTGATACAACAACCTGGTAGGCGAAAAAACAAATGTTTGCTTCCTTCTTTGTTAGTGATGTAATTTTTCTCATATCATAATTCGAACCAGCTATTCATACGTACAAATTAGCTCGTAGTCTAAAAGCCTATTGTTGGATACGATTTTCTGGACCTGGAACCCATTCAGGAGGTTAAACTTTTTTCACAATCTGGTTTTTAAAAGTTGGTTTCTAAAATGAGTGAAAGCCATTGGACAATTCGGAGGATGTAAGTATTGATCTGGGGAAAGCTAGTTTAACGGCTGATAGCGTCAAAATAGGGCAATTATTTTATATATTCATCAGATTCTATTATGTATGTGGGTTTCATTTGGAATGCAAAAAAACAATGAGCAGTTCTCAATTACAGAACTTGAATATAATTATCATTGATCGGTCGAATGATAAATTCAATACGAACTCAGTGTGATACAAAAATATATTTGACTTGTAGAAATCTTCTTTATGTTACGAAAAGAAAGAAAAATCTATTGCAAAATCCCACTGATTAGGGAAAGTATTGGCATCCATCCGTCTAAAGTTCAAAACTAGAATGAAAACAGTTTCATTTAAGAAAAGCACTAGCTTTTTCCTTCACCTTCTATTCACGAGATACTGTTTCCTCTACTCTTTTCTTAAAGTTAATTGAGCAAATAAACAGCAATTGATTCGCTGTCTCATAAGAGTCTTTTAATTATAAATACTAGTTCTAGTTGCACCACATTCCAGGTCATTTGCTTTTCCCTATCATTGTGTTCAGGGATTAATTACTGTCGTTAATTGTGTTACGTTTACGAACCGATGCTTTTTCTTATGCTCGCTGAAGCTGCAGAGGGTATCCCGGACGCACAAAAGAAAGGGTAGACACCTCTTCTTCGACCATTTAATTCGATATCCTGACATCACTTTCTTCTCGCTGTAGTGAGCGCCGGTTTCGAAGTGAGAGGGCCATTGATCGCCATCATCCTTCGGGAGCCAGACGCTAGGCGGAGGCGAAGAGGTTGTCCACAGTAGCGTCGCTTGCGTAGGCAGAGGCGGATTAACAACCGTGTCGTCTGTAGACATACGAGAAATTGCCGTCTGTTTTTTTCTAATAACCCAGCAAATAAATTATATATAATAACAGGTACAATGTTTGTTTCAAAAATGGACACATATTTATGATTAAAATTAAATATGATTAAATTAATAATTTATGCGTGTTCATTTTTATGCGAGACATCAATTAATATTTAAATAATATATTTTATACGTACAAATAACTAAATTTATTGTTCTTATTTTTTTATGGTTATGCATATTATTATTCTGCCGTTGTTCTACCTTTAATTCATAAAATTACGTAATGATTACATTTGACACTAAAATATATGAACAAAATATCTTCAAACAGATTACCAAAATTACATGCATTTAAATCTGTATTATTTAATTATCATATGAATAATATATTTTTATTATAAATTTTAATGAATGATATTTTAATTAATATTCAGAATTTAGTCCACAATGTTTGTGGCCCCTAACATTTTGCTGCCATAGGCACGTGCCTCCTGTGCCTGAGCGTAAATCCGCCGCTGTGCGTAGGCGTCACCAGAGGAAGCTACTTAGTGTATCACTCTGCGTCAGGAGCAGGACACCGTTGCAGGACTTTCGATGCGGCAGGACACCGCCCCTTGAGCATCTTAACTAATCTTTCAGTATCAGGTTGTATTTTTTTTAGCAACGTAATTAGTAAAAAGAAAACTATTTAGAAACTGTAATTTTTCAAGGAAAATATTAATACGCGCAACATACTAGGGTCCTATTGTTACTCTGGCCAATTCATAGCAATTAATTTTTTTTAAATTGGTTATTTAAGGTCGCATCAACATCTAGGTCATTAGCGATCACTATTGGTGTTAATGGTATGGTAACTATGAAGATGAAACGATATGAGGATGATAAGGGGCGAAAGGACGAACACAAATACGGGACGAACACAAATACAAATGTCGGAGGCGGGACTCGAACCCGCGACCCTTCGGTCCGAGATCACTACGACACTACTGCCTTAGCGATCTCGGCCACCGGGCCGACTCATAGTAATTAATGTGTTTAATAGTTTTTAACGTAATACTGGGCCACAAAATACTTGGATTTACAGGAGTAAATCCCTCTTACCGCTCTGTCAAAATCCGTTTGAACGCAGAAAATCTGCACGAAGGAAGATAAGCGTAAATATCTGCGATTTCTTTCGATTTTAAGGATTTGATTTCAATGTTCGTGAGCTGATAATGAGCTACAAATCTCAGTATATCACAGATAATTTGAAGAGATATTACAATACTAGGTAACATGGTACACAGATTCAATTTGAGAATACAAGACCTTTAGATTCTAACAATATATTTAAGTTATTTTAGATTCTGTAGACTAAATTAAATATTTTCAGTCGGAGAAATCATATGTTGCTCGTTGATAAATGCAATGATAAACTTAATTGATTTGCGTGAATTAGATAAGGACCAACATGTTCAAACATATGAATTGATGGTTTAGTTGATATTATTATTATTATTATTATTATTATTATTATTATTATTATTATTATTATTATTATTATTATTATTATTATTATTATTATTATTACACTTCCAAATCACGACTAAAGATGTAATGAGTTGGTAGAATATAAAATCTACCCGAGGTTGTCACCAACTTCTTAAGGAGCAGATCTAGAAACTGCAGGTGCTTCTACAATACTTTGCGCAAAATGTAGGCTGTTCGCAATAAAGCAACGCCTTGCACTTCCCAAATATTTTGAATAACGTGGGAGTTTAGCCTATCTCTTACACAAATGTTTCGAAACATATCCCACCTAGAGCTTCGATAATTATCAGGACGACCTGTGCTTTTACGTCCCACATTCAGCTGATCGCGATTTCCAAACTTGTATTTTAAGACGTTTCTCTGCCTCCTCTGTTATGATGTTTTGATTGCACGGCACAGCAACATCTAGAAATAGACACTTTTTTTTCTCCAGATCTCGGATAACAGTATCCGCTTTCGTACGATCAGTTTGAATTTGTTGGTCGTAGAATATTGTACGCAGTCCAACAGGCGTCACCAGTTTTGGTGAGTGCTCATACCACTTGAAGCATGTGTTTGGAACTTCGAGGGCGTAACAGGGACGAGACATGAGGACGTAATAATAATAATAATAATAATAATAATAATAATAATAATAATAATAATAATAATAATAATAATAATAACTCCTGAAGTAAAGTGCATCGTTTGGTGTCTCCTCTTTGACGATGGCCCTCGAGGCGGCTCGTCCCTTCGGTCACCCAACAGGGCCAGGTCGTCCTTTCGGTCACCCATGGCAGTTGCCCAGTGGCCACCCAGTAGCGTCGATGGTGGTGGTGGGGCATCGACGCTATTGGTTGGTAGCGCCTGCCATTCCCCGCGAACACGATCCGAGGGACCGAGTGCCTGCGGCGCGGGCGGGCGGGGTGGGGAGGGGAGGCATCGCGTCGGGTCGCGGCGCCAGGGGCGGTGGCCGAGCGAACGGCGGGCGCGGCGCGCCGCGGCGCGGCGCCGGAGAAAGCTCATTAGCGATGCGCCGCGTCCCGGATGTGGCCCAAAAGCCGTCGCGGCCTGCGCCGCTCGCCGCTGACCTTCCGCCATTGGCGCTGCCATCGAAAACGCGAGCATCGCCGCCGCGACCCGGCACTTGCCGCTTCTTCGGCTCTCTTCGGCTGAGGTCGGCCTTCCACCGACTGCGCGTAACGCTTGTTGGGTTTAACGCTTTACGTGGTTGTAGAGAAACGGTCCAATTGCACGATCATTGTACATGTATTGCACCACTACCTTTCTGTTATACTGAAAACTTTTCATCATTGATGACACTATTCCTTCCTGAAAGCCACAACTGAGACACTTATTTTTTTTACCATTTGTGTAAAAAAAATTGGAGTAACTGTAGCATTATTGATAACATTGCATTGCACCACAACCAAATTCCGAGGCACTCACAATGACCTCGACATTTGATAACATACTCTAAAAACAACCTTTTACAGAGACACTTGTACATTACTTAATAATGAAAACCAGATTCTATGACAGGCATCGCATACCACTATCATGTGCGCATTAGTTTGCATCAACCGTGTTGTAGAAAAAAATTCAATGTTTTCATATATTTTCCCCAGAACTGATTCTCTATGATGACTTTTTTTTTTTTTCGCAGTTGCCAGAAGATTGCACGGTTTGTACATTGCACACTATTTTTCCTTTATTTTATTTTATTTTTTTAATTTTTGTTTGCAACTCCACTTGAAAACACACTGAGTGTTCTTTTCAAGAGTTTTCATTTCAAAACAGCAGCAAAATTACGAGTTCAATTGTGATATCAGACTCTGAAAAGTAAATACTTTTGTCGGAATTTGTAAGAAGAAGAAGAAGAAACGAGAGGCCCCCTTTCCAGTCGCTGCGTCCAGACACGTGACGTCGTGAACCAGGCATTTGTCTTCCGCAATGGCATCCCACTCCGCTTAGACCCTCAACTGTGCTCCCGACCTGGTTTGCCTGTAGCTCCAGCACAGCTGCACTCCATATGAGGGACTACAGCGACAAATATTCAACAATTTTTGACATGAAATAATTTTACCGTCTGTCCACGGGGAGAGCCAGTACTGATTTTTCACGCGGGCAAAGCGCTGCGTGTTCCAAGTTCTTGTCTGCTTCTCTTTGTGTGAGTTAATAGCATTCTGTCGTTTCCCTGTGTTGCTGTGAAATCCGCATTATTTGTATATCCATGATGATAAACTGTTAACGTAGAATATGATTAAGAATTATGATAGAGTTTCAAATATTTAATATTGTGGATTCCGTTCCATGCAGCTGTCATTTCGGGTAAAATATTTTGAGTAAGACTAGCTGTCCTGGCCCCTCTCTACCGAGGTTTCATAAGCTAGAGAAAATAATGTACAGAATACTGTAATGATTTGCGATCATTGCGTTAATTTAGTGTTCCAGAGAATAAAGACTTTCCAATAAAATGTTAAGATTTATATTCAAAAAGACAGAAGACGGCAGCGCTGCGCGCAAACATTTTTTCTAAATTAACCGAATGCGTGGAAGAAAGTCAAATTTAACATAAACGTTCAATAAAGCATAATATTTAGAATTGTTAGAAAGAACAATCAGCAAAATCGGGCTAGGTGTTCGCAAAATTTCGAAGTTAATCGTAATCGGACATTTCAAGTTAAAAAGCGTGAACATGGAGACCATTGTTGTTAGGGTAAAGTTGAGGAAGAATATAGTTTCTAATAAATATTACGAAAACGCCTGAAGGGATCGGGCTGGATCTTTGTAGAACAACGAGGTGAAATTTATGAACGTTTTCAAGACTAATCACCATTTTGGGAAACATCTAGAAAGCTAATTAAAATTAAATGTAGAAAAGTATAATGAAAATACATATTAAAACAAGAGACGCATCGCAGTGACGTCACGACGCCATATCGAACTAAAAATGGTTGTATTTAATGAAATAAAACAATGAAAGGAAAAATAGACAATACAGTAATTATCAGAGAAATTATAGACAGTATTGAGAACCGGTGACAAGGCCTAAGAACGTTTAAAACCAGAAAATTAAGAAACATTCTGTAATCTTGTTTGTGGTCACGGGCGAGCGATCGGCGCTTGTTCAAGAAAAAATCTATATAGGATAGGGGACAACAATACTCTAGAGACGAGGGAAAAGTGCAGTGTTGTATGGTTGGTGAAGACGCTAGCACCGTGTTAGCGTAATGTAACATTTTAAAAATTATTATTCGGAAGTAGACTTTGAAAACATTTTAGATATTTGGATGCGGACGAAAAGGTTGTAACAAACGGGTGAATGAATTCCTAAGTAAAGGCGAATAATTTAGGGTAAAAGCGACGCGAACATTAATTTTACGCGGTGGCGCTTTTGAACATGGTCGCGGACAGTTTGTCGAAGTGTTTACAACACAAAGTTTAGCGTGCTCCGGACAGTAAAAGCTAATACGAACAGATTATTTTATTTTCGCTCGCGTAACGAAACAGTCTCTCTTCGCCGCGGGAACTTTAAATGTAGTAAAAACTTTGCGTTTCATCGCAAAACGTTTCGTAGTGGTTTTCTTAACCGTGTGAGTTCGTGGTATGTATGGTCCTGGGAAGTGGTGGAAGCTGAGGCGGTACCATTGCCGACGGCGACGCGTGATATGGCTGCATGTTGCAGTGTTCATCCGGTATCAGGGAAGTGATGCATGGATATTTTTTTTTTTACCTGGCAACTTCAAAGGCATCTGTCGAAGACCAAGTCCTGTTAATTCATTATAGAATAAGAGGGTCAACAATCTGAAACGACAGAATGCGCATTCGGTGTGAATGAATGTATTTTCGTATGTAATTTTGTACTATGTAATTTTCAGTGTGAATGGTCATTATTTTGTTCTTTTTTTTGTGTTTTAATATAAAGGGTATTGTTTGTTTGCGATGTTTTGCTTTGTGTGCCGTCAGAGGACACTATTATTGTACATATGTTAGTCATTTTGAAACATCAGAGGAAAAGAAACAGTCCATAAAAGTAGTAAATAAATTGAGATGAATGCATTCGGGTTCATCAATAACCATTAGAGAATGTGTTGTGATTAAGGTAGTTAGATGCTGATCCACGCGCGCGTTGCACGAGTACCACGTTTCGGTCCCTGTACGAGGGCCATCACAATTTCACGCCCTCATAAATTGTTAGAATTCTGAAAAGTTAGCTAGGAAACGGGCATATTAATGTATAAAATAGAGGGAGTTTATTATATCGGAGCCCAACGTGGGGCATGAATAAGCGAGTTTATTATAATACATTAGTTCAGTGAGGAGTACACAGAGTATTCGGTTAAGTTAACACTTCCATCTTTGTTGTTCTTCGTCTTCTTTATATATTTCTTCTTCTCTTTCTTCGACTTCACCAAATCCTTTCATCATCTCCTATTCCCTTCTTCTTTCTTCTTTCTTGAACTTTTATCCTTTTCTTATCTTTTATGTCTTGTTCTCTTACTCTTCTTTCTTCTCCTCGAAGTCTCCGCTTATATTATTGTGGCGCAACTATTGTAGGGGGCGCAGCATCACGTGTTTAGCAAAGAGTGAAGCGCATAAACATCAAGCAGGTTGAGTAATAAAAAATTGGCAGACGACAGCAATTTGAGGTGTTCAGTGCTAGATTTCTTGACAAATTCCAGTCACCTTGTGATGTGTTAAATCTAATTTAATATTTTCGTAACAACTCTGATTTTTTGCTTATCTCTCAATATCTCAGGTTGTTTTGTGAATAAAAATTTGACCTCGCGTGTATCTTCCCGCCTCCAGAACACAAAGGGCCTCTCAGCGAGACGTCGGAGGAATCCCACCACAGGTGAGGCGGAAGGAAGGCGAGGAATCGAACGCCGAAGAGAGCTGACGCAACCCACGCATTGTGGTCGAGCTTTCTCCACTGGCCACGTTGGGCGCTGAACGTCAAGGGCGGCGGCTCCATTGTGCGATTATGGCCCTTCGAACCTCCATCCGGGCCATTATTCTTTTTTCCTCCGGGGAGGCGACGAGCCGTAGCCAGCAACAGCTAATCACGACGCGATGATCAAGCAGTGTAGCTTGCCTCATGTAAATGCCGTCGTGTAGAGTGAAGGGTGACTAGTTCTTTGTTCCCATGTAAATACATTAATTTTATTCGTGTCAACACGTCCATAAATGTTGATTTGATTAAATTTATTTATGTTTCGAAATTTTGGAAGCACGACGGACACTTCGTTAGAAACGTATTCCAGTTTTAGGAATTATTTGCGCAAGAACCTTCTAAAATTCATGAATTATATTTTCTTAATTTATTTTTTAGAATATTTTATTAATGTATTTACAAATTCAATATACAGTAACACATGCCAACAATTGTGCTAGTTTTTGTAACTGACAACATCGTAACTGTTCGAATTTAATGTGGCATTATTTTTTATTATTAATTTGTGAACCGGCGTGAACATAATATTTAGGGGAGTATTCGATTATCATGAACAGACTTAATTTACGTCAGGTATTTTTTGAAAGCTAAGAAGCACTTTTATCCGAATTCATTACAAAAGTTAAAGAGCATAATCGCCTAATGCATTTTTAAGTAGAAGCATATGAATATATTTACGAATAATGTTTTGTATAAAATGTCTTACTTTCCAAAAAGATATATAATATAAAGGATATATTTTTTAAATATTAATAAAAATGTACTTTTAAACCCAGAAAATAAAAACATGTAATTTGTTTCGATGCGAAGAAAGACATCGAAAAGCGCCTAGATCCCTTCTAGGCGCAGAAAGTAGTTCCGAGAGCCTGCGCGCACGGAGGCATGGAAGCGGTGTGCCGCGAAGGAGGAGGCAGGAGGCGTGGGAGCACCACAACAACGGCGCACGGTGTTTGCGCAGAACAGAGAAGTGATTTGTGTGTGCAGAATGTATTGACGGCTTCTTAAGATTGCAAACATGACCGCTTTTTGAATGTTCCTTCTCATTTGCTTCGCGGCAAAATTATCTTCTCTAGCATCCAAAGAGAAAGTTTGCCTTGAGTTTTTTTCGCAAATGTTGAATTTCGTACTTAAAATGTTCCAATATGAAAAAAATATTTAATTTTACTGTCATAATCCTCATAACATTTGATGAGTGAACTGAAAGTTTGTTATGATGTTAGATATTTGAATTCGGAGCATTGAGATCTAAAGTGCTGGCATATTGATACGGTAAATGTTTCAACATTAGTTTAATGTAAATAGACTTCAACTAAATAAAATAATACGAGATTGGTAAAATTAATCGTGACATTCAATGCCCACATAATATTTTTTTTCTAATGTGACTACTACTAGTCGCATACTTTGCATCATCTTTGGTATTAACAATCATCCAGGCTATTAGGGTATAATTTATAAACTATTATATTTTACAACTAAGAAGACCATTTTTAAAATAGGCACCTTCTTGAAATATTAATACGTTTACCTCGATGAATTCAATCATTTAACTTAGACACAGATTCAATTTTGATTCAGTTAGGTAGACAGACACACAGATAGATAGATAGATAGATAGATAGGTAGATGGATAGATAGATTTGATCTACTTCGGGTTTAACACTCGGTGGTAGATTTCTAAGAAGTACTACAGTATACTCAATGCATTCAACAATTTGCTTTTTCTGGGTGAAAAAAATAAACGTGAAATTAAAATTCATTCTCCTTATACATTTAACACTATTACTTATTTTAAAGATCGCGAGGATTGGATGGTAAAAGCTTTCCTGTATTTTATTGAGAGATCTCAGAAAGTAAACACTAGAAAGTGGGTTTTGATTTTTCTTTCACAATACACCTAATCGAGTCTGGGAAATTGGAACGAATTACATTCGTTAGGTTTCCGTCAGAAAACTTTTTAAAACCTCAGTGTTTGCAATTTTCTTCAGATTTGCTTAAAATGGAGATGCGGCCTCCCCTTTTAATGCGATTGGAAATGCTAAGCCTCGGAAAGTGTTCGCCCTTCGAAAGCTCGCGACTTCTCAAATTGGGGAACTTTCTCTTCAAGAAAATCGAAAATATTTTGTTGGAAATTAAAAAAAAAATATCTTGATTTAGCTCATTTTCTAATTCAGCATTAGAGAGAATATCACACCAGAGGCGATATCCCCATGCTTCCTATGCTTGCTGCGCAAACTCAGAATTTCCACTGCTATATATCTCAAAACGTGTTCTTGTACTAAAATTGCCTACGACTACGGACGAGAATATTAATAGAATTAAGAAACGTATATAATACAATTCGTTTGGTGCAAACTGCATGTTTCGTCCACCTCTTTCGGACTTCCTCCTTTGAGAGAGCTTCAGGGAGGTGAAAAACAGTGACAATATCATGCGGTCCTTCTCCAGCCTCACCCATGCCGGTTTGCTCCATACCGTCTAGAAGCTGTGATCCAAGAACTGCAGTCCGATTTCCAGGAGCCGCGTTCATTATCAAACTGTGTATATAAGACAATATTTAAAAGAGGTTCCTAACTGAATTAAGTTCGGAACGCTGTATTAGTGATAGCTTATTCTCAAAATAACCCACAAATCATTTAAGACGATGATTTTGTCATCTCAGATTTTTATGAAAAGTAATGTATCTTTCTCTACCGCAGATATAATAGTTTTAGTTCATTATAACTTCATTATAATATCTACAACCGACAAAATAATTGGGTCAAACCTTTTCTGTTCTAAAAGAAAGATATAATAAAGACAATCGTTCTTTTGAATAATTTCGAAAATGCCTCCGTTTCATTACCTGTGGGGTAGGGTGAGGCGGACCAGTTTTAGCATAGGTGAATGGCTCCCTCAAAAATATTTAGTTTATGTCAAACGTTTCGTACGACGAAAAGTTTTAGAGGATACATTGATGTCACAAATTAAATAGATGTCCCGCGTTCATTCTTAGTGTTACACAATTACATATAAAATAAATGGCTTGAGAAAGTACATTTTGCTAACTTATCTATTTTCATCTTCCTTTTTTCTAATTCTTATTCTCATTCTTTTTCTCATTCTCATTCTCATGCTTGTGCTTATTCATGAGCATTTTATCCGCAACTCCCTTATTATAGATTTTTGGTGTATTATCAACTCAAGGAGTTTGCAAATCGTTATTACAGTAACTCTACTTAAGGCTCTGGCTTCATGTGTGAGGGAGCGGCTTGCGACATTCGCCTTGGCTCCGCCGCTACTGTTGTGAGCGTGGCCTTCTCGTCGAGGGGCATCGGTCAAGGACAAAGGCCTCAACTACTGGTCCTACAAGCGGAGAAGTGAAATGTTTAAAGATGCCAACATGTGTTCTAACTTTGTGGCTGTGATCCGGTATTAGCACATGTCAATCCCCATATTTTGGGTTATTGTTGGCATTTTGCTCCAAAAATTGAAGTGAAAAATATTATTCTCGCTGGTTTTTGTGATTTTTTTCAGTACATATAAAAGTAGGGGCGAACGTTGGTTTTGGGGATAATATGTGCCCAAAAGTGCATCATCTTTCGTGATCTTTCATGAAAATTACTCTGGAGCGTCATTGCCATGATGTGTATCGTAATATGGACTCATTCGAGATTCATCTCGGCTATAACAACTACACTTGCAGTTTTGAAGCCCTTGAGATAAATTCATGCAAATAAGTTTTGCTCACGCTACTACAAACTGAAAGATTTGTTTGTACGTATTATATTTGAATTTTACTTAAAACAGAGGACGTTTTAGATAATTTCATGTGTTTCTTTAAAGTATTATGTAATATAGTTTGCATCTTTGAAGTGACCGAATGTGTAAGATACTACCTATTATTTTGGGATTATGTTTGATAAAGAATGTCTGTAGGTATAAAAACTATATTGGTAAAGTTTTTAAAATTATGTTTTTTTGTTGTAAAATATATCAAAAACTATTCTTCTGAAAATTTCTTATTGCATACTTTTTTAGAGAGAAACATATATTCCTTCCGCTGATTTTGATTGTGTATTAGGGATACAGCCCCTAGCTTCCGCATAGTTGATACTTTATTAAACTATCTACTCGAAAGGAAATAATCGCATGAATTTCGTTACCAATATGTATAAAGCTAAACACAATTTAATGCACGATGAAGAGACGAAACATATACGATAAGTAATTAATAGAACTGTCTCGACAAACTGAAACCAAAACATAAACTTTTCCGCGTTTGAAAGAAGGAAGTTGAACATGCGGTCAGACTCTGTCTTGATGTCTCTTATTATTCATCATAATTCTCGCCGAATGATACTACAAATCTGGCACAAGTAAAAAGTATCTTGGTGTAGAATGTTCTTCTCCCGGATGTGCTATGGCCTCGCCTTCACTCCGAAACTTCAACGGACCGGAAAGGCCGGAGGGAGAAACGTTCCGGTCGTTTTTATGCGCCGACCAGTCGAAATCCGTGACCGTTGTTTGCTCACCGCGTCTTTTGTGCGCCAGCAATCCGAGGGCGTGGCGGGGCGTGGCGTGGTGTGGCGTGGCGGGGCGTGGCGGGGCGGAGACGCTGGGCGGGGGGGGGGGGGGGGGGGGGGGGGCGAAAAGGGTGAAGGGGCGGGGTGCGGCGGGAGGAACGGAACAGGTCGAAAAAGAGAGGTCGACAAGACATTACGAAGAGGGGTGTTCATGGGAAAGATTTTTAGTGAAACAAGTATAATACAAATGAGACGTGGATCGTTCTATAAAGTCAGCGTGAAGTCTTGAAAGTTTGTGCACTTCGAAACGTTGAAACGGTTTCCGTGGAACTATCCGTATTTAAAAGGATCTAAAAATTCTTCCCCGAAATGAGAGAAGGAGTATGGATTATGGAATACGTAAATGTATAACGAAATAATATGCCAAAGGGCAAAGGTCATAGATTGAGGACATGGAGTGAAAACAATGAGGGAGTAGGAAAGTAACGTATTAAAATGAAATATTAAGAGTGAATTTTAAGATGATCAAACTAAATGAACGTTGAGAAACAGAGCGAAGATGAAGCAAAGGTCACTGAGCACACGATCGAAGGGCTCAACCGAAAAAAAAGTGGAAAGCCTCCAGGAAACAAGGGTGACAATTACATGGGCACACAAGGAGAGAGCAGATACGTAGGTGGGTGGACTAAAGGCGGCACATGACAGACCAGATGGTGGCGGGGCGAGGCAGGAGGAGGGAAGGCGGGGCGAATGCGGGCGACGCCCAGCCCTGAATCACGCGCGCGTCGCTGCGAGTGGGCGGGGTTCGCGGCCCGGACGAGGGAGGGAGCGGGGCAGGGGCAGGGCCGGAGGCGGAGGGGTAGGTGGGCGCGCTCTTGACTCCGAGCCGCGCCGCGACGAACGCCGTTATCCGCGCGCCGAGGTCGCGGCCGCGGCGGCCTTCACGCGTTGCCGCGGGGCGCGAGCGCGCTCGCCGCCGCTGCCGTCGCCGCCGGCGCCGTGCCGCTGCCACTGACGTTGCCTCCACCTGGAGGAGCGCACGCACTATGCGAAATCTTCCTCAAAGATTCGGTTGTCTCAAGAGTGGTTAATTTGAGTTCTAATTTGGATGAAATCATTGCGAAAAAGTTTCGTAAGTGTTGATTTGCACTAAACGAACAGTTGTTACTGGAAGACACGATAGTTAGTAAATAGAGCCTAGATCCATTGATGGGAATTTTTGAGAATGCGTTTCTTCATTTGATAGCATTTATAGCAATCGCGAGTAGTCAAATACCTGACTGCGTACTGGATTATACGTGTGGAGGCAATAGTCGTTGAATTCTACTCTGTAAGGGTCCAAAAAATCTGGATGCGATAAGAGATATGAGACAAGGTAACGTAATACGTACCTAGCATGTTACGTAATTAAGTGGAGGAGTGATAGTTACAACGAATCATACTATTTGTTGTTTTCTTTCTAATCTAGTAAATGAACATTGATAAAAGATCCAGAGTAGGAGATTTTAACAAATTTTCATTACAAATACATGTAGCTCGTTCAGACAAAAATATGCGTTGACATATCCAGTGACAAAATGTAAGAAAATTGTTTTGGAGTAGTGAGAATACCAAATTTGCCTTAGCTTATTTTTTATGAGGTATTCTTTGTGTTTTTATGTAATTTATTATATTATACAAAGAGTCCTACCAACTACGAACCACCCCATAACTTCTAAACTGTTCACGAAATCGAAATGCAGGTTTCACTCAACAATGCGGAATTATGGGACAAGTAATATCCCGTAGAGATATTGTTTCAAATAATTTTAGTTTTAGAGAAATTTTATCTTTGAGTTTTTAAGTGAAACAGTGTATTTTTCTTACTAGCAATAGATCTAATGTATAAAAATAAATGTTTGTTCGTATTTTATGCGCTGCCGTACCGTTTATCCGATTGCGATAAAACTTTGTTAATTTATTGTTTGCACTAGCGCGAAGAATACAGGTACATTGCAATATGTATGTGCGTATTTCTTTCTCACATAGGAGTAAAATGGGGGCGTTATTAATGATCTTATGCGTTTATGCTGACTCAATCGCTCCTGAACAGAAGCTCTACGCAACCCGCCGTACCCTCAAGTATTAAGCGCGTCTTCGCTGCGTATTCTGCCCCTGCGATTGTGAAATATCAGCCGGAATTATTATTTGAACGTTATCTCGGACAAGGAAATGAAATTTCTCCGTGACAGTGTCATAGCGAATGTTTGTCCAAATTTGAGTGGAACGTTTTAACAACAGGACACGTGACAACCATGTTCAAACCAGAACATAGAACAAATCGCGATAAAGTTTTTCATCTCTTAAAATGTTTGCAGGGAGTAGCGTAAAACTTGGTTAACAATCACGTGACCAGTATCGTGTGAAGTATAATCCATTGCAATAGCGATGCATTACCGGGTCCACTAGTTCTCGATAAAATTTTTTGGGAGTTTTTAAGCACTTAAAAGACGTTTCTGAAGGGTCATAAGTGGTGATCATTAAAAAAATTATTATTAGTTTATTTATCCTATTGATCCGTGATTTCGCTACTTTACATTACAGATACATAGAAAAATCAATACAATACATTGTAAGTGATCAATCGATTAAATCAAAAAACTTGTATCAAAGACGAAGTCTCGAAAAAATCAAAACACAGTATTGATATCGATCTAAAAAAGGGCATTGAAACCGTTTATGGATGGCGATCTATAAAAAAGCAATGTCTCAATACTCGTGCGTTTGCAACGCATCACCGTGCTTACCCACAAATCAAACATGATTAAATTTCTCTAAAAGTAAACATATTTGAAACAATATATCGTATTACTTGCTCCATGATTCCGCTTTGTTGAGCGAAAATCGCATTTCGATATCGTGAACCGTTTAGACGTTATGGTGGTGGCCTGTAGTGGGAATCCTGTATGTAATTTGTTGCACCAATAGTGGATTAAAATTCACTTTGTAACGCAAAAGTTATTATTAGTGAAATTATTATTTTGTTTCATAATAATATTAGTTGAATTTATTTGATAAACTCACTAGGAAATATTCTATGTTTACAATTTTAATGGTTCAGTGTTTATAGCGGTCGTTCCATTTTTAATACCATTACTAGGTAATTTCAAATAACTTGAGTTATGAAGGAATCGTACTTATAGCATATTTATTCTCCGCGTGAATTATCATAAATAATATACACTTCTTAAATGCATTCAACAACTCACTTCTACGTTCCGATAAAATTTTACGAAATATGATAGTCACGCTTTTGGTATTATGCTAGTGAGAGAAAACTCAACAAATATTAACATTATTTGAAAGTATTGGAGTTTAAACACAACACACAACGCAGCAGGGAAGAAAATGCGAGACAAGTGAAACATAGCAAGTCTGCACTTTAGATAGTTCTTGAGCTGTTGCGATGCTGGCGGTGGCTGAGATGGCCTCTACACTGTGCATGTGAGGCCTGCACATGTCTTGGCCTGACTCCAGCTCCGTTACCATCACCATCACCATAACCGCACGTTCCATCAGTATTGTCACCACATTAGCGTGTTGGATACAAACGTTTATAATGATCGCAGAAATGCGAAATGTAGAAAAACATATTAAATAAAATGAATAAAGTTCCGCCTCATTATCGGACACCATGGCACTAATGTGTTACACACATATTTTGAGAGCGAAAATTCGAGATTGTTTTCTTGAGGTGATTCAAATACTTACCCCCTATACTATAATGTGAATAAAGTAACTGGAAGTTTGGAATGTATACACTATTGACGTTTAACACGGAGCAAAGATTCTATTTTTTAAATTTCTAACAATAAAGAGAGGCTTGGAGAGTACTAAACGAGAATTGTAACTGTAAGATAGTATGTGTCAGCATTTAAGTTGCCAGTAACATTAATATTTTACACTTCTTTATCTAAAATCCCAAAAATATGCATGTTATTGCAAATAGTGCATGTTATTTGATGCGAAAGTTTGTGTATTATATTTTGAAGATTTTTTCGTGTATGTTGATGTCCTTGTCAATATCAAAAGTGTGTTTACAGCGAAAATAAATTAAATACATGATTTCGTTCTTGTATCTTCCCAAAGACTACATGTTTTGTTGACTATGTGACCTTGAGTGGGAGTTGGTTTTCCACGCCCATCCTTGTTGGAGGGGCTTAGAGGACGTGTTTTTGATCCAGGCCATTGCCCGGGTAGCTCGCACAATAAACTCTGCAAACCCGTTGAACTCGTTTGAACAAAGTGCTAGTATTGGTCATTGCCCTTACTCAGACAGCGTCTGAAGCCATGAAATCCATGTATCGGATCCATGAACTCATGCAACGTTTCTAATCCTTTAACAAAATTGTTATTACTAGTGTTCTAAATATTACATTATTTACTTGAGAAGATAAGGAATAATGGATTAGTGTATGCTAAAAGATAAGTATTTTATACTTATCTTTTAGCATACACATATATCCAAATGAATTATAAATTTAATAGCAAGTTATATATTTGTAATATAGGTTAATAATAATTCCCGAGATACCGGAACGACATTCCGTCACGTTCCGCCAGAAATTAATATATGTGTGTGTGTGTGTGTGTGTGTGTGTACTAATTAACAGAATGTACGTGTTTATATTCACTGAAACAAATTCAAGGTTCACACAGAGAACATGCTCTACATTAGCACAACCCATTAATGAAATGAGTGTGAAGTCAATATTTCTGAAAGGGACAGACCGGATATATAACGAAAACATTGAAGGTCAGAATCAAATCGCGAATTTAATGTAAACATTTCTTAGCTAATATCAACGCTCCTTTATTTTTTGCAAAGTCGTCGTACGTTTCCAGGCGGTTTAAAAGTTTTAACTCAATGACGATAATGGAGAATCGTCATCGAATCAAATGTCGTTTATTATTAAATAATTACGGAAGTGTATGTTTTCTATAATCACGTGTACAAATGTTAAAACTTCATAAATGTAAACAGGGCAAAGAGTTCCCCAGTGTTTCTCAGAAATGTATTTCTCGAGCCTACCTTTTTTGAGATGGTGTGAATTTTTTTCTGGTATGTCGTTGCCTTTTTTAAAACAAGTCAACATTTCCGAGAGAACTAACCTTCCTGACATGTTACAATATCTCTGCACATGGATAATCCATTAGTTAGCGCTGAAATCCTTTTTTAAACAGCCTCGCCTACCAATTCTGACCTCATCGTAGGTTCAAGGCCAACACCGGTTGGTTGCTCGTCCACCGGGTTGGCGTGGTCAATGACACGCCCAGGGCATTGGTCTATCCCCCACCACTTCACCAAACCTGAGCGTGGAGAAAATACATAATAAAAATCTGCGAAAAATGAAAGCAAAAGGCAAAACGAAGTTAATCGCGAACGAGAATCCCGACGAGTGGGGTCGTCCATCCTCCATTTGCGTTATTTATGAACAGTTTATCTCAGTGGCCTGTTTGTGAGCCGGTTTAAGCAAGGGAAAACGGCCGAATGGCCGGCCGGAGCTCGGGTTGCTGGGTGTGGAGAAGCCATCGCCTATCAATATGGGCTTTGAAAAGGAGGATGGGGAAAGTGTGAGCCTGGGTTCGACTCTTCATTTGGAGCCAAGGAATGGAATCTCGAAAGCAACTGGGCAATAAAATATACAGCATTTCCTGCACGGTGAGGAAGGGATTGTGAAACTTCCTGTTTGAAACATCTCAACTCCTGCAGCGCAGAGGCTGGAAAATTGTTCAAGTGAAGATTTTGACATGAAGACATGAACGATTTATTTCTACTTTAACGTAAAAGAATTTTCAAGACATTGCAATGTGGTTTGTTTTTTATATCATCCACGTATTCCATCATCCCACCTCTATCATCACCATTCGCACCACTATCATTCACCATTATTCACGAACTAAGCACAGAAGTTTGTGTGCAGTTGTCCACTTACGGATCATCACACCTTAATTGGAGGCAAAATATTGGTTCACAAAAAGAAGTGTTAATATTTATTCAGTATTTTTCAAAATTGAAGAAAACTTTAATGATTCATGAAATGTAGAGACCGCGTTTACAAATTAATACTGAAGTCCTCACACAGTGGTTGAGACGCCTATCATCAATACAGTTGGTCTTCTGCGAGTTCTGTATCACGCGGCTTTACTCTTCACAAGCTCTCCCGTGCTCTGTCTCTAAGATGGCTCCGTTCTGTAAAAACACCGAATTGGAGAACCTAAAGAATTTACTACAAATGAGATATTTGCGTCTTAATTGGAAAAATAAATCAACTACCAACCATCTCGAGCAGATTAATTTGAAAATTCCCTTCCATGCAACGAGAGTAAATGTTAAATATCATTAAAATGAAAAAAGAATTAAAAGATTGAGAATACAAGTACTGAGGTTACATCGCAACCAGAGTTCGAATATTTCGATTCAAATATTTCAATATCAACTTTTTTGCGTTATTGCTTATTTGTTATGCTACGTTGTGCATCATTTATTCACACCATATTTTCGCGACACTATTTACATTATTTAAACATGAATTTGCACCAAGCGCAACAACTCTAACAACTCCACAGAGAGCAACACTAACAACTCCAGTACAGAGCAGCCATCATATTGATCATGTTTTCTCATCTCAGAAGTGCCTGTAGGAAAACTGTTTTAGAGACATGACCTCCACAGTTGTCCTTATCGTTTTGAATTTACGAACACATACTCTGTCCTGAAGGGGGCATTCATAAGCGTCGGTTTCTGTCGGTAGAATTCGTGACACTACGTTGGTGAGAAATTTAATAACAATAGCTCTGGAGATTTTTACGGTTGGGTGCTTTGTGTTTTTGGATATCAACCTTCTTTCTCACTCTAAAGATGATATATTCACAGCATATCCACAACATTTCAGTAAAGCCGTCTAGTTCTGGATACGGCTTAACTGGCTCGTTTCTGAAAGCGAACCATTTCTGTTTATTTTTTATTTACTTTGAGAATTTATTACAATACTGCATAATTGATAGGAACATTTGTATTACAATATTCAGTAAATTAACAATAGCTCATTATTTTTTAAAAGAGGACATAATATTAACCAATGTTTATTTAAACATAATTATCTGCATATATTTTTACCTTTTTGTGTTGTGTATTGTTGAAATGTTTAATGTTATAACTGCAAGCTCTAACTTGCTGCCTTAATTACTGTGGTATTTATTTGGTTTAATTTTTTAAAATTTTTATTATTTAAGGTGCGTTATAACATCGAGGTCATCAGCGACTACTGTCATTTTACAATTTTATGGAAAAACATAATAGTTACATTTTACAACATGTTACTTTCAATCTAAGGTATTACAATATTTATAATTATGCAGGTTTTTCAGTTTTGTAATTATCAAAAGTTTTATTACTTTGGTACACCGTCTGTGGAACTGAGTATTGATTTTAGGGTTCCTTCTATTTTCAGAAATTTTCTTATATTCTTTGTAGCAGGGCATTCAAGAACGAGGTAGGAGGTGGAGACTGCTGCATCACACTTTGGACAGGTTCTGGATCGGACCTCTTGACTAAATGGCTGAAATTGAGAGGTTTAAAATCTTTGTAAATTTAATTTGTGTCGAAAACAGTTGACAACTGTAAAACGACAGATTAAATACCTTACTAGTCTGAAAATCCTTTCATTGCCAATTTTTTTCAGAAGGAGAGCCTTACAAATTCTCTGCATGTAGTTTTCAATATTCATTACGTACCATTCATAGCACATTCGCAAACAAAAGTATCCCTCTATTTGGCATTTGTGCTATTTATATGTTTCTCTTCAGTAAATAGAAAATGAATCCACTAAAAGATCTCAAATGACTTCTCTAAAATGATATCAATACCGCCCCCTAATTTTATGTACACGATAACAGAATACTAGAGTTTTGATGGTGAAATGCAAATTAAAAAGGAGTTCCAAAACAAAGTGAATATTTTAATAAATCTCTTCCAAAGAATAACATGGAACGAAATAGAGAACAGGGAAAGGGTTTAAAATAGGTAAGAAGTAAAAAAAAAAATACTGGACAGTGTTGAATTTGTCATAAAATTTATTACTAGCTGAAGTAGTTAAGTTGCACGAGTATTTATCACAATGAATTATTAGAGAAGAAAATAAATGAATTGGACCTATTGTGTAAAATGCAAGTCATGTCATTCACATTCCTCACCCAGCCGCGTCTGCCTCCGCTCTGCTCCCCGCCTCGCCCCGCTCCATCCCCTTCCCGTTCCTGATCCGCGCCACTCCGGCAGCTCTGCTCTGTCTCACCATGCTCCGTCCTGGCAGAGCTCCCCGCCCCCCCCATCCAGCCCGTTCTGTCCATTCTCGTTCCGCCCCGTACCGCCCAGGATCAACTTGCCCCACATCGCTCACCTCACCAGACCCCACCCTGACAATGCCCCGCCATACAGGTCGTGCCCATATGGGTTGCATACTCATTTTCAATATTAGGGAAATTATTGAGGAAACCAAAATTTGAGGATGAGAACCTCCTTATGAACTAAACAAAAGTAGCGTGAATTATGCCTGAGAAAATCTTTAAGTGAAAGTCCATTGAAATAGGTGTAGCCGTTTCTGCATGACAAATTCAGATAATAATATAAAAATGTAAAAACAATATGAGTTTCATATTGTGTAAATAATCACACGAACTTATAACAATAAAATACTATTTTGAAATAACTTAGTTTTATTAATACAGATTTGTGGAAGGCGCATAATGTAGCCGGAAACGAATTAAGACAAGGTCAGGGACTGGAATGTTGCGGGTCATGACTAGCTGAGGGATGTGTATGAGTTGAGAAAACTGAACTAAGGCAAGAAAATGGATAATTTAAAATTAACTTTCTATGTACTTGGTGAAAATTCTGAAGGTTGGAGGAAATATGTAGTGATAAATGAAACATCTTCGAAATGTGTACTTTCACAACGGAGCAGGGAAAACTCAACCCCAAATTACTGAAAGCTAATAGATTAGCAGCTATTGATCTGAAGAGCATAAGATTTATCTCTTTCTTCTTTTGCTGGTAAGCGACTATTTCTGAGACCTCCGTTGTCGTGGGGTCTGCATCGTCTTGATCCGGCTCTTGGTGACGGCCAGCGCCGCGGGTGGGCAGAAGGAGCAGCCCCTGCGGGTGGCGGAGGTGCCTCTGTTGCGCGGAAGGGGCTTTGCGACCTTGACCCTGGCGCATGTAGGTCATGGCCGCCGCCGCGCGTGCTCTGTGCTCGTTCTGTTGGTCGCCGCGGGCGCTGCTTGTCTGGCGACGGCCGCGCCGCCCCTCCCCCGCGCCCACGCCACGCCGATGCGCGCAGACTGGCTGGTCGATTCGTTTCGACGCACGTGGAGAACATTAATAATAAAGGACGCCGCGTGGGTCGCGCAGTCGATCCGTTCTGTGGCAAGCGCTCAATGTGTGGTTTACGCGTAGCGCCACCAGAAGTTAGGTACGATTGAACATTACTTGCAGACTGACACTACGGTGAATGACTGCAATTCAATTGCTTTCTGACTTCTCTATTTGCCTGGAATCTACGACGTCCTTATGCCTATCGTTAATATTTCATTCACTCTCACGCTTGTTGTGCACTCTTCTAATGACAAAATGGACAAAACACAGCTTTCGAAATAAAGACCATTTGAATACCCTTAGTCATTAGGTAAAATATTCCTCCATCGTTTCGAATGACATTTGGTGTGTTCAGCACATTTCTTTAAGACAGAACAACAAAGAAAATATCATATTTCTCTTGAGAGTTTGAGGAGAGTATTCATTTGAAAATGTTTGTGTTCACTAAAGCTAAATATTGGTAAATCACTGAGAAAAAATAGAATGTGATGCCAATGACAATGTCCTCTGTAATTATTCTGATTGTAAATTACATCTATGGAAATACAAATGTTTGTCGTCACATCACCCCTAGACATTCCACTACAGTGAGATAAACCGCTTCCTTTGTATCTCTGAGCCGTGCCCGGCCCTACACAGCTTCTTGGCTCTCGGACGAAGAATATATCACCCCGTGTCGGCAAGGGCTCCTGGAAACAGCTCCGTTGCGTTCTCGCCGCAAGAGAAATTCCTTGCTAGTTCTGCGAAGCTGCCGAGTAGCTCTGCTCGCCGTGTCACGGGCGGCGGCCGAGAAGCCGATGCCAATGAGACGCAATTTTCTGCGCAGAACTCAGTACGAGACATTTGCATGCGCTAGTAGGTCTCGCTGAGATCTTTAATATAGCAGTATGGAGCAAATTGATTGGGGGACCTTAGCGAATACTGCCACTAATGTGGAACCCGGACATTGATGCGACTTCATTTACATGGTATTCCAGAAGATTGCGTTTCTCTCTTGTTGAATCGCACATCGGAAATCATAGCCTTTAAGTAGTTACACCACTTCTTAGTAACGTACTATTATCTGATTTTTTTGAACTTGCGAACGAGAACTTGGAAAAATGGCTGTGCGAGGAATGTAGAAATTAAGTAAGGTTATTGGAGCATCTAAAACCAATGTTAATTTAGTTTAAAATATTTGAACACATGCTTTCTACATTATAATATTTTTCTTACACTTTGTCACATTGGATATTCTTTTTATTTTCATTTAATTTTCACTTCAGTACTATTTTTTTAATATACTGGTAAAGTCTTGAATAATATAATGCTCCAGTCTAAAATATTTTCTTATCTTTAAATAAAAATTCAGAAAAATGTTTCATTTCTGTACGTGCAATCGGTCTTTGAGTGATTCTCTAGTCATGTTTTTAGGGGGAACACAACTTCCACAGCTGTTCCATTTACATTCCGAGTCTCAAAATAGAACAGAATGTCGCTCGCCTGCAAATGTGAGTATGCAGAGGACCCCACTCCAGGAGTGCTGCACGCAGGACATTCAGCCTTAGGACTCACATAGCTTGCACGCGTGCGCAAGCCAGCCACAGATTTCCCAGCGCCGACCGGCAACTCTTCTTAATTACCTGTCCTCCCGCCTGCGGCGTCACTGCGCGTCTAGGAGACCACACCGCGGTCGTCGTGCTACGTGTGGCCGAGCTTCGCTCCCGGACATGGAGCTTCGCCCGCAAATGAGGTTGAGGAAGGACACCGCTTGCCATTCAAGCCATTTATGCTATTGCCACAAGCGCTAATAATTAGCCGGAGAGATTTCCGCAAATGTTCAGTGCATCATCAGTTTTTTCCCTGGTTCCCTCGGCCTCATCAGGCAGACCTTGAGATCACACATCGAGGAGAATGTCTAGCTTCAGTGAAAGTTTTTCTAGTGTCGAAATTATACACTTCTCGGAAGGTAATGAAAACTGCTATTAAATAAAATATCCTTATATACTAGTAATCGGGTAACCTGTACGGTGTCCGTTCGTTGCCAGTCACGGTTAGATTCCGGTGCATCGTTAGGAGCAAACGATGCCATCTGGCGCATTTGTGTTTGCTGGTGAGGAACTGTAATGTTTTTCAATCCTTCGAAAACATCATTATTTTTACTTTCGCGCCTTATAAAGTTCTTTTTGTATTTAAAAAGCAGATAGCAGAGAAGAACAGAGAAAATCATAGGGAAGATGAAGCATGAGAAAAATGAGTATGTAGCTCCCTTTCCGGTCCACCGTTGGGAAACAAGGCGCAATTCGTCGCGTGTCGGTCTGCTTGTGGGGAACTGGCCAGTTTTGTATTCAGAAATGAATAAATATAAAATTTCTTTTAAAACTGTTTAAAGACAATCACTAAGTTAGTTGATATTGAAGTATTGTGAAAATTTTATTCGGAATGGAGGAATTCGGAACGAGTACTTTTATGACATATACATTTGAAACTTAAAAATAATTTTGTTTTTGTAGATGAACATATTCGGAATATATTTAAACGTTTATTCAAATGTTTACTCACAATATAATTTCATTTGCTTTTAAGCGATTGTGCATTCATCATTTCTCACTACACAAAAAATCTATCGCATATATGTAGAGTATTGTAGCATCACCTCTGGTAGCTGCGATCGTTGTGGCAGCGTGACTATCGAAAGCACCAAGACAGATCGCTGGTTAGGTCCAGGGTCGAAAAAGATCACTCGATTTGAATATCAGCTAGTTTATGTACACTGTCGAGTCAAATTTGTCTTTCGACTCATTTCATGAGTGGTTTCCGTAAACTCTTCCTGGCGGATGTCGCGGCAACATTCCATCCATCACGCCCACCGCTTGATTCATTGGTGTTCATATGTTTCTTTCTTGGAATGGTGGCTGTGATCTCTCCCAGCTGAATGGTGAAATCTGGCGCCGACCTACACGTCGGCCAGTGGTGTTTTCCCTAATCAGCTATCTCCCACCAATGGGATACTGCCCCAGCCGGGACAAGCTCTAAGATAGCGACTGGTCTACCGATAAGTGTGGTGATGTAGTGCATATAAGAATAAGTAAATATCAGATGAGCGACTGAAAACCTAGGTGCAGATCAAGATGCTTGACCTCCAAGAAACTGTATTTTGTTGTGGTTAATTGAAATAAAAATGCTAAGAATCTAATGCTGATTAATGGTAGTGTATATCGCGTTATGTAAATGGTAAAAACAAAATTGTTTCACTGCGCGATCTGCTAAAAATATTTTCATCATATTTTATTGTATCGGATGAACTAAAGAGCTAGGAGATGCTTTCTTTACAAATTAAATTTGTTCACATAATCAACAAGAAGAAATGTTATACTTGTATTTGATAATTAAATTATGCATTTTTGAAAATCACTTTAATTCATCTTTTAATAACATGTTTTTACGTATTCACTAGACCTTCTTGATTAAAAAATAACTAATATAATTTTATATCATTATTTTGAACTGTGAGTGGTTTATAAAATGCTTAAAACCTCTTCGTATCCGTTCCTAAGTCTAGAAAGAGGGTTGAAATTTAATTTCTGTTTGCATTGAAGGTGTAGAAAAGTAATGGAAGCGTCTGTTGAACTAGATTGCTTTTAAAAAGTTACAGCAAACTTTAAATCATTCACTTTTATTTCTCAAAGTTAATGTTCATGACTAAACTTGCTATACAACAAATTGGCAATATAGGAAATTATGTATGAATTATTACTTTCACATAAATATAATAGACGTTTTTCCAATTCCTTTCCAGTCATCACAGATTGCACTGAAGATTGCAGTCAGAAAAAGCTCTATGCACCAATAAACAAATACGCGGAGACTACTCGTACGAGTGAGCTTTCTATGGAAATCGGCAATATCTCGCATCCCAAGCTTGCTCTCTACCCGCGGCCAATTACTGCATTTATCGCATATTCGATAACAATATAAATGTCTAGAAATCATCTGGTACCTTACATTTCCTATGCTCAAACATGTGAAGTATTGTGCGTTTTAATCCATGGTTTCCACTAATCGACGAGGCCTTAGCAGGTCACCATCGTTCAAGTAATTAGATTGTTCGCCTTTTTGTTTCGTTTGTTTCATCCCGTTTAAATTTGCGACGTCGTCAAGATCGTGCTAAATAGGCTCGTTTGAGTAACGTGGATATGTATTTTGAAGGCGGTTTCAGTTTTTACTCCGGGAGCGTAACATCGTGTCTCACTTCAGTAAAGCAAGGCTTTTTCTGAGACCGGGAATAGAGTAATCGACCATGCAGTTCTCGAACGCATTTCTCGACACGCCGAGGCGGCGTTGAAGTTCGCAAATCACGAACATGACGATGATCGGTTTCACTTCTTTTTCGTTGCGGTCTCACGCTTACTATGAAGATTGGCGTGAAGATTTGTAGTTAGAAAGAGGCTGTAGGAATTCGCTTGAATTCCGCGATATTTCATGCGAAACGAATAGTCAAAGTTTTTCCATTCGTTTCCAAAAAGATTATCATAAAACTCACATTTTACAAGAATCAATGCTCACATTTTACAAGAATTGCTTAAAACCGTCAAAGTCATCAACATGCTTATTTTTACGTGTCGTGTTACGACTTTTAACACGCGCAAGGTCTTCTTATCAGTAAATGATATAATCTGCCTTGCCTCTCTTGGTTGCTGCTACTTTGTTACTGTCAGAAACTAAGCAACAAAATAGAACCCGCGAGGAGAATGTTGACTGACGTGAGTTTACTGATGCCGTCTGATAGAAATTGCTCCCGCGAAGAATGTTGTCGTAACCCGATAGCTGGGCAATGGCGCAGGCTGCGCCCGGGCGCTGCTGGAGAGAAACGCACATGCGTGGCTGGCCGACAGCGGCGGGCGCTGCGCGGGGACGTCGAGCAGAGCTGGACCGCCGCCTGCGCTTTCACCGCCACCGCCCCCGGCGCGCACCTGCCGCCCGCCCGCCCTCGGCCGCGCAGTAAATCTCTCCCTGATGCGCCTCCCCCACGGGGCCACCCTCCCCCCCCCCCCAACGCGAGATTTAGGACATTGACTTGCGAATCTCGCATCATTGAGGCGGCACACACGATATTGTATTGAATACAGACAATTAAATCGCTTCATCAGGCAGGTTGTCGGGGGCTCATGTTTTCTCTTCTAAAGTTCTTAATGAAGATGCCAATAGAACTCTTTTTTACTCTTTGTACGCACATAACAATAACTGATGTGGGTAGCACACTGTCTCTTTCTAAATTGCTTGTTTATACTATTTACAATGTTTCTTGCAAATTATAAATATAATGAAACGTAACAAAATATGTAAATTGAAGGATTTATTTTTCATGATTATGGTGTAAGTGGAGAAATGGAAGTATTAATTGTTTTAAATTGTTAGGGTTGACTTTTAAAAGGTGGGAGGAATTTTAAAACGTGAAAGTGAGAAAGTAAATCATTACTATAGGTTTCACGTAACCCGATATTACGATGTGAAACATAACTTCTTGTGAAACGACTGAAAACTTTGTCTTTGATCCATTGCGTTTGCTTAACGGCTACCTAACTTCACGCTTTAATGGTGCTTTTTAATACGCCTGAGTAAGAAGCTAATTTAACCTTTTATAATCAATTTTCATTGATGAATTAATGTCTTCCATAATGAAGTGCCTTTCATAATGAATGTTGCTTGACAAATTAATATAAACATATTATTACAAAACTTGATGACCAAATTTAAAAAATAGAAACCCGGAATTTTGGGTTTTTGTTTTCTTCCCTTTATTTTAATGCTACAATGAGAAATATTCTAAAGTGAATAAGTGAGTGGTTGATCCAGTAGGTTAATCACTGAGGCCATTACATCCATAAGTGTGATGCATGATCTACCTCAACAGTAGTTGGGGTTCCTCCCTAGAGGGAACAAGATCCGGCACCGACCTTCATGTTGGCTTGAGGATTTTCCCTCCTCCAGGTATTCCCCATCCAGATCAAGCTCATAACATCTGTCTGGTCTTAAGAAATTTTTGATGATGTAATATATGTAAATGTGAGTGTGTATATGTAAGGAAAAGGAGGGAACAAGGATATGCAGGGAGAAGATAGTGCGCGGCCCATGACCCGTTTGTTAGGGCACCGCACCGACATTCGCCTGGTACGAGGCGTACCAGGCGAATGTATTTGTCGTATTTGTGGGAGAAACCGCGAAAAATACCAATCACAGCTCCCGGATGCTAGTATCAGAAGGCGGTTTAATTCGTACCAGATATCTAGATAATGTCGAAAATTCGACACCATCAGGATTTGAATCGTAGGGCATATAAAACAACGACTCTGCAGAGATAACGATGTAACCGCTGAGCTGCCACATTATGCCACACCAAAGATTTTGAAATTGAATAGTGACTTAAAATATGGACAATAAAAATATGAAAAACTTCAGCGGGATTATTATTTATTAATATTATATTTTACAAACTGTCGGTACCTGTGTTAGAACTCGACAATAATAACCATTGAAGATTCACGTACGTTCATGAAGTAGAAACGGGAAATGTAAATCTCGGGATTTTGTCGACCAAGTCCCGTGATGTTCATTTACCATTTACAATAATATGTAAATGGAACATTTTACTTATATTTTATTATTTATTTATTTATTTGTGTCAAAAGCTGTAATGCCTATTAGTTATGTTTGTTGGGGAAGATAATCTATCTTTATTTCCCAGCAGCAAAACAAAGGATCAGCTCAGCGTTTACTCTGCGAATTAAGGAAAATGAACGAAATATTTGGATCCATGGGGCTTAAAATAACTACGGTGGTCAATAAATTGACCAATTTTCATCCCCTTGACAATACCCTCATTAATATAGCGCAAGTTGTATTCTGAGCGAGCAAACATAGATCACCCTTTCTTTTATTTCTTAACTCCTAGGCATTGTATAGTAAATTGTATTAGGATAATTTATATACTACGTAAACGCAGATCACCTCGTACCTCGTACATCGCTTGGGTGATGCTTTCTTTTGTTATGTCGCTCACACATATTAACTCCGCATATGATCTCATAAATAAAGAATAAATAGAGTGCTGTAGTGTAAAAGTCCTAGGTAAACTTTTCTTCTGCGATGATAATTTTCAGGATGAGTAACATAACTCTATTAAGACATTTCAAACCAGAACTCAGGTTCAGATATTCAGATTCAAAATCAGTATTCATAAACAAACTAGAACAAGCGACTTTTAGTTTTCGGTTTCTATATCAATACTTTCATTTGCGGAACTTATTCTTCCTACGTGTTCAATGAAAAATATTGATGACAAATTTACAGTGAGTACAGCAGTTGAGAGTTCAAAACTGTCTATAGTGTAGTAACCGCACAAGTGGTAAGACTCGCCAATTTAATTTATGCCCAAATACACATACATTTATTTGAACTGCAATTGGGTATGACCCGGTGGCAGTTAAATAATAATAATTAAATAATAATAATAATAATAACAGTAATAATAATAACAATAATAATAAAGGAGTACAGTACAAGCCGAACATGCAATAATCATACTATCACTAATATTAAGTATTATAACAAATATTTCAACTCCGTCATGATATCCAATAATTATATGTCGGTGATGCTAAAATTTAATACAAGCTACAAAAGTTTGGCTACGTTTTTTTTAAATTCATTGATCGCGTTCACTACACTTAACTGCACTGCACTACACTACACTACACTACACTGTTTTTGCTTTGAATTACACTGATCAGCACTTCACAGCACTTCACCGCACTTCACAGCACTTCATCGCACTTCACAGCACTTACTCATTTAATGTCTATTACTCTCATATTGTTCTAACTTATTTCTAAAGCTTCGGATACTTAGAGGAAAAGCTTTCAAAATTGCTGCGGGTTAACTGTTCCAATCTTTAATTGTTCTGTTACAAAAGGAAAATTTCCCAAGATATGCATTTTTTTCCTTGTTCGAATTTTGTGAGTGTGATCTCTTCGGCTGAAATAATTTGGTTTATCTAGTCTAACCTGGATTTCCTTCCCAGCTGGTTGACCTACGTACGATTTATAAAGAGCGCAAAGCCTCGCCCTTGTTCTTCTCGTTTCTAGAGGTTCCCATGGCTTTTTTATTGCGTTAGTTCTATAGGTAAACTTATTCGCTTTCCTCTATATTCTATCTAGATTTTTCCGGTGCGACTTTCTGTATTGATCCCTACATGCCACTCCGTATTTCATGAGAGGGCGAACCAGCGAAAAATATGCTAATTCTTTTGCGTTTGCAGAACGTTTCTTTAGAATTCGCATTACAAAATGCAAGGACTTCCACGTTTTTCTTACATACATAAAAAGTGACTGAAGAAATGTGAAGGGCGCGTCAAGGCATTTACGTTAACCCTTATACGATTTTCTAGGGATCTAAAAAAGAATTACAAAGAAACTTTAAAGTCTCTCGTGGAAATTTAATGAAGCGCGTACCAGAAACAATTTTCTAACCGCAAGTGGTCCGCTCTCTCTAAAATCGCCAACAGGTTACTCCCAAATTCCTCTCTCCTCGCGTGATAACGCCGAGGAACTCACAATGGGTGTGCGGAGAGAGTGCAGGCGTTGGAGCCGCCGAAGCCTGGGGCAAAAAGCGCAGTTTCTATTTCAGTGGCAGCGTCCGGTGACAGGGATTGCGCAATTTGCGACTGGATGACAGGAAGAATCAAGGTGGGAAGCGAGCGAAGTGTTGGATTGTGAGGTTGTTGGGGGAATAAAGCAAGATAAAATGGGAGACAGTTGTTTCTCCGACCATTTGAAACGCTGCATTTGCAAGAGAGAAATTCTCTCGAATTGAGAATCGATTGGTGAATTAGTGTTTCCGAGCGTGTCAACTGCTAAGATAACCCGTAAGTGTAGTGTTTTTTTTCGCGGGAGATGGGAGTGGTCTTCCCTCGCTGGATAGTGAGATCCGACAACGACCTACACGTCGGCTTGCAGGGTTTTCCTCAACTATGTACCTCCCAACAGTGGGGGCAAGCTATGAGCTCTTGACTGATCTCCCGACATGTGTGATAGTGTAGTACATGTTAGTGTGTGCTAGTAAGAGGTGAGAATAGGACGAGAGAATGGAAGAAAAGATAGCGCGTTGTGCGTGGCTCATTTGTTAGGGAGGCGCTCCCGCTTTCGACTGGTGTTGATCGAAAGAAACAACGGAAAAATGCAGAACAGAGCAGCCGGCCGTTTGTATTTCCCTCCTGACAACGTCTGAATTCGACCTATCAATCTAGTGCCAAAAATCCTGGGACCTCCGACTCAGAGGCACATCCTGAGAATCGAGTCCATCTGCATGCTGATATTGATAAAATACTTAAGGGACACTGAACATCTGTTTCCGGTCTTCTTATTCAGTTGTTGTTTGCAATAATTTAAATATTTTCTTTTAGGGATGTAGGTTCATGAATTTTGGACGGAAGGATCGGACTACTTTTTTCTATAACATTCCACATTCAATGGTGTACTAGTAAAGTGACACATTTCAAATTTTGTCATTTTTTGATTATGAGAACAAATATGTTCATAAAATAGTCTTTTGTTGCTAATAAAAATCGTATAAAGTTAGTTCATAAGACAGAAAGTATATAAAGTGAAGCACCTTGCCTTGGCTGCAATATAAGCAGCGCGCTCGTTTAAACTCATACTCCTGCAACATTACTTTTTAGATGAGTCACTTTTCTTGTGCATCAAAGATATGATCTACGATACGGTTAGAGAATTTTTAGATCTGCGCGAAGCAATCAGAGAAGAATTATCTGAGTGATCTTATCCTTGAAGTTTTTCCTGTTTTGTTTTATGGTCTGGACGTACATTACTTTGACGACTGAAGAAATCGAACGCATTCTTAATAACAATTTAAATCCTCTTTCGTAATGAATTAGTTTACGCCACAACACAGGTTGCTGTGGCAATTATCCTGCTTGAAATGGACGGTTATGAATCCGATTCCCTAGTGTGGACAATTTCAATTTGTAATTGTGATGTGGAAGCCTTCATACACCACCACATACACAATAATGTTATTTTTTCATTCATTTGTCGATTACGTCTCAAATGAGCAGAAAGACTGAAAATTACTTAATGTAAATAAAATACCTAAATTTGTATACCAACTGTTCACATTCTGTTGTGAATAATTTCTGAATCATCTGTTCATCATCTTCATATGGTGGTTTTAGTTTTGATATATTTTTTTGTTTTAATCGAACAAATATAAAAAGTAGCCATTGCGCAGTGTGACGTAATGACATGTTAGCAGTTCTAACTTTCATTTTTTAAGTCTTGTAATCAAAATGTTTTGATACAGACTTGACATTACGACTTCCAGAGCTTTCTGTTACTTCAATATTGGAAATATCTGAACCTATATGGAAACAGATATTGTATCTTGGACTGGATGAAAAGTACAGGGTTCTAGACCGCCTTAGCGTAAGCTGCTAAACCGCCGCGTTGCAGAGCACAGACAGCGTCCGCGCGACAACTTTCCGGTGTGACGGGGTCTTACGCCGCTCATTTCACTCTTCCCGCTGACCCACTTGCGGCAGCCACCGCACCGCACCGCCCCGGTCGACTGCAGCACGGCCCCCGCCCGGGCTGGCGGGCGGCGATCGCCAGCCCAGTCTGTTCGCACACATTTCACTTGCGGCTTCGACGGTGTAACGGTCTATCGACGTATTAGGTATAACGGTCTGTTATACCTAAGTTTGAGAGTTCAAACCCAATCCAAGCCGTGGATTTTTTTAATAACGAGAATATTCTTTGTACGTCTTCCTTTGGGGGAGGGAAACAAAGCCGGCTGTCCCATGTTGTAGATGTAAAAGATCCTCAAGCCTAAAAGAAGCCTCTGAACTAACTTCAAAATCGCCTGGTTCGTGGTCCGAGTGATACTTCCTTCTCCGCTAGATGGCGAAAGGAGATTAGCAAATTGGCGTCGTCACACAGAAGTGCAAACTTGATGGCCTGAGTTTTGCCATTTAAAATAAGGCAGAATTTATTGAATGACTGTCGGAAGAGAAATGTAGTATTAAGGCCTAGCAGATTGATCTCGTATACAAAAGGTGAGCTTTACCAAAATTGGACCGCTAGAAAAGACACGAAAAATTACTGAATGACATTGACTTGACAGCGATCGTGACTGAAAATGAATGCAGTTTTTTAAAACTCGGAAAGTTTTAATTTCTCAAAATAGATTTGAAAATAAAACAAAAGTTAATACGTTTCGAAAAAAATTATTACTTTTTTATTCTGGAAGGATTACGGCAGTCTTCTCACTAACTTCTTTAATTTTTGTTTCTTTAAATTAAGTTTTGAATTAGTTTTTTTAAACTTACTTTAAAGTTATATCTGATTGTTAGATGTAAGATGTTCATTCTGGAGAAGATAATTATTTGTGAACTTGCTAATATTGTCATTAAATTTTGAGGAAGCAAATCATGGACAATACATTTTAAAATAACAATAATGTCCTGTTGTGATTGTTAGCTCAGCCCTTAGAATTCTTATTAATTCAATTATCATATATAAGAATGCAGGTGTAAATTTTCTGTGTGGGTCATATAAATCAATCAGCCACGGGGCTTGACTTTACGCCGGACTGAACGCAGGATATAATAATAACTAAATCAGAAAGACATTGCCATTCTAGTATATCACGCACGCACTATTTGCTTGACTCAGAGGCTATTGATTCGAGTACTTGCGTTCCTTTCTCCTTTCACGTCCTTCCTTTCCATTTTGCTCTACTAATTCTGAACCTGACTGAAGGTAAGCAAAGAATGAAGAAATTTGTTAACAGAGCGTTTAAAGGATTTAGCAGCAAGGACCTAACAACTAAAATAAGGTTGGTAAGATATGACAGATGGACATATTTGTTAACAACCTGCGACCTATGACGGGAAATGAAGCATAGGACGTCCTAAACCAAGATGGGCCGAAGAATGTTTATGGCAACATATGGTCAAGAATAGCAAAGAACAGGGAAACATGGAAGGCTCAAGAAAACAAATGACAATCAGCATTAGTGAAAGGAAGTGCTAAATGTGAATAAGTGCGTGTAAATAGTTAAAGTGTAAATATTTGTGTAAAAACTAAAAATCGTTTAAGGACTGGTTTAACTTAAGAGTTAAGCAGAACCACCCCTGTGTTCTGGTAGGAGACCCTTTGCCCTTTTTAAGGGATTAAACGGGCTTACATCAATCATCATCATCATCATCATCATCATCAATACTGAATCAATATTGTTTTGATAGATTATATTTTTATTTCATTACAAGAAAGAAGTTCGTGAAGTTATCAAGAAGAATAAGAGAAATCTGGAAGAACAGTTATATGTAAAAAAACGAATAAAAGTATGGTAGCTAAAAATATAACAAGATATATAACATTTCAGACGTATATCATGAATCATCTCATATTTTCTATACTATCGAGTTTAACAAATAGTTCTTATTATTTTAAAGAACTTTAAATGCAAAATTGATCAAATTCATTTTGAATTAATTAAATAGTTTGTATTAGATATATAATATTTTTATTTTTTTAATGACGTTTATAGCGAACCATAATTGTTTTGTTGTTGAAGTTATATTTGTTCATGATATGGTTTCTGTTGTGCTTCGAAATCCATCTTGCTGCATTGCTTGGTTATTTTGATTTATTTTCTTTCATTAGTTTATTATTTCTCAGCGCCCGGCCTTGTTATTTGGGTTAATTGTTTACTTGTTGTTTGAATTGTAGTTAAGGGATTCGTGATGGTTTTCCATTGCTTTCCACGTCACACAATCGCACGGTGAACACATCCTGCCGTCCGCAGGACTTAGAACCCACAATATTTCGGTCCGCGGAAAGCGGTTGCCACTGTTTTCCCTATAAAATTCAAACGGGATAGCAAAGCCAAGTAATACCTACTGCCAACTACATACTATTTCTACAACTTCTCCACTGTTGAAGAATGATTGCCAACGTAATATTATTTTTTTCTAAAATGTATTTTGCGTCATAAATCAGTATTACAAGCATTTCGCTTTTGAAAATATATACCATTCTTTGCTTGACATCTGAAAAGCGGTTGCGTTTGCTTCAAAGCCCGGGGGCGACAAGAAGGGGACGGGGCAGCTAGGGCAACGTGCTCCAGGCCTCGAGCATTTTTCATTGAAATGTCATTTAAAAATATATATCTAACCCAAGTTTAACTCTGCAAGTAATTTGTGATGCCTGGGGAATGAATTATGTTTATGAATTGGGGGAGGAGGAAATCTTTTGTTTTGAATGAGGTGCCCCCGTGGATCAGCTGCATCGGGCCCCTGGTTTTCCCTGGGCGTCCCTATTTAAATCCTTTGCTTCCTGAATGACGATTCATTTAGGAATATAGCTTTCAATGTCTTACTGTTTGTATTATTTACTATGAACTCATCTTCGTAGATGCTATTAACATAATGGTAGAGAGGTACTAAGGAGACCGCAGACGTCTCTGCGATGACAAGTATTGCGCGATGTTGGTCACACCACAATGTAGTACATCCTCATTCTTGTCTCCCTTTTCACACATTAGCACCTCTCCCAGTTGTTTCGCGAGCACTTGTCTCAAGACGGGCCAAGTGTGATGAAGGCACAGCGTGAAAAAGAAGTGAACGTGATAAGTTAGAATGACTTGAGGACACTTTAGTGAGCAGTTTAAAAGTATTTTACAAAATAGCTGTTAATGGCATTCTGCATTTGTGTATTTAATTAGAAAATTATAAAAGATAAAAATCTTCCTGTACTTAATTTATTTCTCGTTTACAACTTTTCTACAGTCGATATAATTACGTAGTGTAACGTTTATTAATCGACAGATCGCGGGATGGGAATGAGATTACATTATTGTGACATGATTTCCGAGAAAATGACTATTTGCCAATTTTTTAAACAGTTCAGTTTCACAATAGACTCATTAAAATTTAGTTTCATAACTTCTTATATTCTGATTCTGAACTTTTCTGGAGCTACTCTTCAATTAGTGCTAAAACCTGACATTTCATAAATAGAAAGAATGTAGTAATGCCATATCTATGGACAATTTACGCAGAGATCGAATAAGCATGTTTCCCTTCGACTGAGCCGCAGTGGTTGATGATGTTGGCGCTGCGACACGGGCGTCACGTGTCCAACTGCGCGAGACAGCTGCCCGGGGGAGCCTGCCCTCCGATCGATAGGATGTTGCGGCAGGTAAGTGAAGTGAAGGTGGATCTGGAAGGAGGAGAACGCCAGCTACTCCTGCAACACCCCGGCAAGGATTACCATATCCAAGGCTTTGAAAGAAAGATGTGATCTAATAAAACTTCAAGAATGAGGCCACAAGTTCATTCGCAGCTGCTGAGGAGACATTATTAAGTAGCATGCATCATTTGACGATAGAGAATTAGTAATGTATTTTTTATTATAATTTTAGAACATGTGGCCAAACACACGAGTCCATATCTAATGATGCATTTATACAACAAATGCAATATTGTGTGTGAACTTTATAAAAGAAAGGAAATGTGTGAGGAACATTTGTAACCTAGAGAAGTTTAAATTGAAAGGAAAAATGGGTTCACAATTCGAGTCCCATTTCGTAAAATCTTGAAAGGCGTTTTTCAGGAAAGACCAAAGGATCCATAAAAATTGGAGGTCGGAGAAGTCGTTCCAGGCTTTCTACTTAAGACCTTGCGATCTCCCTAATCGGCAAGAATAACGGTAACCATCTTGTTGCCTGGTGGCGCGTGGCTCAAGAGAAAAAAAAATGAATGAATCGTTTATCACTTTCTTTTGGCTGCTGTATCTAACACCAAGCGTGAGACTAGCACTTTGTTGTAGGCTTAATAGCGACGATCAAGAGCTCAACTGTGTGTGGAGAAAGGAAGTGTTCTGGACAAGTTCTCGTTTGAAGGCCGTCAAATAGGTGAATTAGTCAGTAGCTACAGTCTTGACGTGTGTTTATGTTAACAACTTCTTCTTGAAGTACAGTATTAATTTAGCGAACATTTATTAACAATGCAAATGCCAATGTAAAATACAAAAAGTTTACGGCACTTATTCCAACAAAATAATATTCATTTATTTTTGTTCCGGAACGTGAAGTACCAACAATTTTTTAACAGTTAAGAAATAATCATGAAAATTAATATCATTACTGGAAACGATAGTGATCCGCAGCGGAGGGGTTTCATGACGCATCCGCGCGGCGCTCTGCCGGCGAGGCAGGTGTCTGCCCTCGCTCGATGACCTTAGTCTGCGGTCGCCCGTAACGGTACGTCGCCGCCGCCGCCGAAGCCTCTGCCGGTGCAATTTCCGTTGCCTCACTTCATCTCAGAGTGTGCACCCACACTATTCTGAATAAGAATGTAATTACTATGCCGTAATCCATACGACCCAGCAAGTGTGATACAACCCAAAATCAAAATGAAGATGATTTTCGGTCATATGTGATTCTCTTAGTAAGGTCAGAAGTACGTTGAGAAGTACGTGAGAACAAATGACAGTAAGTCAATTTTTTTATATGTTCCAGTCAAGAATGAAATTAGTTTACTTTTTTAGAATTTAATGCAGATGTCTCAAGATATAGTAAAATTGCACACGGTGGCGAAAACGCCACACGATGGCGAAAGAGAGACAGAGACCGAGAGAGAGAGAGAGAGAGGGAGAGAGAGGGAGAGAGAGAGATAGAGAAAGAGACAGAAATGAGAGAGACAGAGAGAGGGAGGGAGAATGTAGAAGGCAGAATGTAGAAGATCTAACGAAGACGACGGAGAGAAAGAGAGAGAGAGAAAGAGAGAGAGAGAAAGAGAGAGAGAGAAAGAGAGAGAGAGAGAGAGAGAGAGAGAGAGAGAGAGAGGTGGTGTGGAGAAGGGAGAGGGTAGTTGCGGCAGCAAGACAATGTGGCGACCCTGAGGACATAACGAGCTCCTCCTGACGTGAAGGCTGGGATTCGACACGCGGTCAGCCGCCCTCCTTCGCCCCAGTGCACGGCGTGGCGCTGCGCCACAAAGAGCGGCTGTTGCATCACGGTCGTGACTACGCCGACCTCCTTGCCCCGCCCCCGAGAGCCCCGCGCCTCCGCAGCGCCCCGGTGCGCGGGCGATGTGGGAAGACGGACTTACCACCCCGAGGATAAGTGCGTTAATGAATCGGCGTTGCCTCATTCGGGGCGGAGCGGCCCGCCTCTTCGGCCCGCGCCCAAGGAAGTTTGAAATGCTAATTAAACAACGGTCTTTTCTACGTCTGCTGGCCCTCTTGTAATTGAAAGTTTTGAAATATGTTGCCGAGATAACATCTCTGAAAATTGGCGTAGCATGCTCCCTTGAAAGTTGGAGCTTTCAGCATCTAAGTAGTGTTTATGACGACATGAAGACATACTATGTCATTTGCGTTGTGTATACAGACATTAACTAGTTTTAGGATTCATTGTATTTGCAGCCACAAATATGTAGTCACATTGGTGTTCAGTTAATTATAAAGGTCGAAGTTCATTTGTTGAGTGTTGGTATTGAACAAACGGAATGTGAAGATTGATTGATCGATTTCCTAATTCCTTTTTGACCTGACCCCAATTCGGCCTCGGATCTTCGATGCCAAGGTCGTTGCGTTCGGCACATGGCCGTGAGAGTACTACATGTGCAATTCACTTTCGATTTCATAATCGATGGGCCCATGCGACGAAGTCGTTACACAAAGTCGTGCACTCCGTAGATACATGTGAATATTGTGATTTCGTGCAGGTCACGTAGGCAGTTTCTGCGATTATATCCAAGGCTAATGGCAGAAAAATGTAGATTTCTTGGAAAGTATGTTATGTAGAAAAATACATTGAAAAATAGAACAATAGTGATCTGTGTAGTAAATGATTGTTATTACATACTTGATCATAGAATAAATGATACATATGAAAGGATAATATAATGTTTCTCTTCTCAATATGTCCCCAAGTTGGGGGTTAATGTAGATCTGCTGTTTTAGTGTAGTATTTGGGGAACGTACATTTACAAACTAAAAAAGACCAATAGAAGTTACATTAGTATCGCACACTAGATATTTTTCTTAGCAGTGTACAGTCAGGTTTACATTTTGATGAATAGATTATAGAGAAAATTGTAAGAATTTTATTTCCGAGAATGGCTTTTCTTCAACACAGCGCGTACGAGGTTCGCATCAAGAAGTCACGTCAATGCAGCTTCACAGGGATCCAAAAACATCATACGTACGCAAAAATATTCAGTTTCGTGCGCTTGCTGATTCCTTTTGTTACGAAACCACTCAAGAATTATTCTCCTCCCAATCCACTTGCCGCGAGCGAACGCCGATAAATGCGCCGATAAATCAGAGCTCGGCGAGGAAGACGCGCGCGGGCGTGATTATCGGCGGCGGCGCGCATCGCGGGCACTCCGGCGACCCCTCGCCGCGGATTTATGGGAGGATTACGGAGTCGCGAGATTCCACACGCCACTTTGCGCAAGGAGGGGCACGCACGCAGCTGCAGTTGCGGCAGCACGCGCTCCTCCCCGCCCGTCCGCCCCCGCACTCCGGCCCGCCTGCGCCCGTCCGCCCCCGCCCGTCCGCCCCCGCCCGTCCGCCCCCGCCCGTCCGCCCCCGCCCGTCCGCCCCATCCCGTCCGCCCCAGCCCGTCCGCCCCAGCCCGTCCGCCCCAGCCCGTCCGCCCCAGCCCGTCCGCCCCAGCCCGTCCGCCCCAGCCCGTCCGCCCCAGCCTTCCGGCCCCCGCAGCCCGTCCGCCCCAGCCCGTCCGCCCCAGCCCGCCCGCCCCAGCCCGTCCGCCCCAGCCCGTCCGCCCCAGCCCGTCCGCCCAGCCCGTCCGCCCAAGCCCGTCCGCCCCAGCCCGTCCACCCGCAGCCCGTCCGCCCCAGCCCGTCCACCCCAGCCCGTCCGCCCCAGCCCGTCCGCCCCAGCCCGTCCGCCCCAGCCCGTCCACCCCAGCCCGTCCGCCCCAGCCTTCCGGCCCTCGGAGTCACAAAAACGACTACGTAGTCGTTTTTGTGACTCCCAGACAACAGAAAACTGATGATGATGGCTAAGCCATCGAACGCTGCCCTTATTGAAATAAATGGTATTGTTGACTATGACAACGCCTTCAATCATTTCAATTTGTATAGAGAGGCTTTAATTTGAACAGATGTAAGAGTTCCCATGAAACAGAACATTTTTCTTGGCTGTATCCACTTATTCGCCACCAAAATAGTCATTTGTCACACCGTGGAATCTGCATTTGCATCCCTATTACAAGTCTGCCTCCTGGGATAGGACAGTGTTTGACAGCCACATGCAACTCTGTGTCATTGTGACACGCGCAATGCTGACCGGAACGCTGGCTGAACACAATGCTGACGTGAATTTCTTGAGGGGTAAGAAAGATGAAATTTCTTGGGGGGGAGAGAACCCATCAGGAGGTCGACTACACACGAGTTGGCGCAAGATCTTCCGCAGCAGTTCCTCTAGGAGGTTTGGGTGTTTGGGCATCTGCTCAATAGTCTGCATGTCGCACCCAGAGATTTACACCTTTTCTTTACATCTCAAGAAATCCCTGTCAGGTCAGCTCGTATCACCGGGACCCAGAGTTCTGTCACGCTATTAATACAAGTATCCAATCCCAGACGGTAGACTTCTAGGCGATAGGGATACAAATGTTGACTTCACAACATGACGAATGTCAATTCTGGTGGTCGTCATGTGAAAAAATACATGATCAAAAACGAATAACTAGGTAGTTACTTAAGGCAAAGTCACATGTCTTTAAATTAAATTTTTCGAACAGAATAAATCAACTTCAAGCAAGAATTTAAAGGCAATAAATCTTAACCGTATTTTAGAATGCGATTTAGTAACTAACAAATGCTATTTGTTTTAGTACATTTAATTTTAGAATCACTATTCAGTGTATATTTTCCATTAACTGAAATCCAATACCTTAACTTGGAAACTTAAAACTCTCGGAAGAGTTCCCATGAAAAAGAACATTATTCATGGCCGTTGAAAACGTTTTAAATGGTCAGCTCTTTTATAATATTCTAAATGTTGCCACTTAAGAAATTGCGTTCCCCATGTATTGAAGTCTCGTAATTTTGAATCTGTGAAACAACTCAGGTGATAGGAAGCGCTATTGCAATGTATTCAGTGAGTTATAGCACTCAGTTCTTCCCTTTCTATTCGACTGCGATGTTAGCTCACGCGTGGAGAATTGCCCCAGAAGAGAACAGGGAACCCAGAGATTCGAACCCTGCCTGATCCTGAGTTACTCCCGCATGCAAGTGTTGTAAGTTGCCCTGGTTACGGTCTGTCTGCGAGAAAGCGCTGATCAGGGAGTCTGGTGGGTTTTGGAGCAATTGCACCTTCCTAGCAGACAATGAGTGTTATTTAGAGGTCTTCAGAAAATCCTAAATAGCATCTAAATTATATCTCATCTGCTTCAGAAATCTGCAGAAATAAATGATAATCAAATATGACATTTTGTTGATGTATCATCGCTGCAGATCGGTAAAGGACTATAACGAATCTGAATATAATAAATAAAATATATGTATAAAAATAAGAACAAGCGGTGCTACAGAATGGCACAGACTTTCTCGTACAAGTTAGTTTTCAAATTTCTTTGGTCTGAGCTAGCGTTTCGGTCTTGCCTCACCCTCTTGCCAGCAGCCATCTATCGTCACCTAAAGTGCATGTTTTTAAAAAAACATCATTTTTTATCAATTTATCAAAATGTATTAATTTATTAATTTTTCGTTTTCCTAATAGTAGAACCGAAATTTTACTTTAAGAATATTACGGAAGAGTGAAAACCTCGTTCTACGAATATGAAAATCTTCTTTGAAAAATTTGGAGCCGTTTTTAAGTGAAACTGGAGTCAGACAGTCGTTTAAGTGCCACATCTCCAAAAAAGTAAAACATCTCCAAATTTTTCAACGAAAATTCCCATGTCGGACAATGTTGTACACTTCTATATCAAACTTACAGTCATGTTTCAATTCTACCATTAGGGTACCTAAAAATTGAGAAAATGTGAACAATTTACCTTGGACGGCGATAGATGGCAGCTGGCAAGAGGATGAGGAAAGACCGATAAGCTAGCTCAGACCAAAGTAATTTGAAAGCTAACTAATACGAGAAAGTTTGTCGTTCTTAAGCACCTCTAGTTTAAATTTTAATTGAGTTTTAGAACAGTGATTGAATAAACTGAAGATGTACTTTATTATTTGTGAAAATAAAAGCAATATCTTGAAAAATTGTAATAAATATTTTTGTTTTTGATTTGTTCCTCGGTTTGAAGACCATGATTGTGCCTTTACACACATCATAAAAATGTATGTAAGACGTTATTTTAATAGCGTTTATACGACTTTTTGAGGATATGAAAAGTTTAAGGTTAATGCTTACCGTGAATTAATGAATATTTTCGTCTAAAGTTTAAAAACAGGTTTAAAAAATTGAGTATTACTTTTATTTCGTATATTTGTCATTGAGAAGTGATAATAAAACGCAAAATAATAAAAATGAGTATCCTGCTTAACGGTTAGCCCACTGACATTGAAATAACTGAAAAATAGACATGATAAGTGTGACAGCGTATTTAAATAATGAGTAATTGAAACGAAATTACTTTTATATGCAAACAACATGAGAAGTAGAATGAGACGCTTCTCTCTCTTCTTATCAAAGAAGGCGCGAATAAATTCAATTGCAATAAACCATTCTAGAAGAGCACTTGCATGATTCGAAACTACCATCCTGTCTTCATATTTCAGATTATCGCAGTGAAATGTGTTGTAAACCGTCTTTAATCCTAGTTATAACTCACCTTTCAGGATTTAGGCATGCACGAGTCGAGAGAATGTAATCTTGCAATAGCACACGGTTGCGGGCAAGTAGTCGACTTATTTATTGATTAATCACGTTCAACTAGCGATTGCGAATGGTCATTATAAGTGTGGGTGCACGTTTAAAACAGCTAGCTCGTTGAGCATGATGGTCTGTACGTCATTGAATTCGCGATTGGGCAGTTTCCGCTTATGATAAAGCCGGAACTGTGAGGAATTCGAGGGAGAAAGGGTGAAGACTTCTCCTGTTTCAGATTCTCCAGTTCGCAACCGGTTCGATATCCGCTGTGCGTCGAATCTGGAAAGTAGTAGAAACCTTAAGGAACAAGTAAAGTAGTATGAAGAAGAATTTAAGGCAGCCATGTTTGACACGGCTTTTTTCCTTTTACTCTCCGCCTTACTACAGATGCAGTTAAGTGAAAGAATTGTAATTGCGAGGGCAGAAATCGGCAATTTTTCGACAAATAAACTGTTATTGTCGGGCTCTCGTAACAAATAGGTGGATAAATTTCGTTTCTATATCTAGAAAAATTACTTTCCCTAACACGTTGTGTAGTCAGAACCCACGTTTTGTGGATCCTTGATACCGAAAAATCGATTGAGCAAAACGTCTGTCTGTCCATTCGCCCACCCGTTTGTGATTATCGCGAGTGCCTAAATCGACCGGACAATTTTCTCCAAAATATATACTCTATGGTTGTTTTGAAAGCACTCAATAATACATATCTTTAATTTTTGAAAGTAAGGGCGATTTAAAAAAAAACTACACTTGTGTCATAGAAATTATCATAAATAGTGTACTGTACTCGAACATTACAAAAAAGGCTAATGAAAAAATTGAAGCGGTGTTTGAAAAAATTCTGATTTCGATATTTGAGAAAAATGTCACGATACACTTTAAAATTACATAAAAATGACTAATATTAAAATATAAAATAATTTTTTAATCGAATATTAAATAATAGATTGGGTTTAGATATGCTTCATTGCTGAAGATGTCGAACAGGTTCCAAAAGAAATGGGATTTTCGAAATTTGAGAGGCGTCAATCACATTCGAACCTATTCCATATTTATAAACGTGTTTTGATATACTAAAATAATTAAACAAAATTTTTTAGGCATTTTTGATTTAATTTGGGAAATTTCCCAGGAAATGGTCTATAGTTTAACCAAATTGAACAGGGGATATTACATTTGTGGAAAATCCGAAATTAGTGTCGCTCACGGATAGATGGACAGGAGTACATTGAGTTTCAGAAAAAACAATTTCTTTTCGGTACCCTGAAATGGGAAGTTGCGACAAAATCTGAATATTGAACTTTTGAGTTATAGTAAAACTGGTGATATTTAGGGGAGAAATAAAAAAGTATTATATATTTGTGCTGAAGCGTCACAACTGACTGATAGTACCGTAGACGAAAAAGAAAAAAGAGGAATATGTAAAAATGCATTCTGCTAAAATACAAGAGGTGTTCCACATGGCCAGCCCCAGCTGCTCTAGTTTGAGGCCGCGCTGCGTCTTCCGGAACCGGAGCCCTGGGCGTGGAGCGCCCGAGGGAGTGCGGCGGGCGTCGGCGGTGCATCGCGTTGGGGCACGGGGGCCCGCCGCCGCTGCCGCTTTCGCGCGCGCCCGCGCCCGCCACGTTTCGCAATCGCACTGGTCGGTGGCAGTGGCCGGCCCACGATTGGAATACCGGCGGCGACAAGGCGGTAGGCAAGCGACGGATGCGGGCACAGGGCAGCGCCAGCGAGGGAAGCTGGGGAGGGACACGGGGGTAGGGGATGTGAGGTTCGTGTCAAGGGGAAGGAAGCATCAGCGCCGTCGTTTCCGAGAGCAAGGCAAAGCGGTGCTGCGAACGAGAAGCGCCAGTAACGGGCAGTGTGACAACTCCAGAGGCGAGTGTGATGTAACGCTTAGCAAGGCTGACCTGCGTGCAATAGCTTTGAATGTCGTGGAGTCATGAGGCGTTCCGCATCGTGGGAGTTCGATTCTCGTACGAACGGCGTTGAAGCGTGCGAATACCGAAGATATGAATACAAGCTTGCTTGGCATAAGTTAGCGTAAAGCTTCAAGAAGCGATATGGCTAGTGACCAGTCGCGGCTCGTGCTTAGATTGCCCGGTTGCAAGGTTGCAGGATTGTACGACTGCCCAAATGATCGAAAAAGATCTTATAATGTTTTATAAATATATACATTTTTCTTTTCACGACATCCAATATTCAATATATTGCATAAATATCGATGAATTAAAAGTTATTTTGAACCAAAGATCGGCTAACGAGAACTCTCTTCGGTGTCTAGTGCTCTCACAGCCAATGCACTCTTGGCTCAAGGACTACGTTTATTGGATTTACCATTTGGCCCTATGCTTTAACATGGGGCCATCCGTTGTGCAACCAGTGGGTCTTCTCGCCGCGTGTTGAGCGGCGTCCGAGAGAAATAACAATTTTCTTCTGACTCTAGCTGCAACAATATTAAGAATTTCGCGTGTTATTGAAAATACATAAGTTCAGTAAATTATTAACGGTATTAAGTGCATTATTTATGACGTTTGCAGAATTTATTTTTATTTGATAATGTGTTTGTTTATTCAAAATGTGCATTTAATGTGTGTAAAGTTGTGTAAATTTGGCCGTTCTCCTTTCCGTGTATCATGGTGGGTGCATATTTCCGACAGCAGTAGTGGCTGAGTTACAGTCTGCGAGTTGTGTGAATACAAATGTATGTGGAATTCGTCTTACATACTCTGGTACATATTCATTACAATATATGTCAGAGAAGCGAAATTTTGGAAATAAAATAATTTTATTTGTATAAAACGTGCCCAAGCAATAGTGTTTGTTGCAAAGTGCTGGAGGGTGATCAACGACTTTTAGAAACCAAGTTCTTTTTTGTTTTCTATGAAATCTTTGCATCACTAACACAAAAATTAGAGGGCCCACTGAAAATTAAAGCCAGAACCACGTGCGCTGGAAGAGAATGTACCTGACACTGACACTACGCATAAAATTAAGTGATGTTTCAATATATACTCTTATTAAGCTTAGTTTTAATTAATTTACATGAATTGGTTACATATTAATGTTCTTAATTTTGAAAATTTTCGTCATTTGATAGAGTTCTAACCTTCAGTTTGTTGGGGCACCAGCCACCACTGCTAGTGACGCGTGGTTTGCAGCGTGTGCATTTACGATGAACACCGATGGTTCGATGTTTAATAAATGAAAAAAATAATAAACATATTGAAGTTAAACATTGGGGTTAAACATATTGAAGGAATACTGTAAGAGTTTCATTGTTTGCAAGAAGAAGTGATAACGACGAGCTGCAGCGGTAGGAGTAGACATGCCGATGGCGCTGTGCAGTGGGCAACATGCGAGTCAGGCAAGAGAGCCGACGGGGCCGGCGGAGCAGTCCGGATGCCGCCGCCAGGATTCGCTGGAGAAAGCGATAAGCCGCCCGCACGCGAATTCCTCGCGAGGCGCTCCCACGCGTTCCTTTCGGGGCTCGAGGGCGCAGAAGGCTGCGAGGCGCCCTGCGCTGCGCCCACGGGACGGCTGCGCACGCGGCCTCGCGCAGGCGCTGCTGCGACGCGCGCGAGAGAAGTCTTGGGGAAACTGGTCCGCCAACTCGCTCATTCTTGCATAATTTCGTGTCTAGACGAAAATGTGGAGCGGTCGTTGTCACACATTGACCTGCAGTGTTTCTGCACAATATCGTGTTCTTACTTTTTGTATTTAAAGAAAGATATGATGGGGGCGAGTGTCTATGTTAAGGGACCAGTGGGATCTGTAGTATGAATGGAATTCTAAATTTTATAATGATATTTTATTTGCCAAATTCATACTCCAGCGAAATGAGTTATCTTGTACAAGAAATATAGCGCATAGTTTTAACCTTTCCTAGAAGTACGTTTGGCATACCCATAAAGTGAGCACCTGTTCTATTCCCACGACTGTTGGCATATTGCGTGTCAGAATGCAAGGTTGCCAACGTGAAGAATTTACTTTTTATGCTCGCAGTAGCCTCACTGCAATATTAGATGCATCTTGATGAAGTTAAAGACGTTCATTTAACTGAAATTGGTGTTGCAGCGTTGTCCCTGATATTTCGAAGTAAGGTTGGCGATAGGTGATTCGTCAACGCACTTCATGAGTTGGTCACTGACTTTGCAGCCTTGTGAATATATGTGAGTTTCTCGTTACTTTCTGACTTTTACGAACTAAGAGAGAGACATTGGTGGTAAACATCCTTTGCTCGGCTTCACCACTCTTGAAAATCTTTTGATTGCCAAACATTTAATTCATCATTTTTGCCAGAAATATTACTCGTATAAGTTTGTTCAATCCTGACAAGAATAACTTTCTACCGAAATAGAAAGTATTTGTGTTGTAATTCGGATTTCATTTGTACTTCTAACTAGTTTCAATGTATGACGATGGTGTATTTCAGAGAGAATCTTAAGAATATAAATGTCAGTAACGACTTATTGGCAGCGGAGGCAGCTGGGACAGATTGCCCGTGCCCCGACTTAATGGGGCCAAGAATTTTTCTTCGTTCAAAACAAATAAAAACTGCATATACTTTAAAATCAAATTAACTGCTGTAAGGTATTTGTGTTGCATGGAGAAATGTATTCTCCTAATACGTGTGGCGGAAATTTTGTCTAAAATAAGCGTCCCCCGTGGGTCTACTTCTCAAGACCTTTTGTTTTCTCGGAACGCCTCAGCTTATTGGAGCAATGCAGATTCGTTAAGGTGTTGTTCATCACTACTGTTATAATTTTTTTAAAGAATCAAGAAGTAACGCCGCAAATAATGATTTGTGCACGAGGGCAATTTCTCATGGGGCGCTTCTTGAAGAGGCTACGTGGAGCTGCGCGGGGCCGCGACCAGCGAGGCGCGCTCCCCGACGCGACGCGCAGAAGACTCCCCTCCACCGCAGCTGCCTTGCACCGCACACGCGGCTTCGGCGCTTCTTCGGTGGAGGCGCAAGTTTATTATCTGTCTCACTGTATGTATTTACTGATTTCATTATGTTTATTACTTGAACAGGATATACAGGATATACTACTGTGCCACAGATTTGCGGCATCAGTAGCTATAGGGAGGGGGAGTCATCTTCAAGATTCTAGCTTAAATCAACGTCATTCTAGCTTAAATATAATAATACAAATTAAAATTATATGCTCTTGCGTCTATATTTTGTCTTTTTGGCCATCCACAGAAGTCGCATAGGCTACGTCTTCCATTATCACACTATTCTTACCATCATCGTTATCACCTACTCCTACTCATTCTCGATTTAGTCTTCAAGCGCAAGTGCATGTCTTTGGTAATATTGTCTCTTACATAAACTCCATCCCTACATTATTAAATGTAACGCATCTGTGCCCTCTATTTTCCCGCGTCCAGCATCCTTGCCCTCCTGCGTCTCCACTTTCTCCGTACTCGCCTCCTCGAGCACTTAGGCGCTCCTTGTGGCCGGCGCGGCGCCGCTCGCGTTTCCATCGCCGCGATGGGCCGCTCGCCTCGCCCGAGCAAGCGGCCCGGGTGGGCGGGGCGGCGCCTTCCGTGATAGTTCATCGCTCAGCGTGCGCGTGCTGCGTGCCGCGACGTAGGTGCCGTGGAGGCTGCCGCGCTCGTTCCGTCGACCCGACGCCTCCGGAAGAGAGCTGCAACGGTACACGCGGCGGGATTATACGCATTTTCTTCGTTTAGGTTACAGGGCGTTCGAGTTCAGGGCTGTGGTTAATTGTAGTATTCACATTTCGAACTGACGAATCTATAATTACTAATTTCCACTGCGCGCAGAAATTAAAACAAAACAGGGCTCTGTGGGAGGTGTCCATTGTTTCGTTAGATACCCAGGAACTCGGGAGAAATTCAAAAACAATGAAACGGTTTCGAAGAAGAAGTATTGTACTGTACATAGCACTATACTAATCTACGTTATCACAGTATTCGTCAAGACTATTTGTTAATATGCTTTATTGTAGGTTATACGAGAGTGTTTCTTTCGTTGTTCTCAAGTAGCGGGGGGACGTCGAAATTGAAAGAGAGGAAGTAAATGTACCTTTAGGTCCTTCCAAATACTCCAATTAGTGTTCTTTACCAAGTGTTTGAGTACATTTTAATTTTAACCTTAGACACTTCCGTTCCTTATTATTTCAATCTCAGTTAAAGAACTGGCCTGTCATATCACACTATAAAAATTGTGCCAAACACAGAAGGAGAGCACTGTTTGGTAATACTTGCCGTTTGGTAGAGCTGGAATGGAGTTTGAAGTGATCTCGGGCATTTCAGGGGTTGCATTAGCCCCGTCATGCGCTTCACTGCTCCACGCCCCCCCCGCCCCCTCCAAGCCCCCGTTCAAGCGCGCCGAGGCACCAGCTTACTGTCCTCACTACATCCATTATTTTGTACCTCACGAGGGAGACTGGCACCTAGCATGGAAATCAGGTTTGGAAAGGCAGTTTGTAAGTCGGAAGCTAATTCGTTTGATATTAGCTTATGATAAATTGGTACGCCGCTAATGTTTAATATATTAATAGTAGGAAATAATACATTTATAATATTTTCATTAATTGAGTCAGTAACTGATGTTTTCGGGCACGTCAGCTACTATGCCCATTAGCCACATTGGCTAAATGAATATATAATTGCGGGGGGTAGCTGTGATCGTATCCTGCTGGATGGTGAGATCCAGTGCCGAACTACACATCTGCTTGCGAGGGAATTCCCCTTCAGGAATCTCCCCTAACGGGACCCCGCTCCAGCCGGGACGAGCTATAAGCTCCCAACTGGTCTCCCGGCATGTGTGGTACTGTAGGACATGCAAGTAAAAGTGTGTGTAAACAAGGAGGGAGGAAAGAACAAAGAAAGGAAAGAAACATCGGCGTAATTCATGGCCTGTTTTTAGGATATAGCTCCGGCATTAGCCTGGTATTGATAGGAGAAAACACGGTAATCTATCGGTCAGGGAAAACGGCCGCTAGAATTCCCCCTCATACAACGACTGAATTCGACCTAGCTGAATAGCCAGTGTTGAAAATTCGGCCACTGTCAGGAATAGCATTTTGAAACAATTAATAGTATTAACAGTATTACAATTACCATTATTCCACGACCACTCGCTCTTTGGCCCAGCGGTGTTCACGTCGAGTCTCTCGTTCTCGGTCGGACGCCCACCTGTTGCGTGGGCTGTTCGCTTGCGCCCCCCCACCTGCGTGCTGCTCCCACAACTAACGTCGGTCCAACAACAAGCGTTTCTCGACTGACACTGTAAGGGATTTTAGCGAAATTGCCCGGGCAATTGATGTCCGAAAACATACTTTTGCTCACGTACGTCCCTGTGGCAACCCAGGGGCGATATTGTATATTATAGCGAAAACAGGTTTTGTGAAAAATGTTCATTCGTTTATTTACATTCTAGCATTTTTATTTTTGCAGGAAAATTACGTTTTAAGTGATGAATTTTGAGATGTCTTCCGAAGGACAGAACTGCTGAAGAACTTCTTATATGAAGTAAAGTTTGGAAAAAATGTAAAATCTCTCCAATTTTTACAATTTTCGGGTCACTTACATTTCTTAAAATAGTCCAAACGATACTTCAAACACCAGTTTTTTAGTAAAAAATAACAAGAATTTGCCGGCTTATGAGTAAGAAATGTTCATCAGGTTAAATCACTGCAATTAAAATTCACACTTATTCGGCTTTATTTCCTTAACGAAAGGTAAAATTCAGATTACATTGAATATTTTACAGAGTAGGAAGAATTAGATATACACGTGTGAAGTCCTAAGTCTCCAACACATCCATCATGAAAAATGAGATTGTTATTGTTTCAAAGTAAATGCATCAACGGTAATATAAAATTGTATTGTTCAATGTCAGCACAATGAAAACTTTTGTCCAGTTGAATTAATGCTTACTGTCCGGAATGAAACAGCTGTTATGTGTCAGAAAGAGCAATCTCAAACAACTTCATTAAAATGCTGAACACAATAGCAGATCAAGTTCCGAGTGTCAAAGAGTGGAGTATCATTCTGTGGGCAGGAAGTGCAAATATGTTGGAGGAACGACATTTGAGAGACATTTGTTCTCCAAGTAGCGGCAATTTTATGTTCCAATGAATGTTTTGTTTTCACAAATAATTATGCTGCTTATAGATTACGAAATAATGGATTAATATTCATATTCACTAGGATTTTGCAAGAGTATTGTTAACATATCACAATTATGGGTTGAAATTATTATTATTATTATGAGTAGGAGCAGGAGGAGGAGGAGGAGGAGGAAGAGGAAGAGAAGAAGGAAAAGGAGAAGAAATACTATCATATCTATTAAAAAAATCAATGTATGCCATAAAAGACTGAATCGATAGGACACAAGTTTTGCACGAATACTTATCATTGGCCGAAAACCACAGCGGTTGCGATTAAAAATGCTGTTCCAATATGTGATTTTAACCAAATTTAGTTTGATACAATCCACAAGGCATCTAGATGGATTTTGCCGGGCAGTTGCCTGGCAGTGCCTTGGCGAGAAGGGCGGGGCGGGATGGAAATTAAAGGTGACGATTGTGACAAATTACCAGGCAACGTTGAATAGATTTTAGACACAGAGGCGGGCCAAACAAAAAATGTTATCTTCCGCGCTGTTCTTCCGAACGAAAGCTGTGACGCCACCGAGTCAAGGAAGACGACAACTGCGAAAGCGCTCGTGCTTGAGAACGACGTGCCTCGAAGCAAATGGAATTGTCGCATCGACCAGGCAGCCTGGGCGCGTGAACGCTCTCCGGCGCCCCGTCACCCGCCAAGGCGCGTTCGCTTCATCGACCTGCATCGCCACGCTTCCCGCCCCGCCGCCCCTCCCCCGCACGCCCCTCACGCGCGCTGTTTTCGAGCGGCGGCTCCCGGCGCCCCGCCACCGTTGCCATGCTCACCGCCGTGGGCGGCGCGAGAAGGGAGCACGAAGTGTGTGGGCCAAGCAGGAAGAGATGCTTCTTGTTTCCAAACGGGGGTTGTAAAGTGGCTACGTTCAAATCTGCTTTCTCACGTCATAAAGCATCTTTCTAGTATGCCATCATGCCATGTTGGCGGGCTTCGGTGTAGAGTAGCTCATCAATATACTCAGAAGTATTGTTGGTCTTATATTTTTTATTAAAATGGTTGAACAACCATTTCTTATATCATTGTATTATGTAGTTTTACTATAATTTATTATATTCAGTCTGAAGGAATCACCATATTCTAATATAATGTGATAAGTAATTAAAACTATAAACACGTTGTTTTACTGATCCAGGATTAGTTAGAATGCTTTCCAGCACAGACCTTAAATGAACGGAGATGACGAACTATGTCTATTTTTAATTGCTAATCATGTTAGCGATAAATATGTGCAGAATTTGGGCAATTGTATTATTTAGTCAGCAAGACATTTTTATTTGCAGCATTGGAACACTAACGCGTTACTCTTACTTAAGTAATTCATACTGACAACCTATGATCTGACGCTGGTTGAAAATGTAATTTTTGAACCACGTGACTGCTCAACACAGCCCTCCCGGCTTAGGTGGCTCAGGGCGTCAATTGATATCAATGTAGTGCCTCTGACCGGGACTAGAATCTGGATGTCCTAGAGTTCGAGTCCCGACGGTGTCGGGATTGTCGACACTAGCTACATAGCTAGGTCGAATTCAGCAGCTATCTGGAGGAGCGGTCGGCTGCGCTATTTTCCGTGGTTTCTCCGATCAACACCTGCCGAATGCCGGAGCAACACCCCAACAAACGGGCCACGGGCCACGCGCGATCTTACCTGCTTCTTCCTCATCCCTTACACACACACACACACACACACACACACACAAATATATGTATATATATATATATATATATATATATATATATATATACATACACTATACTATCACACATATGGGCCGGCCGGTCGGAAGCTTGTCCTGGTTAGGGTGGTACCCCGCTGGTGAGAGATACCTCGTTGGAGAAAACCTGCAACCCAATGTGTAGGTCGCCGGATCGCACCATCTATCGGGGGAAGTTTATTGCCACCGAATATTCCCGATGTAAAAAGATGCACTACACTTACGTCTAATGACATTAGCCATTAGGGAATCATACATCATAAATTGTCTATTTTTATTATTTTTTGCGAATTTAAACTTAATTAATGTGTTTTAATACATTACATTCAATTACCCACATCATTAATTACACAATATAAGAAAAATCAAAGCATTTAAAACTTACTAAGTGAGGGAATTAATAATGTACACATGAATAGACATTAGACTCACAATACCTTTCCGCGAGAGAGTAAATTGACGTTATTGATTACAAATCATTTATTGTTCTTGTTTCACTTCTTCCTTGATCGTAATGATATGCCATTTTGCAACAAATAATAGCGCAGCTTAACGGTAATGGTATAGCTGATAGGTGACAGAGATTACAAGGCGTTTCACTAACGCCTTTCCCCTCCAAGTAATAATGGCTACCTACTTCAATTCTACTCGAGAATAATCTGAGAAATCTGGGATAAAAGCGGAGTTTCGAACTTATGGAGCCTAATTATTTGGTAAAATGAGTAAATGTGTGGCCTTTTTGAAATTTAAAACATTTCATTTTTTAAATTTTCTATCGGAGAGGATTGTTTGCTAATGACTTACTCTTCTCATTTTGTTTTGTGTAATGTTTTAAACATGATATACTCTAGTAAAAATGGTATTCATTTCTATTATACATTTGGATTTTCTCTACCAATATTACATTATAATATTTCATGAGTTTGCACAATTATGTGTGAAATTAAATTTGATTTAATGTCAATTTTGGATGTTTGAGGTTTCTGGTACGTCCTTCCAGACTATTTAGAGCTGTCGGAATGACTAAATTGCTTATGGATCATGGATTTTCTGGATCCAATATTATTTAAATATTTATTGAATAATTAAGGATGGGAAAAATTAAGGATAAATAGAATAAGGATTCATTAAAACAAAAATAGTACATGGTTGTTTTCGAAAGAAATATTAAAGTGAATGAACGATACCTAAGCAACCTTATTAATCAATTTTATTTCTTGTGTATTATAGTCAATAATCATTTCCAAATTTGACTTGAAAAATGGTAGGTGTCATTAATAGGGGACGGATTTTAATGAAATATCATTTTTTCTTCTCACTTTAGAACAGAAATTTATTTTATGTTATGACAAAAGGAAATTACCTATTTTTATATACCTTTTTTTTCATTTTTCTTCAATTTTGACTCATTTTCAAGACATTGTTTTTACCATTTTTGCCATTTTAAAGCATTTTTTTTGAGGATTTCATCGATGTTATTATTATTTTAACGATGCTGCATATAATATTTACGAGTTGCAACAAATGTTCTTGACAGAATCCTTGAGTTGTGTATTCAATGTCTTCACTCAGAAATTGTAATGTCAGCAGTTGTGAGGATGTAATCTAAGATTCCTGTGACGCCTTCAGCCCCATTGTCGGTTCGACGGATTTCACGATAACTAAAGGCAAATATTTCTTGATACAGTCCAAACCATACGTTCGCAAGCTGAGTTCACTTGAACGAAAGGAAGAAGCGGCGTTTACATCCATTAACTTGAGTTGTTCATCTGAGCTGGTTTTCATGAATGGTTTTACGTCATTTTTCTTTGCTTTTAGGGCATATTTAAAATATTTTAAGAATATTTTATTTTTATTTACCATTTTTGGTGATATTTTAGGTCATCAAAATCCGCCCCTAGTCATTATCACCACGAACTCGTCATCTCCCAACTTTAAAGAATATTTAATTTATAACGAATCATTTATTCAAGTTACTTGTATTCGTCTTGTATTGATATTCATCATTACAAGAGGATTTTTATGCCCTAAAAATCTTGAAATATGATTTTAAAAATATGCATTTATCAACAACAAATTTTGAAATACGCACTTTAATATGCAATTAAATTTAACAATATTTAATTTCCTCTGTACATCTTTCTTGATCAAATTCAGGAGAAACTTGGAAAGAAAACATTTTTTTGCAAACATAATATAATCTACCCGACTTAGCGAGATAAATAATTGAAGAAAATTTTCATCTTAGTGAAGTACATTATATATCTTGTTGTATACATCTTCTGACTGGTTTAAAAAATGTGTTATCAAGAAATATCCTACGTTTGCACAAGTATTTTATCATCTATAGAAAACAAAAAACGTAAACTGTGACAAGCTCTTTCGAATCAATAAACGCTCAAAAATAAATAGATTCTATGAAAAGGTGAAATGTTTTATAGATAAGACTGTTTTAACGAAATATGCAAAATATGCGTCTATAATTACTCGAATATGCACCAATAGGAAAAATCGACACAAAAAAATGCATAAAAATGCACTAACAAATTACTCTATATAGCATCATATTCTAACCATATGTCAAGATATTTCACTTAGCTATGCGCCGATGCAACGGACAAAAATATGGAAAATCATAAAACCCCGCTCCCTATTCGTCATAATCCAATATGTATTACAGAAATGAATCAGAAAACGGCAAAATTCAAGGTCTCATTTTCCATACGACGGGGATTTCCTATATGCCTTCGAACAGTTCTGGTTGCGATTGTCTCTTTATTACTGTATTATATATTTAATATGGTTATCTATAAACAATAATTTACTACAATGTATTTTTTCGTTTTGTTTGCAGGTAAGTGAATCCAAGGGAGCATTCATGTAGTGGATGAGAACCTAAATTAATTAACAGTACGTATATAAATTTTTTACTTTGATCTACTTTACTCTCTGCAAAATAACTTGTGTGTGTGCACTTATAATATAAGCTTCATATACGATATTTTTATAACATACAATAATGCCAACATACTATCTTGATAAATTATATGGTCTCAAAATTTCAGCACTTGAACAACTAATCATAGATAGCAATTTGTTGAACTTCGAATTTATCGTATTCCAAGAGGAAAGACACATTTCACACGGACATTAAATAAATAATATTCTAGTATCTAATATCCGATTTCACTGCTTTTGGTGATTTGATCGTGTTCTCTTGTTTTATATTTGTTCATTCAGGGAAAATAAAAATAATTCACTTCCGGTTATTTTGCCCCAAGAAAGGACAATACCTTATTGAAAAGTCAAAGGTTGAATTGTTTGATGTTCCTCCATTCGTTATTGACTCATTGTTACTTTCTTCTGCAGGCGACTTTCTACAGTAACTTTCTGTCTGTTTTTACCTGAGCCAAAGTATCTTATCACAAAAGGTTATCTTCATAAATTTAATTTTCAGTTGAAGCTTAGATGACGGAAATATCAATAAGTAGGTTGTTAGGTGGACTTGAGAAGATGAAAGTTTTTGTAGGATCCTTGAGTGATTGGCGTTATGTAATATAATAATAATAATAATAATAATAATAATAATAATAATAATAATAATAATAATAATAAAAATAATATTTTACTAAGAGATCGCATTACTATTGTTAGTAATATTTCATCATTTTTTCAAGTAAATGTTTATCCATTAATGGTCTCGAAATACTTAAATTTAAAAATAAAAAAATTATTTTTCATAACTACTATTCGAAATAACTGCGAGAAAATCGATGTATCTGCGTTTGACGTCGTGCACCTGACAATCTGTTGAAGTTTTTGAATTATCATTTAACAAGCGACATGCCACTTTTTTACGAAAGGGCTGGAGAGATGAGTTCTACGACGCTCCGGCAATATCGACTCAGCTGTATCACGAAAGGAAGCTACTGTCATCCGCCTCTAGGGCGCAGTGAACGGTACGTGGTACATAGCTACTTGAGCACTTAAGATCAGAAGGCTGCTGACTTCGAGATCAAAGAATAACTTCATTGAAGAAGTAGAATATAATTTTATTCAACTCAAAATGATTTCATTATTGTTTTGATAGGATTGGAATTTTTATGATCTCTCCCTCATTATATTTAATGTGTAAACCAGCATACATTTTATCATATTATGTGTAACTTCGAAAATTCAGAGCTCAAAGAAAATCGGACTGCTTACATTTGCTGCCTTTTTATACGCTTACTTCGCACTATGCGAAAATCAATTATTTACGAAATAATTTGAAGTAGTTTTTGAGAAAATCTTGCTTCTAAAATTTCCTTTATTTCATGTACAATTACGCGAAAACTACTCATATAGGAAGACGCCAAAACAATTCAAACTTTTGCGATAATCGAAAATTCATAATTAACAGTGAAAATCGAACCTACGCCATCTTTATAAGTGTATTTTACTCTTTTCTTACAAAACATTTAAAGAAAAAATTTTAAGCTGTTTTTGAGGAAGTTTTGAAAATATCCCGAGGGCTTCATGCAAAGTAGCCCTAATAATTAACGAATGTTTTTCAAAATCGCAGAGCTTCGACTCAGACCAGATCGACAAGAGTGTATTCAAATTGGAAAAAATCATACGCACAGTTTAGGCACTAGTGTTGTTCATGTACACCAGACAAACAGACAGACGGCTGGACGGGCGTTTTGCCGTCAATCGATTTTTCCATATCTAGGTCTCACAAAACAAGGATTCTGGGTGCACCATTTGTTAGAGGATTTTTTCTCAACTGGATTTATCAATTTTTTCGTTATCAGGGCCATGCAATAATAGAGTTTTTGCCGAAGCATCATTAGTGGACTGTAAGTTGTGCATGGTGTAATTTTGCCGACTCTTCCAATTCATCGAATTTTCTTGTTATATAACAATGAATGAAATGGAAATAGCTGCGTATATTATTCGAAAAAACTAGCTTTGTATAATAATTCGTTGAATATTACATTCAAGTTGCACATTTCTTCTAGTGGCAAAAATGTTATCGGAAATACAGTAACTTCAGTGTACCGTGCACATAGACTCGAGACAATAGATATTACTCATATTACTGCATGATGCATCAATGAGCATGACTTCCGCGAATACGGAGAGGGGAGAGAGAAAATAAATATATAAAAATAAATTGTAGAATAAGTTAATGATAATAATAAAGGAAATCTTGACCCGAATATCGCAGTTTTTTGTTGATATTCTCGATATGCCAGTGTATACAAATCAGTAGACTGGAAAGTTTCTAAGAATGGCTGGACAGCGGATGTAAATGAAAAGAATTGCTTGCGTAATAAATTTTGTGAAAGAGAAATAGCAATCCAGCCTTACAATGAATGTATTTATGTCAGGATGTAGGTTTTTTTCCATCGCATAAGAATATTATGTAGTGGAAACGTTTTCCTTAAAGAGAGTAAAGGAAAGAAGTCAAGAGAAAGTGACCCAAATCGATATAAATTTCCTAATGCATCCCCGCACCTCGTGCGAGACTACATTACCCACGGCTCGGAGAAAAGTTACTCGATAGAACGTCGTGCGCCGAGTCCTATTACAGAACGAAACGGACTGACTGTCGGCGGAGCATGAGAGCGAAACAGGGGAGGGGACGCAGTTTCATTGAGATCTTCAAGACATTGAAATGTCGAGAAAACACTTTCTAGTCGGTCTGCGCGCTATTTTGCGTGGCAGGCTGACCTCTTGTGAGACTCGAGGGCTACTTGAGTACAGAATGCCCGAGGGAGCAAGCATTGTAAGACTTGTACTAGAGGCAGACTCGATGGGAATAAACCTGACGCAAAATTCTAATTGCCATTTCTTGAAGGTATAGCTGGAAAAGGGTTCCTACAAATTCATTGCACATTCGTGACTTGAAAAACAAACATTAAAATTGAACATATTTTCAAAAAAGAAAACAATGTAAATCTTTATTGAATATTTTCACTTTAAATAAATAAAACGGAACCTCAGGAAGCAACGTCAGAAAATTAATTCCATCGCATTTGTGCGCGGGCGCATAAATACATGAACGTACAAAATGATAAAAACCTCGCGAATATTAGGATGAAGTCAATGATTGATAGATTATTTCGTGTTTCGGGGCACGTCAGCTGCTATGGTTATTGGTCCTGCAAGTGTTGTGAACGTTTTCTCACTGAATGTGGCTGTATCTTACCCCGTTGGATGATGAGATCCGACGCCGATTGGACTCACGACGAGGGTTTAGACTTGACTCCTTACATGTGTGGTAGTGTAGAACATGTAAGTGTAAACAAAACAAGGAAGAGGAATGAAAGATCGCGAACGGTCCGTGAGCCATTTGTTACGGGGACTGCTCCGGAATTCGACTGGTGTTGATCGGTGAAACCACGGAAAACCACTGAACAGGGCAGCTAGATTTCTCCTTTACGACCACCGGGACTGAACCCTAGGTCCTCCTGCTCTGAGGCACGGCAGTGAACATCAGTTGATGCCCTGAGCTATCGAAGGATGAAGTCAATCAGAATCCTTTATCTATATCTTAATCCTCTACAAAATACAATAGGATTACTTAGAGTTTTCGGAGTAGAACAAAGTATTATTTAAGTTTTCAACCTTACGATTCAGTTAACTTAAGACCTCTTATTAATTCTGACGAAATATTGAGAAATACAATAATGAATTGATAGGCGACAGAGATGCTTTGTTATTAAATTTCAAATCATAATTAATAAAAACAAATGTGCTTTGGAGATCGTTCAGCCCGATGAATTTTTAAACTGTAATTACATTATCAACTAATTGCATCATTTAATTTGTAAGATATGGAGTAAAAACAAAATACTACAATATCAAATATTTTTAGAGTTATATAGTTAGAAAGTCACGCATTATAAATAGGTCAAAATCTCGTGTCACATTTACATTCGGATATACTCTTATATTTATATTACGAATTAAATGGTCATACAATGAAATAAAAACAAAATAATATATGAAGTTAAACTATTTTTGTTTTGTTTTTGATATGAAGGTAATTCAATTTTAATAAAATATACGAGTATCTACTACCGTTTAAAAAATAAATCACTTTGAACTATGCCTAGTAGTAGTTCCTTAGTCCCTCTTCCAATAATAATAATAATAATAATAATAATAATAATAATAATAATAATAATAATATAATAATAATAATTATAATAATAATAATAATAATAATAATAATAATAATTATTATTATTATTATTATTATAACAGTAATCGACTTTATCAAATGTGCTCCGTAAAATGTAGTATACTATAAGTGCGGGAGCAACGTTTCCCAATAATTATGTCGGGTAGATTCTGTTTATCCACAGACAGGCGTGCCACTTGCAATCCAAAGGAAGGTCGTGGGTTTCATTTCCACAATTGATGCGAATTGTAATGGAAGACTTTTCACTGGAATGTCTTTTTTGTAGAAGTAGCAACCTCAAAAGAGCTCTCTTTTGGCGCAGGTGATAGCAGAACTCCTAAAGCCGTGGGTTTGATCTCTATAGGGGATGAGCATTATCGCCGCAGGGATTTTTACGTCGCTAATAATTTCTACTTTTAATGGAGGGGTAAAGTCATGAAGGCATGTGTTCGTTTGGCGCAGAGGATAGCGCGTTGGCTTCTAATCCTAAGGTCGTGCGTTCGATCCCCACAAGGGATGCAATTATTGCTGAATATTTATTTGACATTTCTACTAATGTGTTGCTTGTGTGAAAAGTAATAATAACATATTACTAGTCTCTTTGGAACAGATGTTGGACTTAGGATCCGAAGGCCTGGATTAATTCCAGCAAAAGATTAGTCTGGCTACCGGTGTTTCATATGTTGTTATAAAAATTATTTCAGACAGTTCTTACTTGCTTGTCCTTCCCGAAAATTATTTTTGGGTAATTAAATGAATCATTCAAATTCATGATTTTGCTTGACAATTTTATCGGGCAAATTCGATAGTTCAAAAATGTTTTAGGAATACCACGTATTGCATAGTTATAGAAGTAAAATTGCAATGAAATAATTTGTGCTTTTTCATATACTATTGAGTTTGGTGATGAAATTTCAAAAAGCAAATCTTATGGTTTACTGTGTTTACCAAGATTCTCGATGTTTACTCGTACATATTAATTAACCAATAATGTATTGCGAAAGCTAATTAACATGCAAGTTGCCTTTGTGACAAATATGATTAGAAATGATCTGCAAAGAAACTGAGTAAAGAAATTGTCACTCATAATAATTGTACATGAATGAGAAATGTTTTGACTTCCCTGAAATGCGGATTTATTACAAAATCCGGATTTATTATTTCACATGCCACAAAAGGTTTAAAGGAAACCCACCTAAATACTTCATTCTAAATATGTAAATGTCATTTCAGTGGGACCGACTTGTCTGTCCCTTTGGCGCAGTGGAAAGCGCGTTGGACTTCTAATCCAAAGGTCGTGGGTTCGAGCCCCACAGGGGATGCTTATTTGTGAAATTGATTTATATACTATAAAACACGGTAGTATGTTCTTCTGCCAAAAGAAATAGGTTGAGCCAGTTACTTGCAAGTTTACAACCAAGTGAGCTTGACTCATACTTTCTCATGGAAGAGAATATTGATTTTTTGACGTGTAACTGCTGGGGCATGAATTTCGTCTCCCTGAGTGTTCCAACGGGGTATTGCACCCTGCTGGGGGTATTGATGGTAACGTTAATGAATAATTATTTTTCATTACATTAAAGTTATGCAGTAATTTTTAGATACGTAGTAAACGAGATATGCTCGAAAATCAAAACCTCAAAGAACAAAATGTGATTATTGTGCATTTTATTAGATCTATTTATGCTTTTTGTGGTACACTGAAGGATAATGAGTGTGAATATTGTGAAATGTGTACATAATGTGAAGTCCTTTAATTGAAAATCCCCAAACGCGGTACGTTGATGGAGCAGATGATGACATGAATATAGTCCTCGTTTCGATGCTTACGCACGAGAACGTCAACTGTTATGAAAGCGTTGTTTGCAGTGTCCTCGAAGGAGCGATCGATGCGCTGCCCGTGTTTGCTTTCACGAACATACACATCTATCTTCGTCTAATTTACGTAATTACTTTCACTAGAAGAGGTGGCTCTGGGCATCGACTGCTGTCGGGTTCGAGTCCCGACGATGGCAGGATATTTGACATTAGGTAGACAGCTAGGTCGAGTTCAGTCGCTGTCAGGTGGAGAATTCTAGTGGCCGGCTACTGTGATCGGTAGTTTTCGTTGGTTTCTCCGATTAACACCAGGCGAATACCGGAGCAGTATTCTAACAAACGGGATATAGACCGCGCGTGATCTTTCCTTCCACTTTCTTGTCCTATCCTCACCCCTTACTTTTACTTACACTGACATGCACTACACTAACACACATTCCGGGAGAACATTCGGTAGCTTTGAGCTTGTTCCGGCTGGGGCGGTATCCCCCTGGTTTAAGATACCTAGTTGGAGCAAACCCCATTAACTGACGGTAGGTCGACGCCGGTTCTCACCATCCAGGGAGGGAAGATCACCGTCACTGAGGGAAACAATGCACTGCACTTGCGGGACTAATGACCTGAACTTTTTCTGGAAGCACTAATCAAACAATCCAATATACCTTATTACTGTCTCCATTAATATAACTTATTGGGCCGAATCTGAGGTTTTTTAAAATTATTTATTAACATAACTACAATAAATGTTACAAATGTTAGTTCTAACAATATAAATACTAATTTTTGTAATACACTTGGCCAACGTCAGAGATCAATAAAATCCATTTCAGGAAATAAATTACACTATAGAAAGTAAGTAGGATTCTTCTTTTTTAATCTGGATATTTTTCCAGTAGATTCGATGAGTTTTGATGCCTCAAATTTTTGTGACTCAGTAGTCGTTGATGTTTTTTTCTGCACTCTTTAATTACTTCTTCTACTGTGTTTGTGTTCAGGCCACTATGCAGTCAGTTCATACGCATATAAATAGGTGAATCTACCGCTTTGCACAGTATCTTATTCCGAATTTTCTTTAAAAAACTGACAGAGGCGATTCTAATGTTTAATATTCAAATACATTTACTAAATTAATGGCTGGGAAGGGGTTTCTTAGTGAGATTATAGATTGATTGATTGATTTTTTCGTGTTTCCGGGCGCGTCAACTGCTACGGTCATTAGTCCCGTTAGTGTAGTGCTTGTTTTTTCTCGGGAGATGGCGGTGATCTTTCCCCGCTGAATGGCGAGATCCGGCACTGACCTACCGTCGGCTAATGGGGTTTCCCCCTAACCAGGACTCTCCCACCAGCGGGGCACCGCCCCAACCGGGACAAGCTCTAAGCTCCCGACCGGTCTCCCAGAATATGTGATAGTGTGGTGCATGTTAGTGTAAGTGTGTGTGTGTAAGAGGAGAGATAGGACAAGGAAGCGGAAGGACAGATCGCGCGCGGTCGTGGCCCGTTTCGTAGGGTACTGCTCCGGCATTCGCTTGGTGTTGATCGGAGAAACCACGGAAAACTACCGATCAGAGCAGCCGCCGTAGAATTCTCCTCCAGACAGCGACTGAATTGACCTAGCTGAAAAGCTAGTGTCGAAAAAATGCCGCCGTCAGGACTCGAACCTAGGACCTCCCGGTCAGAGGCGCTGCAGTGACATCAGTTGATGCACTGAGCTACCGCTACCGGTGAGAGATTATAGACAATCAGTACACTTTGCAGTTAATGTAAAAGAAAGTTATTTCTCACTTTCCTTACGGCGTTTCATGGTCAGATAGGATCACATCTTACAAGTATAACAATCTACACATAACATACACAAGTACAAAAATCTTCGAGAAAACAAAACCATGAATTTATGACAAAATGCATACATAAATAATGTTACTTATTGGACCATTCATGTTCATTTTTTTAAATATTAAGTATAAATAAAATTGATGTGTCTGTCAGTGGTTTCAAAATAATTGCCCTTTTGTTCATTCATATGCTACCATGCTTTTGTACATTCATATGCTTATTTATTTTATATAAAACAATCGTTTTTAAAAATGGTTTTTATAATTTTTGTTTGTCCGTTAGTCTGTTCTGAGTAATCTCTTGAATAGAAAGGTTGAACCAGTTTTGTCACGGTTTTCACTGAAAGGTAGTGTTTTGTCGGGCATAAGAGATGTTCCTTTTATAACATATTACTTCCCTTACATAAAGAGGAATATTTTTTGTTTGTTTTTCATACAGATCTACAGTTTTATTTCGACCTCCATGAAATTTTGCATTTGTTTTGTTTTGAAACCTTCAAAACAAGAAAAAATTACTGTATTCATGATATCTCGCAAAAGTATCCCGTCTCTCTTTCGCACTTCTTAAAAGTAAATTTAAATGCACTCGTTCGCTTTCCACTAACATCACGAAAACGTTGAGGAAATTCACCAATGTGAATTAAACATTTTTTAACGCCCTACAAATTCACTACTTAATGCTTTTTGATTAATTAAGCTAGCGCAAATACACTTTGAGTAATGTAATATCAAAATTATTTATGAGAGTTTCCCGAGTGTATGCAACAAAGAAATCTGTCTACAGAAAATAGCAATAGGCTGTCTGTTAGTAACGATTGACTAGAAAGTTCCAATTATTGATTTATAGACAGTCAAATTATAATTTTTTTATTTATTATTACATATTAAAAACATAAATGGTTACAAGAATTTTCGGCAACGTTTCGGAGGTGAGGCGTACCTCCATCATCAGGCCGTGGCCTTACATTCATTTACACAGAATGTAAGGCCACGGCCTGATGATGGAGGTACATCTCACCTCCGTAACGTTGCCGAAAATTCTTGTAACGATTTATGTTTTAATATGTAATAATAAATAAAAAAAATTATAATTTGACTGTCTATAAATCAATAATTGGAACTTTCTAGTCAATCAAATCTGTCTACAGCCGTCATTGGCAACGAAGAGGTAGCAACGAAAATTGTGGCTTGAGATAACGGTACTCATAGGTGGGCGCAGTGCGGTGCCAGGTGACGCAAGTAGAAGAGGATCGAGGCAGTGAGGAATAGAGCTAGGTAAGTGAGAAGGGTCAGGGTGGATATGATTTGATTTGATTTTTTCGTGTTTCCGGGCACGTGAACTGCCTTGGTCATTAGTATCGTTAGTGTAGTGCATGTTTTCCTCGGGATATGCGCGGTTATGTTTCCCCGTTGGATGGCAAGATCCGGCGCCGACCTACCGTCGGCTAGTGGGGTTTCCCTTACCAGGACTCTCCCACCAGCGGGGCACCGCCCCAGCCGGGACAGGCTCTAAGCTCCCGACCGATCTCCCGGAATATGTGGTTGTGAAGTGCATGTTAGTGTAAGTGTGTGTGTTAGGGGGAGAGGATAGGACAGATCGCGCGCGGTCCGTGGCCCGTTTGGTAGTGTACTGCTCCGGCATTCGCCTGGTGTTGGAGAAACCACGAAAAACTACCGATCAGAGCAGCCGGCCTCTAGAATTCTCCTCCAGACAGCGACTGAATTCGACCTAGCTGAAAATCTAGTGTCGAAAATCCTGCCGCCGTCAGGACTCGAACTTAGGACCTAGGACCTCCCGGTCAGAGGCGCTGCAGTGACATCAGTTGATGCACTGAGCTACCGCTCCCGGTGGCCAGGGTGGAGATTAGAGCTAGGTAGGGGAGATGAGTCAGGGTGAAATCGGGCGGACATGGAAGGGACGCAGCACTGGCCAGAGTTGATCAAGGGCAGGGTAAGACTACATATGGAATTCATTACTTTTTCTGTCTAAAAGAATATTGTGATTAATAAATACTCGAGCAACGCAGAGTATTTCAGTTAGTATTTTAACAAATAACATTATTTGCGTATATTTTGTTTACATAAACCAATGGTTCGTTTTCTTCAGAATTTTTGTACCTGAAGATGAGGTCCTGTCTGGCCTCGAAATGCCTAAAATAACGATTGAAAAACACTCTTCTCTTCATTAAGCAACTGTAAAGCATTGTTTACTTATTGTAATTTTATTTAAAAACCCTACCCAGTCATTAATAAATATAATTGTACTGCAGAATCTATCTATTTAAAGCACTAAGGGTTTTCGTTTGGAAAAGCAGATATAAAAAATTGAGCTTTCTACTCAACCAAAGTTCGTAATTTTTTTCTTAAAAGAAAAGTAGAAGACTTCAGATGTGTTACCAGTCTTATTAACCAAATTTATAGTGTAAACATTACATTTTATTAATATTAAAATTGATAAACTTGCCATCACTTGCTCATTAAGTCGTTGGTTGTGCGATTTGCAATCGATTTATCGAAAGCAGTCCCCTTCCTGTGAGCGTGAGGTTAGTGAAGCGAATATAGCGAATTTTTCAAGTTTATAGATTGACAGTTTTTAAATGCAAAGATTAGTGAGTGAATGCAATCGCAACTTCCAGCCATCGTTTCACACTTGTGTTCCTTTACAAAATACTTTCAGTGATTGTACTCGTAGGGATGCATTACGTATTTGAGTTAAAGTAAATAGCAGATTTCCTGCTCCATACATTTCAGATCTTGGGAATTACCAAACCTTTCAATTACATTTTTAGAAACATGTTCAATTCTCTATTCACAATGAGTAGTGATTGAATTGTTCCAGAATTTGTAAACCTCACTCTTCCATTAGTCTTGTAGAATTATTACTCAAACACTTGAAATAAAATTTTTGGAGTTTTCAGTTTCCCTTATAGTGCATATATTGTATTTTTCTATTGTAACTTTTCTACCGTTATTCTTTTTATGAGAGTAATTGCAAGATCCAGCTAGTATTTATTAAATTCCTTAGCTTTGCTTCGCGGTTGCTTACTTATTGCTCTTACATTAACGGTTAAGGCCAGCGCGAGTGCAAAGGCTGTCCTTCGGAACGTATCCTACTTCGAAACCACTCTTCAGTTGCAATATTCATTTCCAATACTGTCACTATAAAAACCAATTAAATATTCACTTTTTAAACTAGTAAGCTCACTTTCTGACTCTTCGAAATAAATGAGAAAGCACCACTTCTGTCAGTGACGAGGTTGTATTGCCAAAGAGCGTGTTCTCGATATTAAACAGAAATGAGACAACAGTAGATATGCTTTCAAGCGAAGAAACGGGTTGAAGATTTCCTTATTAGCAGAGCATTTAAGCCTCGTTTGACCATCTCTTGTTATTGTCATTTACACGGATTTTGAAGAGGAGAAAGAGGCAGTGTTCGGGAAAACCCAGCGCACATTCGAAACTTACGACGCGCCAGCTGCTTCCGACTCGTCCGGGACGGCGACGAAGCTGTTGTGGACAGAAGCAGCGTCACCGCATGGTTGAGCTAGCAAATTGCCGCTCCAAGACAAAACTTTTTTGAAGAATAGAATTTTCATACAATTAAATTGAATTTATCTGAAGTATTGTCTCACATCCCGCAAAGCATTAATAATATCATAAGCGAGTGTCTTAAATATTCAGTGAACATTTTTGTAGGTACGTTAAATTTAAGTCTAGGAATAGTTAATGATTGTTGATCATTTAATTAAACTCCCAGTTGGCCAACATTTCGGAACTTTATTGTTCCCTCCACGAGTGTGCATGTATCCCAAAAACTTTTGAACCACTGGAACTGTTGTTTCTAAATTTTGCACGTCGACTTCACAAAGCATTTAACAATGAGGAAAAAAATCGCGGGGGGGGGGGAGAGTTCACGACTCCAAAATGTTACACCAAATTCATCTAAAGAGTTTCTTTCTAGATTTGATGCAACTCACAATGAATCTAGGTGATAGCATTGTTGCCGGGCGAGGAGGCATAGGAGGTGGAGCATAGGCAAAGGGGGGGGGGGTCAGAGCCGACGGGGTGGGAAGCAAGAAGATAAAAAGCAGAAGTTGGAAATGCAGCCGACCATGAGAGAGCAGATAGTACGGAGGAACCACGAGGCAACGAAGTCGGGCACTTAGGTCAGAAGCGTAAGCGCCTCAACGGAGACGAGAGGAAACGCGCGGAAAGCCCCGGCGCGGCGTTTGAGGGCGAGCGGGATGACGCCGCGCCGCGAGAAAGTTCCGATGCGGCGGCGGCGGCGGCGCGGGGTGTTTGAGGAGCCCGCACAAAGAAACGCAGGGGTGGGCGGGGTCTGCGTTTGTCTTCGCGTGTTTGACTTGCAGCCGGCAACTTTCTCGGGCGCGCGCGTGTCGCAGAGGGCCTCGTGGCGACGCGTTGCGTCGGCCGCGGCCCCGCTCGCCCCTGGCGACGCCGCCCGCCACGCCCCGGCGGAAGATCTTGTGGGCCGCCACACTCGCAATGACATTCTCCTTGTGTTTCTCTTGTAATTCTTGTTTAATGTCGTGAAGGCAGAGTATGCGAGACTCGAAGCCTTGTCATTCCAAAATGATCTGTGTTGACAAACAATCTTTATAATTTGATACAATAAATAAAGGACTTTGACGTAATAAATTTTAATTATTTACTGAATAATCTGTGTTGGGAAATATTGAATCCGCTTCTCTTTATATTTGTTGTGTGCAATTAAATTGGGGTTGTTAACATCTGAGAGCGTTTATATTTCCGAAGAAAACCAAATAATAATCCTTAAGCTATTGACTCCCTATTGCCTTTGAGAATCATATTTCTGCTCAATCCGGTCGTTGCTTAGAAATAAATAAATGACTTATTCTAACTCAATTTTCTGATTCGGCAGTAGTTTGTGTCAGTTGACAGAAGATGAAAACATTATGATATCCATATCCCATGAAAAATACAGACAATTGAAATGCATACAATGTAAAAAATGAAACTAGTTCAGATAATAATAATAATAATAATAATAATAATAATAATAATAATAATAATAATAATAATAATAATAATAATATGGGAATTCATTGTTTGTATCCAAACGCTATCTAACAGTGAATAAACGTTGTTTGTTACGTGAAAGAACGAAAAAAAACAAATCGATTATCATTTCAATTATATTAAAGTATTTCTTGCAGAGTTTGGAAAAATAAACGAGGTACAATAAATCCAATAAATTCGTACAGTAAATGTATGTGACTAAGATAAAAGCTGCTATATAACAAAACTTGATATTTTAGGAGACACTTTCTATAATACGTTGGTGTGTCAATATTACATTTTTATTTCAATGACGTGGCAAACTTACTAGTTTCCCAGAAACACCCTCTTCCCTTCTGTGTGGACACGGCCAAAACTTCCCTGAAATATTTTGACACATTGGCAGTGTAAGGAAAATATTAGAATCTAATTATTTACCTCTTACAATTTCGCACAAACCATATTGGGTTTGCCATTAATATATTATTTGCCACTGACTACACATATTACAGAGAATAAATTTATTTTTTTGTCCCATTGAGTTCTGCCTTATTGCGAGGGAAATGACGAGGTGACCTGTCGAGCCCTGCCTTGTGAACCGTGCAGGCCGGCGCCAGCGCTACGCACCGCGTATGGGCGCGGGGAGGTGGCGGGCGGCGCGCGCGCGGCGGGCCGCAGCCCCCCGCGCCGCCCCCCCCCCCCCCGGCGGCGCGCCCGAACCCTTCGGCGCGCGCGTCTCCCGGCGCCCAGGCGGATTAAGGCGCCGCGCCGCTCGAGGAGGTAGCTTCACCTCTCAAAAGCTCTGAAAAAGAAACGCCGAACGGCTGTTAATAACAATAATGGCTATTAAATTAATATATAATAATTAATAGCCAGGAAAATAAGCACCTACCATTAATTTCCAGAAAGTTGTAGGGATCTTCCTAAATATATTTTTATACTCCAATTGTATAACTCTGTCTTTTGATGGCTGCAACCTGTTGCATAATGATACTGATTACGATACAGATTTCATTACGATACAGATTTCATTATGATACAGATTCTTGACCAATCATAGAGACGTTTACATACCAAGTATTGACAATTAAAAACAAATCTCTTATAAGATCTAGATGAAAACTCAGGCGTATGAGCAACCCGCAAAACTCATTCCCCTGCACAACACTTACCGTCGGTCATAACTCGGAAATGGTGCGACGGAGGAGAATTTTTCGGGTTCCTAACACGTTTTACATAGTTCATGTCGTAGACCTCCCATCCTGAGACCTGGTGGAACGTTTTATTAAATTTTGGGATGGTTCCATCACCCTGTAGAACGTCTTGACACGAAGGCTAAAAGTTTTGTTTTCATAGTGAAGATTGTTATACGACTTTCAATACTATGATTTAAAACGTATTGCTCTCTGGGAAATGCAATATGTTGCGCAAAATTTCTTCAACCATTCTATAACATATCGCACTGTCTCAGTAATAGGGTTTTATTCAATTTTTGAAACGGACTAATATTTTTTTCAAAATAAATTAACATTGCGCGCAGATAGAACCTTTTGGTTCTGAATAGAACTAAAAGCTCTGGAAAACCACAAGGATCTTTATTTACAAATTGTTTTGCAGAACTCTTCATCAGCAGTAGGCTGGGCTTCATCATGGATTTGATATCTGCAATCTTCATACTTCATCATGGATTTGATATCTGCAATCTCCTTCGATAAATCTTTTCCTGGAGCTGAAACTTGTACTTTTGGTGGTTGTGATTGTTGCTTATCAGTATTTCTAGTTGTTTTCTTTCTGTTGAGCAATCCAAGCCTGGTAACCATTGGATGTATTATAGTAAATGCTAAAGGGGTCTTCTGCAAGAAATTGTGGCTGGGACACCTGCATGTATGTCACTTACTAACATTACTGCATGTATGGTTACTAACATCGGAATAACTTTATAAAGCAATTTTCTGTTGCAAGAGAGGAGCCTAAGAAGAGATTTCGAAGCCCAAACTTTAGAAACTCTCTGGCATGTTTCTATGTTCGATTGAATATTATTAACCTCTTAAATACAAGAAGGCCCAGGACTTGAGAACTTCATCATAATTTTTCTTATCAGACCATTTTCCTGAAGAAAAGAAGTCATGGCAAAAGAAATCAGGGAATTTCTATTTTGTGGAACATAACTTTACTTCAAAGTACATAATCCTTAACTTCTAGATACATAAAAAATATAGTATTTAAAATCTTAACAGCAGCACTGACAATGTTGTTTCCAGATCTACCACATAGTGCTTCATGCCACATAGCACAAAACCCTGTTATCCTCTGATGCATGAGCAGTAATATACTATACTTTTTTCTTTTATAAAAAAACCAACTCACATTTGCTCGAAGTAATGAAATGGCATTTTAAGGATTGAAACATATTACCATTTTACCACTTTCTCTATCGTTATTTCTCTCTTGACGAATTGAACATTTTTTATTTAAATGCATATTGCACTTTTTGACGAATCTTCATTTACTCTTTTTTACTAGTATATTTTAATTATACAATTATTGTGGATGTTAAATTAAAAATTCAGCAAACTCTCGCTCAAAACTGCCTACCTGAAAATAAAAGAATAATTTTGAAAGCCTGAGTGCCAAAAAATTTTGAAAACAAAAATTAATGCTTGTGAAATATAGCAGGAGGATCATCCGTAAACGAGGTCACGATCCTTTTCCGTCAGTGAATGCTTTTAATATAACCTGTCGACGTAGGTCCGTGAAGACAGTTTGGTTAGCCTGTGGGGAGAAAGTCTGCTCCGGCGTCTTGATTAGTCATCCCCTCGTGCTAACACATTAACGAATACTGAATAAGATATTAGTTTTTCTAAAATAATAGTCTGAAACGTGTAGTTCCTTATTTTGCTTTCTAGAATGATTCACGGTTTAGTTTACTTAATTACTTTCCTGTTTTCAGTGAAGTTCAGTTAAGTGAAACTATGAAGAGGAAAGTCAAAAAAGGAATATTGTTCTAAAGAAGTGCAAATGATGAAAACGATACTAAAATAAAATTGATAGAATACATGGAAATAATTCCAGATATTTCAGTATTTTAATTCGAAAGCAAAATTGTTATTTTGTAAACATGTGTACTTAAAAACCAGGTTGAATATATTTCATCCATAGACACTGAAAAGCACAAATAATCCGGTATCTCACAATGCATACATAAAATACAGTAAATATATAGATATTTAAAAAAACAGTTCATACTGCTTCTATACTGCTTGAATTAAATTTTATTAAATATATTTATATCTTTACAGAATTGAATCACTGTATCATGGTAATCTATAAATGTACAAGCTTCGTTATTATTGAATGAGAATTTGGGAATAAGGTAAGTGAGGTCTTTCCGACATTGCGGTTTTCACACACTTGGACCAGACGTTTCGTCAGCTGTTCGGTCAGCTGTGACAGTTCTCCAATCGGGAGCTTACACGTCAATATATGTAGTGACGCAGACGAAACGTCAGGTCCCAGTCTGTGAAAACCGCAGTATATACGAATGGCACATTTCAAGTTGACAGAATGGATATCGAAAAAATTGCACACGTGTTTTTAATAAGACGTAACATTAATCTCAAACACACTTCCTCTACACCAATGCGCTGCGATTTGAATCGCGGACTTCTCCAAACGACGATGCTCCACTCGATTTCCCCTATCTGCGATGCGAGAGGCTCGACCGGTTCCTTACGCAAGCTCAGCTGCATCCTTCCCCTTTCTCCGCTTGATTTGAGATAAAGCTCCATTTGATATGAGAGGAAGCTGGCGAAAGTATAACCCGCTAATAGAATGTCCGTGAATGAACACTTCGAAGAACAAACTACGATTAAGAGACAAATGTACCGTCAAACATTAGGAAGAACGGGAGAAAATATCAAAGGAAGTGGAATGAAAATGATTAGGTAGTTATCAACTAAAGACACAATTATGATTCAGCAAAGGATTGCGAGAAAAAGCATGCTCATAAATAAGCCTTTTTATATTTGTTTTATAAAAATAATATAGTCATTTGTGAAAATTATAAGTAGCTAAAAGCAAATTTTATAGGAAATAGCCATTTTTTATTAATTATCATATTAATTCGCCGGAGTTGACACTTAACAGAAGCCTTCTGATCCTTATATTACATTTCAGAAAAGTATGTAAGTATGTAAGCAACTAAAAGAATGTGAATGTATAACTTTTTACTGATCCGCGAATTAATCTATAAGCCAATAAACTAAATAATAAAAAATGAGGCGTATTATTCCAAAGAGATCTTAAGCAATGGGGGCACTGATTCTGTGTAATTTTCTTATAATAACGGCGCACCTTGCAGCCACCAAAAACACGTTGATTCTTCTGACTCAGCCTACTGGCCTTCGCATACTTTCTCCAAAAACGTTTGGTACAAGATCTCTCATCGTCCTTCATATGTCACATAATGTCTTCGTTGGATTCCAAGCATTCCAACAGAATTTTATAGATTTTTGTGAAAAGCTAGAGCATTCTGTTGTAATTATATTTCTCAGTTTAGAGTTACATTGCCCTAGATTACAGCTTACGGTTATCATTAGATATTTGTTTTATTTTCTCTCTCTCCCTCTCTGAATGTGTGTGTGTGTATATATATATATATATATATATATATATATATATACACATATTATTTATAACAATTATTTATTATTACAATTATTTACACAATTATTTATAAATAATTTGGGCGCCACACTTGAATTCCTGATTATCTATTACTGACTTTCGGATATATTATTAATAAATGTAAATCCCGCTAGCTCGGTCAACTTGTTCTTATGAAATAATTGTTGCTACTTACTCCGCAACCAATTACTCAATCTGCCGCAATCAATACGGAGTGGCGAGGAATCTGAAAATAATTCTGAAATGTCTACTCTAGGATTGCATGTAATGGAAAATGAGAATCAGCTTTCTTTCAAACTATGAATTATAATTTATTATGAATGTAAAAGTTATCAAACTATCATTGATTATTACAAATTATCGTTAGGTCATGACCATTTTTCTCGTTATTGCAATAACAGCGTTAAAGAACGTTTTATCCTTTCTTGCCTCTTCGCGCGCACGTCGCTCGATGACGCCACGTAGGGTAGACCAATCTTCCTTCTTGTTGAAGTCCACGATGATCAGCGACCAAGTCAGAACTTCCTCCAACCACTTCACAAGCACAGGTGGGCACCTATTTCAAACTGATTACTTTTTCCAAGTTGGAATAATATCCCTCTAATATTATTTTCTATCACCTAACCTGGTAATTCACAATTCACTGGTAAAATTTCTAAGTCAACTCTTGTAACTCCTCAGCGAAAATATTTTAAGTTCACTTTCCAGTTCGCTCATGAAAATATTACAAGTCCGTGTTGGCAATGGCACAACACGTAAATTTTACAAGTTGTTCACACGTAATGCGGAAATATTCTAGGGTCATGTTTAATGTTCACTCTCACGAAGTATCATAAGTCCCGATTTGATAATTAACCTCAAGAAATTTTCTAAGTTCCACAAATATAACTCGAACTTAATAAAGCGCGCAAGCGATCCGCTCACCACCACGACACGAGATGGAATGCCCTAATTCCCAATCTGTCGACCTTTCCAAGCTCGCTGTGTTTTTCTCTCTATTGTTTTGACAAACTCCACGATAGATCCGCTAACGTCGCCCTTATTATCCTATTTTAGAACCAATCACAACCTCGTGATCACTACGGTGCACCCTGCACCTGCTTCTAAACGAACTCGTTGTTTCGCGTTGCTACGGTGCCTCCTGTGTGTTTACCTCCCAGCTCTCACAGTTACTAAGGTGCCCCCGCACCTGTCTCAGGACGAACTTGCGTTGCTACGGTGTCATCTGCGCATCTGCACCATAGAAACCTATGTCTTTTGCAATATCTACAATATTTCGACCTTTATTTGCCTAAATAAATGTCCGTCATTTTTGGTATGTCACAATATATTATATTTAATATTTTTAAAATATCTGCATTTAATTGGAGAATAAGACTTTACATTTGATAGCACTTAGAACTTCTTATTACGAGGGAGTCGAAAAAAACGCTTCTTCGGAATATTATAATTTGTGCAATCAGTACCACCTTCCCAGCCATTCACAAAAGTTACTAACGATCAAACGAAAATATTTTAATCACTCTGCGAAACGTAAGTAAACTAATTTTTTTTCAAACTTATTCACTGCGGTCTTTATATCAAAATTGTTATGACAGGTCGGGTCACTATGCTGCCCAAAACTGCAAACAACAAAAAAACTGCGCAATTGATGTAATATATTCAAAAAATTAATGATAAAATTTAAAATAGGAGTGGCGTCATTCGGTTGACTTACCTTTTTGTTTCATTCATTAGTAACAAAATATTCTTAGGCATTTGTTAAGTATACGATTTTTTAAGAATTCTACGTCTTTATAGCATTCAGGTATTTAGTGTAATTTAAACACTTAAAACTTCGCTTTCAGAACATTACACTTTCGTCACTTTATCATTGAAAAAACTAGACATTTTGTGATTTCTATTGTGTATGTTGAGATAATTTTCCACAACGCGGTTGTGGCTTACTCTTGCCGTTTTCTTTCATATGTCAACAAATAACCTGACCCCTTTCACCTTAATGCTCAACAGTTACGTTTCACACAATATTTGGCTACCCTAGAAGTGACAATAGTTAGATATACTGTTACCATTATTATTGTGTTCGTGCAGTGAATGTGAATCGCGGGGGAAATTCCTTGCTGTGCGTCCCGAAGCTTATCTACACAGTGTCTGCACGCCTGGTGAGTGGAACCCACCGTCCGGGGAAGATGCATATCGTCCGGTTCCAAGTATAGCTCCCGGGGCGTCTTGTCACATTCCCGCGCGCTTTCCGCTTCGCGTGGCCGACCTTTGCGCCGCCCGAATTGCGCGCGCCCTTCCCTTCCCGCATCGATCGCCCTTGAGCGCGGCGGCGGCCCGGCTCCCCGGGGGCGAAATGCCGCCCCGCTCGTGGCCACGTGGCGCCGAGGGCCGTGGCGCCGGCGAATCGAGTTTCGAACTATGATGTACTTAGGTGCGAGCTTATGCTCCCGTGGGGGATGCAGAGGAACTCAGCCGTGAAATTGGCATTCATCTGCACGACACAGTGAGTAGACATGCAGCTTTCAACTCCTCTGATCACCATTAAAAAATGTTGTTTCTTGCTTGCATTTAGTAGAATAATCGGAGGGAAATTCTTTCTATGTGCTGTGTATTTCGCTTTGAAACAGTGTGAGATTTATTATTTTCTATGAAAGTTATGGAATTCGCTCTTTTATAGGTAAAATGATGTTCTTGGAATAATGAACCTGTTCTTCTGAACGGGACATTTAAATGTATATATTGCTATTGTTCGAATTCGTAATTGGATGAATACATATATACAATTTTTCATAAATAATTTTATTCGCACGCCTGATGACTCTCGTTCAGAAAGATAACTAGATAGGAATTGTTTTCTGCTTGCTCAGCTCAGTTTGAAAATGGAAAGTTCGTTTGTAACAAGAAATTAGGCAGCAATAAATAAAGTCTGCATTAAGTTACGTCATTGAAAATGTACAGTCGTTGTAAAATTAACCTTTAATTACCATTTGACAAGTTGCGTATTCTAAAGGAGATACTTCTGTATCTCCTTAAGAGCAGATTAATGACCGGAGAATTCGATGGAACAAGGTTCACGTGAATAATGTATTAGCTGTGTTCCAAAGTGCGTCTTAGATATTTCTTTCAATGGCATGGCGAAACTGTTTCCAATGTTCCTCCCACGTTCTCAAAGAATTCGAAATGGAATTGTTTTAACACATGAACGCCCACTATCTTCACTAGAAAACGCACATTTTGGTCATCTTAAATTTGTTTCCTTGCACAGATTTGCGCTTTTTGTATCATTACTAGATACAAACATCCTATTAAAAAAAAAAAAAAAAACAACTAGTTTTGATATTCCTAAAAGCGAGCTGATGATGTAGCCGACAACGCTAAAGCATTGCACGCTCTTGGCCAGGGCGTATTCATCCCTTGCGAAGCGACGGTTAGAATGAATGGTGCTCCGAATTAAGTCGAATAACGGACACACCCTTCTTTGTGTATGGTATCAATGGAATTATGATGGGAGTATGCGTTGTGACTTCCAAGAAAGCGTTGCAATAGACAAAATAATCGAAATACTATTTAAAAAAAGCAAAACAAAATGAAAGTGCAAAATACTTTTTTCGAAATTTTCTCGTAATTTTGAATCAGGACTGTCCGGAAATTTAAATTAGAGGACGTGTGACAAAAGCGTTTCTTGGTCTAGTCTTACAAAATTGTTATATTGTAATTGTTTGGAGAAAAAAATATTACGCACGCCTACTAATTATTTAAGCTAATTTAACAATTATTTTATAAAGGTTTACCAAATTTCAGCAATATAATAGGGATTTTATGAAGACTGTAATAGAAAGGCTGGTACTCTTGGCTGGTACCCCCCCTCCACAACACAACACAAGCCAATCCCACTTTCCTTGCTATGGTAGGTTAGGTAAAACCGAAGAATTAACGGTTTTAGACGCTTTACATTTAAAAAAATTCCCGTCCCATCTACTTCACCCAAGTAAATTACACGGACTTGGCGATTCATTGCACTTTTCGTCTCAGGAACCTTTAAACCGTATTTTACTAACGATACCTCGATATCGCATGTTTAGACCGATTACAATGCTCTGCCTGTTAACTACCCAGCTGAGGAAAAGTAAAAATTGAATCACGTGCAGTTGAACACAAATACACAACAAATACAAATGTTTTCCATCCATTTTGCTACTTCTTCTTTGAATTCAATTGAAAATTGAACCATGTGGTCATTTGTAATAATTATTACCTCATCGCATCAACAGCTATGAAGGATCGGTTTTTATGTTTCCTAAAGAGCGCCATGTGGGACGTGTTGGCCCAATGTGTGGTGCTGCTGCGCGGCAGGCGAGGAGTGAGGTCCCTCCGCCGCTCGGGCACGGCCCCCTTGTAATTCCAATGAAGCAGCCAGACGAGGGGGCGCTGGTTATCTCAAAGCAGCAGGATGCGCTCACGAGGCGTTGATGCTCTACGAAGAAAGATCAACTTCCATTGGACGTTTTCTGCGACTAAAGATCTTAGGGTGTAGGATTTCTTTTTGATAAAAAAAACTGGTCTAATAAATTTTGAATTTGACTTTGGAGGTCAAGAATGATTTCAGGCGCAAGATATTTCCTAATTTGATGGTTTGGTAACTTTTTTCTGGGATGCGATTTGTTAGCAAACTAATATGCTGTGCTCAGAGAAATGACTTCATGGTTTCTTTTCAACTTCCTTGGTGATTTCTCCTTTGTATAATGTCCTATGTCTAATGTAATATGCAATGTGCAATGTTAGTGTTATATTGAATGGTTAGATACTTCTGTTGTTGCGGTTTCAATGTTCTAATGTTTTCTTTACGGCATGACCTTTTATTTACCTGCAGTTGCAAACAATACTGTTTTAAGATACATCAAGTTTATTTTAAAGAGACTAACAAGATAGATAAAGAATTGGCACAAGTTACTTTCATAATATAAAATTCTAGTAGTCAAATACGTATTTTTCTTCATATACGAGTACATAACACACTTCAAAAGGAATTGGAAGTCTTGTGGATTTATTGACATTTGAATCGAATATTTGAACTGAATCTAGACGAATGTAGGTAACTGACCCACTGCAACCGGATAACACTGCATAAGATTCGACTATCATGCATTTCATTCGAATGTTTTGCTAAACCTTCCCCTTTGAATGGAGATATTATTCCTGCACCTTAAATACAGAATTAAACAAGAAGAACCTTTCCTAATACGGAAGTACGTGTTGCACTCGACAAGAACGGTCACTTTCATTAGACACTGAATCACGATTCTCTGAAAGATAAAACCTTTCATTCAATGAAGAGTGAATTCTATCTCCACGCCGCAGCGCCTAACCCATGTAAATTGAATGAACACGTACGGAGGCACATGTAACCCTTGACAGAACATCTGCCGGTGTGTGAGCGGTCAACATCGTGCATCGCGTGTGAATGGCACGGCGCTCCGCGGGACATCTTCGCATCGCCGCCTTAGTGCGGTGCTGCTGCCCTCGATGCGTCAGCAGGTGCTTAGTAACGGGAGCCGCTCCCTTTCGCGCCGCCCCCGCCTATCGGAACGTCGAGCGGTGCCGGCCATTCACGAGAACGCGAGGTAGAGGAGGCGCAAACGAGAGTACTAGGTAGTGGGACAGATTAGGCAATGACTTTTCAAAAGAATTCAAACATTTAAGGTACATTGGTTCATAATCAAGGTTATATATATATATATATATATATATATATATATATATATATATTATATATATACTAACACACCCACCTATTCTACCTTCCACACATGTTGTGGGCGTGATAGTATGAATGCTCGTGAAGCGAGCTTAAAATTCTCAGGAAGCAGGATCTTTTGGGTATGAGAAAGGTCTGAACCCTTGACACAATGAATCAGATAAAATACGAATAAAATGAGCATATATTCGATGAAAAAATTACAGTGACACAATTATATAACAGGATAATGCACTTTAAGTAGTTCGTCACTGAAAAAAAAACAACACAAAAATGGCAAAACAAAAAAAAATTGGCGTCACCTCGACTGCCTGAACACACTTTCACCAATTACAATTTACAATTTGCTCATTCCTCTTTCTGAATTTTCATCTACCACGTTATTTTACTCTTTCTACTCTAGTTTTTCCGTGCACGGCTTTTTAAAATGAATTTTACAGTTGTTTTAAGGTATCCCGTTCACAGGTGCTAGCCTTGGGTTTCGCAGTCAATATAATACTGAACTTTAAAGAGAAAAAAAACAATAAAACGTAACATACACGTTACTTAAATCTTACCGTTTTACATATCATAGAAAGCAATGACTTTTAACACAATTCAATAAACTGACTTTTCCAGATAACATCAACTGTACAACATGTGAAAATCATGAATTATTTAAGTAAAATTGTACATGGTATGGCCTCTTTGAATGAATGTAATGACACGTGCAGTAAATGAACTTTAAACTGCCAGTCACATCGTTCGGAATTCTTCTCCCACCTATTTTGAACTCTTCACCCACTTTTAACGCGAATTGTCGTCATTTCCGCATTCTTCCAAAAAAGTTGCCAGTTCTTTTACCGGTAACCTTGGGGATTTTCTGCCGCTCGCAGCCCCGCGTCGCCACTCTTCTCCGCTTCTGCCCACGACGTTACCAGTTTCCTTCCCTCGAACTCGGACTCCGCCAAGCCTCCAATTTCCACACCCTTATCCCGTTCTCCGGACTCGTACGAATCTCGTTCCAGTCCAAATCTTTCTCACCTACGCTTCCTCTTCCTGGGGTCGTCTTCTTCTTCTGCCGCGCCTCGTACAAGTTTGTTGCGCTTCCAGCCTCGAATAATTAATGTTGCTGAAGTTATGCTTTAAATGCTCGGCCTACCTACCAAACTTTGGGCATGTGTGGTCTCAGCGTGCAATATGAGATGCTGGATTTAGTTAATGTCCTTCTGTGCGAAGTTTACAAATTTGAAATTACTTCGAAATCAAACAGTCACTTCACTTGCTCTCTCAAATATTGTGAATGTTAATGCGAAGAATGTTCGTGCACTCCACTTCTTAATTACATCACTTTCGCAGATACGCTTCTCAAACTAACTTTTAACTACCAAGTTAAAATAAACTCCTATGCTATCCAGTTACAATTGCCTTCCGAACTCAGTCTAGTCGCCGTCGCTGCTGCAATCATAGAGGGCTCAGTCTAGTCGCCGTCGCTGCTGCAATCAAAGAGAGTTCCTCCGAAGCGCGCCGCAATACTTATGGTACTGGGGATATTTTTGGAGGGGTGAATATTCTCCTCTTTTCGTGACTTCTCGGAAAAACATTCGCTAGTTCGGGCGTCAGAGTTCGAAAAGCTATGGGTAGATGGCCGTTACCAGCCATCGCCCCGTACCCTACTCCTCTCTGTTCGTGGGTTCTTTTCGTAGCTGATGGTGCGTTATGGGGTTGTCTAATCCCATGACGTCACAATATATATATATATATATATATATATATATATATATATGAAATTGGTCCACATGGACAGCGTATAAATTTAAAAAAACCATATATCTACAACATGGATGAAATTGAAAATATTGGAGACATAAAACATGGGAAGTACCAAAAGAAGCTCCTCCTCACGTAGATATTGAAGAAATGTCATTGTTTAATAATGTGGGAAACGTCTGCTGAAATTCAAGAAAATATAATAGAAGTCCTTACCTTTATTTAATTAGGTTGGAGATGACGAAGAGTGAGAAAATGTAAATGCGTACTACGAAAACGACCTATCAGTGAGCGGATTTAAATTGATGTCACCCATGGCGGTAACTGTGTACTATCCTTCCGTTCTTCCATCCGTACTGATTGATTTTCTAATATTCATATCCCCATCCTTAGCGATGACACTTTTATAATAATATTTCTCGTAAGTTTTATTTTGTTCTTTCTACAATGTTCACTGCTTTAAGCTTAAATAATAATTTTGAAGTTTTCCGAGTATGATTAAGAGTAAAGTTAACTGGTTTTCTTAAGCCTTTCAAGTAAAAGTTACTTTCGCTGCCACGCCCTTCGGATCTGCCTCCATGCCCTCCGTGCCCTTCAGAGTGACGCCAGCGCGCACCAGACGGGGATGCGAGTTGGTCTCGTGAGTCGGACGGGATGCGGCGTTGGCGGCCACGGCCCGGCGGCGGCGGTGGCTCACCTTCGCGTGGCGGAGCTCTGGCGTCACAGCGTGCGCTAAATGTCACTCGGCGGCGACGGCGCCGACTCACGAGCTGCGAGCCGGGGGGGGGGGCGCCCGCCTCCAGACTCCACTGCTGACCAGCGCCAGCGCCGCCGCCCCCACCGTCTGTCTCCCCGGCCATGCTGTCTCGTCGCCCAGCTCTGGGAACTCGGTGACACGTGGTAATGTGACGGGCGATGGACGTTGCGTACAGTCCGAAAGAAAGGAATGCAGTACCCATTACATGGCTTTCCGCGTTTCTCTTTACTGGAATACGCGAATTAATGAAATACGCGAAATAAATAATGTGGAAATGCGTGAAACTGCAATAAAGTTATAAGTGTAACTAGCTATAATGGAAATGAATTTGATATATTTATAACCAAAAGTACTGTGACGTTATTTCAAACTGTTTTTGCTCTTTTGTTATTTTTTTTTGTAACTCATTTACAAATCTTAGATATATCTTTAGTTGGAAGATACTCATCTGGGGCCCAAACTGTCCGAAAGAAAGAAGAGTGAGAATATTCCAATACCGCATTTTTGTTAAAATGGTTTGCTCGAAAGACCGGGAAAATGTTTTGCGCTAGTGATGCTTTATTTCCCAGCATAATTCAAAGGCATATAACCGGAACTACTAATACGTAACTGATAACGTAATGCAACATTTTTCTCCTGTGACGCTTACGTAGTTAATTGTCTGGATACCGTTTGTTGGTCTGGATTCCGTTCGCAGGAAAGTTTCCAACAAGAGAACATATTTCTTTGCTCATGATGTCCGTGCTTACAGCTAATACACTTGAGAGTGAATCACACATCCCAACGCAATAGGGCAGGCCTCTCCCATCGGCTCTTCCTATGCGCGAGATTCCGAGACACCGACGTGCGCCGAACCTGAGGCCCCGCCCACTTCTCGCTGCATCCTCCGCGGCCCCAGCCGCTCTGCCTACGCGGAGTCTCTGGCCGTCCGCTTTCGGGTTTACAGCTGCGCGCCGGCTTTTGCAAGCGCCGAGAGACGTATAGACCTGGCGTGTTCGCCGAGCAACAGCCCATCGCTTTCAGGAGTTTATGAATTTGCGTGCAGGTTCTCTGGATTCACGTTTTCCCCCTCGACCCTACCTCGGATCGCGATCCTGAACGTAAAATGCGCTTGAGACGAAATCGAAAAGTGCTTTCTGTGAGTGCGTGACACATTAATTTTATGAGTCTACATTCTCCTGCCGGTCCAAAATTAGAGAAATAAGCGTAATTAAGTGCTTCTGAAGTGCCGCCAAATGGTTAAGCTTACGGATTCTGGAAGCACTTTCCGAGTATGTTATTAATGAGTATCTTGTGGAATGATTTTCACTTTTTGATGGCTCTACAGTATTCAGATACAAAAATGCATTTCCCAATACTTCTTTTTTTATGCTTTTTTCTGAACTGTATCATTGGAGATTAGGATGTCAGCATTAAAAGCTACTTCTCTGTTTAAGACTTCTTTCACAACAGATGATTCTTAAGTACTTCAATTTGTACAATTAATGTTGCAAGGTGCTAGAAAAGCTGAATGACAGCTTTTCTTTATGTAACTAACAACACGTAACTACTAGTTTGTAGAGAAAGCTAATTTGTAAAAAATTAAGTCATATTTTTCTGCTCTTTTGCTCCATTATTCACTTTGGTACTTCAAGGTACCTGCGAATACATTGCCAAACAAAAAAAATCGTCTTCTATTTTATTTGTAGCTTTTAAAAGACTTCCTTTCGAAGGCGAGGATCAAAGGAGTAAGAATACATTATAATTCCTGCCCAGAAAAGATTATTTCAACAAAGTAAGCATCCGCTGTCTTCCCCAGTGGCGCATTGATTAGTGCACGGTACTTATAGGACAGTAACTAGGACATGCCAGGGCTGTGAGTTCGAGCCTCACCTGGGGAACATTTTGTACCAATAAACGCATGAAAGCAGTATTGCAATATAACAACAATATTTACCAACAAGCCGAAAACAAATAACAGGAAAGAAGAGGCAAAATCCCCATATTTATAATCAATTTAATTAAAGAAAAACGAATATTAAGAAGGAAATTGCAGAAAACTTCAGACCCTTTTAAAAAACACAAACTAAATCAAGCTCAGAGAAAAATAAAAGCAAATACAGACCAACACAGATTTAATAGGTTCCAAAAATGCATTGCTCAAATACTGAAAGTACCTCGTCACTTATGGAACAAAGTAAAGAATTTAAATAAAGAAAATAATAAATAACATCCCTTAAGAACAACAAATAATCTAACAACCCTAACGGATAAACAAAAAGCATCGGTTTAAGCCAGTAATTTCGAAATGACATTTATCACAAATAAACCGAACATTTTAAGGGCACATCATCAAAGCCCCGTGGTAGTGTCAAGTAGGCAAATTAGAAACGAACTTAAAATAGAAAACTGAAATATTTATATGAGAATATCTGTAAAAAATTTAGGACTTACTAAAGGTAGATTGTTAAAACCTTCAGTCTAAGTCAATCAGCAAAGATTAAAATAATTTTAATGCACCCCTGGGATAAACTACGCACACCATAAATAAAAAAATCAATTAGCACACAAGTTGAAAATAAACGAGCTTTAATTAAACAAATATAACCTTAAACAATAGAATGTTACAAATTCAAAACAAAAAATCCAAATACTAAATTAAGACAAAACTAACAAAAGTAAGAGGAAGCAACCTACCTTTGCCCTAACCCAGTTCCGTCAAATCTGTGTAAAATCAATGGATTAAACAGATAGTAAATAAAGATGTTAAACAACGTAAAGATGCGTAAGAAAACTTACGGATCTTTAACGAAAGTGCGTATCGCGATCCGCGTATCTGTCGCAATCTCCCGTCGCAGCAGGCGTCGCGTGGTGCAGGCGCCGCGGGCCGTGCGTGCACATTCCACGCTGCACCTTTCGCTGCAGCGGCGCCGGCGCAACGCGGTGCGGGCGCGGTGCCCGCTGGCCCCGGGCCGCTTTCTCCGCGAGCGGGCCTCGCCTCTGCCGCCCCCGTCGCAGCCCTCGCCTCGCCCCCGCCCTCGCCCTCGTCCCCGCCCTCGCCCCGCCCTCGCTTCCACCCTCGCCCCAGCCCTCGCTCCCCTGCCCTCCCGCCCGCCCGCCCCTCGCCCCCGCACTCGCCCCTCGCCTCGCCCTCGCCCGCCCGCTCCACCCTGCGCCCCTGCACCTCGCCCCCCTGCCCCCTCGCCCTGCCCCCCTCGCCTCGCCCCCCCGCCCCGCCCTCGCCCCCCGCCCCGCCTCGCCCGCCCTGCCCGCCTCGCCCCCTCGCCTCGCCTCGCCCTCGCCCTCCCCCTCGCCCTCGCCCCGCCCTCGCCTCGCCTCGCCCTCGCCCTCGCCCTCGCCCTCGCCCCTCGCCTCGCCCTCGCCCTCGCTCGCCTCGCCCTCGCCTCGCCTCGCCCTCGCCCTCGCCCTCGCCCTCCCTCGCCCGCCCCGCCTCGCCTCCCTCGCCCCGCCTCGCCTCGCCTCGCCCGCCTCGCCCTCGCCCTCCCACCCGCCTCGCCCCGCCTCGCTTCCACCCCGCCCTCGCCCCGCCCTCGCGTCACCCGCACTCGCCCCGCACTCGCCCCACTCGCCTCGCCCCTCGCCCGCACTCGCCCCTGCCCTCGTATCCGCCTAGCCCCGCCCTCGCTTGCACCTCGCCTCGCCCGCCAGCCCCCCCTCGCTTGCACCTCGCCTCGCCCCGCCCAGCCCCGCCCTCGCTCACCTCGCCCGCCCTCGCCTCGCCCTCGCCTCGCCCTCGCCCTCGCCCTCGCCCTCGCCCTCGCCCTCGCCCCCCCCCCGCCCTCGCCGCAGCCTAAGATCGTCCCGTGCGCGCCGCTTCGCAGCCACTTTCCGCCGAAGTTCCTCACGGCTGCTCCTACTCGGGAAACTTGGCTGTGCAGAGGCAGGCTTAAGTGACATTAGAGCATCAATGTTTAGTGCTCAGTGCCTTTTGACACGGAAAAAGTTGATTTCGGAACAAACACGTTCAGAATAAGTAAATTACGAAAACTATAGATTATATCAACGAGTTAAGCTGAATCTGTACAATTTGCTGTAACCTTCAGGCAATACGGCTAAACCATTTCATGTCTCACAATCAAAAATGTCGGATTTTCATCAAATTTCATAGGAGCGATACCGAAGGGTTTTTATTGACATTCTGTACATTATTTTTTTGAGTTAAAATTCATTGAAATATTTCTCGTACGATAAACAGGATGAGACACGTAACTTTAGCATCTCCTGCAATTTGTAAACGCTTGAAGGTATTGCAATGTAGTTTTCGCAGAAGTGCATACGAAGAAAGAAAATATTTCAGCCGGTTTTGAAATAATCTTCTTTTAAAATTGCTTTCATCCAAAATTACGCAGACGAATCAAATTTTAAAAATTTACATGATCTAATTTAAGAATCTATTTGTAAGAATAAATTTCATTAAGGAAAAAATCCATCTTCTATAATGTAGTTGTAGGAAGTCGCTGAAAAAAACTTTTTTCGAAAATTCAGATTTCAACGAAAATGAGATTTGCGCAATTTTATAAAGCGTTCTTTGCTCCGTACGAAAAAAAAATAAATCTACAAATGTCGATCCAATATCAATTTTGGAAAATACTGTACGAATCGTTTAGGCGCAACTGTTGACCATGGACCTTGGACCGTTGACAGTCAGTTGTTTTGCAATATAAAGGTTCCAAGGTTCCGAGGTATGGATGTTTGTGTGTAACCGTTACCGTTACCGCCAATGTTAGCTAATAAAGGGTTGGTATATGACCTTAGTAGTTGAAAAGCGACCTTAAGTAAATAAAAAATAAAGAAAAACATGTTACAGGATGTACAATTTACTATCTACAGGAATAAGATTTATCTACTCTTTTGTATCAGAACCGCACAATACGAGCTTTTCTTACGAATAATCGTCACGTTCCGCTGTATCATTACAATACTTTCCTTTTACAGCGTTGTAAGCTACACAATTAAAAATAGCTTTTAAGATATTGTATCTGCAACAAAAATATCATGGTGAAGCCTACACTATTTTCGTACTAATGTTGGAGCATGAGAGTGCATTCCCATGTATATCTGGGCTCATGATAGAATGAAAATAATATTCATCCCGTTTCCATCGCAATGAAAACTAACCTGCACGAACACAACATGAAAACGTCAAGGCTGTGGTTCCTGCACATGTTTCACCAGAGGCAAGGTCATTAGTTGGGTCGTGGTAACATGCGTTCTCAACTTCTTAGTGATGCTTTTGTGTTGTGCGCGTGTGTGTGTGTGTGTGTGTGTACATTCTACGTCAACACATCTCTTTAAACCCTGTAAATTCTACCTTTCTTTGCAAGCTAACATTTTTTGTGGAACCTTTTCTTAATTTAAATATTTGATTTTATTTTCATTTAACTGCAACATTTCACATTGAATTGTTCTGTCTGAAGATGTATCCACCCATAGAACTGTCGATTACTAGTAGAAATTCTAATGCTATTGAACGATTGAAAGAATTTATTGGGGTTACTTACTACGTTGTCTCATTCTTGTTTTTCCAATGTTCGGAATACTCTCTCCACACGCGTGAGAGGGAGAACGGGTTTTACTAAATGTTCATTGTGTACTAAGACTAAGCCGAAGCTTCTCGCCACATATTTCTTATTCTGGACGTGGAAAAAATAAACTCATGAATGAGAAATATGGAACATGTTCTAACAAGCTGTTAAATAAGTTTAGGCTGTTATTTTTTACTCTTCCATAATATTTCATTCCACAAAGGTTGCTTTGAGAACAATACACGAACCGTGCGATCCGGTTGGAGATAGGGTTTCAAAAGTTTCTTTGACCTCTCCGTTTTTATGGATTCGGTGTTGACAGGCTTATCGGACATAAATGAACATAGGTGTTTGTCGCGGTCTCTCCTTCAGATATATGAGGTGAGATGAGTCCGGGCGTAGTGCAGACACGCAATCATTTCAATGTTCTTCAAAGAAGAAGAAGGAGAAGGAGACGAAGAGGAAGAAGACGAAGATGACGAAAAAGACGAAGAAGATGAAGACGAAGATGAAGACGAACAGGACGAAGATGAGGACGAAGATGAGGAAAAGACGAAGATGAAGACGAAGGAGAATAAGAAGAAAATTCGAATCAGTTTGAATAGTTCTTGTTGGATGACACTCACCTCATTGTCAGTTATGAAATTTTATAAAATATTGCCCAGAGTTCCATCACTGAGGTAAAAATATGAATTACGTCAGACTAACAATGATATACATTGATTACAGTTTTGAAATCTAAAATAAAAGTTGAAACCAAGAATGTAAGATAAGCCTGGATTAGTACGGCATAGCATGTGTTGTGCTCCATGAAATTTTTATTAAGAAATTGTAAGGGTATTTTCTTTAACACACGTCTCATCGAATAGGATTGAAAAAAATTGAAAAAATAGCAACAACTGAAAGGTAAATTGTATAATGGGTAATGAGATGACTCATGTCATTTCAATATTCTCAACGATCAAAATAAAAAAAAAGATAGGATTGAAAAACGAAAACAAGCAGATGTATAGCGAGCAGATCGCTATAAAATGTAATAGAGTTTGGAGTATAGCAGATAGAACTTCAACAAACTTTTGAGTGTGAAAAGAACGCTACAAGCTGAAACGAAAATAAAAGTGTTCATGGGATCCAGACATCGTCCAAGTACGTTGCGCTGACTGCAAAAAGAGAAGTGTCGATTCGGTGGCCGAGATCGCTAAGGCAGTAATGTCGTAGCGATCTTCGACTGAAGGGTCACGGGTTTTAGTCCCGACTTGAGCATGGTTGTATTTGTGTTCGTCTTTTCACCCCTTATCATCACCATATCGTTTCATCTTCATAGTTACCATACCGTTAACTCCAATAGTGGTCGCTAGTGACCGTGATGTTGACGCGACCTCAAAGAATCAAAGGGAAGTGAAAATTCGGAAAAGAACAGAACTTTCTAAATTCTTGTTCAAGGTCAAGAATGTAGTAAATATTAAGATAATTAATAATCGACTCGTAAATAGCCATTAAAAATATTTATTAAAATCAATAATAGCGCAGGATCCGAAGATGTAAAAATGATGAATCCTTCTTATTTGTATTTTGTAATATTGTGTGAATGTCAAGTCTATTTTTTTGTTCTACAAAAGTATTCAGTAAAAATATATGTTTTATATCCATGACAATTCGAAATTATTTCATTTAATACTATAAACTGTACGGCAGTGTTGCACTACAGAAAATGATCAAAATTTAATGCTATTTTTTTAAAATAATAATTAGAATATATCATCATCAATCTAAATATAATCAAAAATCATCATCAATCAAAAATAAATAAATAAATAAAATAAATATCATCATCAATCTAAAATTCCCCCTAAGTAAAGAATTCTATCAGCTTGAAACTTGTACGAGAGAAGAATTTTCAGGCTCACTATTTAAAGTACATAAATAAAACCGAGATAAATAGGAATATTTCGAGTACGGGTTGAATAAGATTGTTGAGTAGACAAGATAAACTGAGCTAACCAATACTACTAGGAAAGAATAAAGCATAAATAGAAAAATGAAGAGAAAGAAAGAACTATTTTAGTTTTCAAGTATTTCATCGTTTTTTGCTTGCTTGGTTTTTTGTCGATTACAACGTCATCTATCATGAAACGAAAAAACGTCAAATACCCAAGTTACATATTTTTTCCGAAAAATTGGAATCTGTAATAAAAAGGGGGGATTCCTTTTAACGTTTTTATTCCCCTCCCTGGAAAGGCGTGGGGATTGAGTTTGGTATCATTGTATGGGCCCTGACGATACAAACAACTTTCATTACCCACTCTTCTTGATCCGATGCCACTTTTAGAGATATTCCAAAAACCAATTTTAAATGGACCTCTTCCTCCCTTTAAAAATAAATCTGATATATAAATATAACAACTTATTATTTTTATTGAAATTATACCATTTTATTCTCCTTTTTAACATGTAACATTTTCTTCATTCATGAAACAACTCTCTCTCTCTCTTACTTAATGACTTCCCCTAACAACATATTGTACACACTCGCATGTCAACGATACACAGTATTTCGTACTACAAAACCCTGAAAAGCAGGAATTTTTATAGAATTTATGACGAATATCCTCTAGGGAATCGGTTAAGTTGTGCTAATCGATTTGTCTTTCTCGAAGAATCTAATGAGGTATTGATCACCTTTGTAGGTTCCGTAAGTCACCCAAAACGCGTTTTAGTTGTTTATAAAAACCAAAGATGTGTTTTACAACAATTTTTTTGAAGATCTATAAAAATTGTTCAGATTCTCAACAGGAGACCTCACTTGTTTCGAATGGTAGACCAGAAGGAGTTTAATTGCGAGAGACGGAGGGATGCTGGTTTCTCGATTAGTAGTATATAAGGATTATGAGTGACATTCATCTTCACAGAAACCGAATCTCTTTATCATTTATCCTTCTTGTCCATAATGATCTTACGAAGCTCGGATAATCTTTAATGCACAAAAACAAATAATAAAAAATAAATTTAAAAAAATTAAATAAGTGAATATACAAGAAGTTCTTAGCGTAGGAAGAATTGTGTTTACTTGTAACGCCTTAAGAATAAGTTGATTGAAGTTGTTTTTTTTTCTGTGCCTTTTCAAGAAACATTTACACTTTCTCTTTAAGTATGTAGATTTGACGTCGCGCAACGTTCCACTTCATTAGATCATGGAGCGAAAAAAACATTTCACGAGGGGTCGAGAAGTTTTATGTGTTTCAAACTTGGGAGCCACCTTATATAATATTCCATTATCTGGTCCATTCATTATACACTACGAAGTTGACAGTACCGAAAACACCAAGTATGTTAATTAAGGCTAGGCCTCAAAATTTGAAGTTTCTTAATTGTCCTATTTTCCAAAACAGAAACAAGTATTTGTACATCTTCTCCAAGACAACATAAGCTCAATGATTCTAATTCTAATTCGTATTGTTCATTCATACAGTGAAGTAATTCAGTTTTGCCATATCTTGCAGAAAGTTAAACATGATTTTAATCATTATGTTTTATTTTATCCCTGAATAGGGCAAGAGAGCTGTATGCCACAACAGCGAAAATTCACATCATATATCAAGAAAATTTAAATAATTAAAAGTGAGAGAACTAATAAGAATAATGTAAACTTCTAAGAAGTAATATAATTCCAAAGAAAGCATCGCATTATCTACAATAAATATTGTTCATTACGTTAGTTCGAAATTATTATTAACTATTTTTTATAGCAATTTAGATTATGAGACAAACGTTTCCCCTGAATACTGTACTCACCACTTGACATCAATGCGCACATAGTTTCTAACAGCCATTGTATGGGCAACGTTGCTCATAATGCGTAAAAATATCTAAATGTAGAATTTACTGGAAACTATTGAGAAACACTTGAACCAATGTTAATGGACACCACAAAATATATATGTTATAGCCTTCAAACAACCTATTATTCCATGCTATTTTTTATATTATTTTCTAATAATCTACTTCCTCTTATACGAACCTCAATTAAGAAATTAAAAATTTTGCAAATTGATCCTTTGTTGATTTCTTGTTTTCCTTCCTTTTGAATTTTTACTTTCTTGCTCTCCTTTCAGGTATTATGAACATGGGGATAAAGATGCCAAATCATTCAGTGAATTAATCTTTCATTTAGCAAGTCTAACGTGCTGTCGCTATCACTTAAAAGCACTTGTAAAAAGTGTCATTATATTCTCTTAGTTTATTAGGAATTAGTGGGGAATGGACGATCATCAATGCCAGATAGATATCAAATAGCTAGAGAGATAGGTCCAATCCTCAGCCGCACTCTGCAAGAGAATTCTAGCGGCTGGCTGCTCTGACTGTTTTTTTTTTTTTTTTTTCGATCAACACCAGGAGAACACGGGAGGGGCACGGTCCAAGGACCACGCGCGATCTTACCTTCCTCGTCCTCGTCCTATCGTCACCCCTTACTTACTACACACTCACACGTACAACTACCGCACTTGTCGGACGCCTAGAGTGTGTTCCGCTGGTGGGAGATTCTGAGGGTGGGGACCCCGCAAGTCGACTTGTAGGTCGGCAAGCCGAATCTCGCCATCCAGCGGGGGAAGATCATCACCACCTCCCGAGATCAAAACACGCACTTCTCTTACAGGACTAATGACCATAGCAATTCACGCGCCCGGAAATACAAATCACTCAATCTACTACTAATAGAGGTTTGAGATGAATACCCGCACAGCGCCGTGTTACTTCAACTATTGTAGCTGATTCCCTTTTCCAGTATCCTCGACCTTTCGTGCTGACGCCGGCGGCGCAGCGTTCGCGATCAGCCTGCTCACCGCGGCGCGGCGCGGCTGCCCGTCTTCTTGGCCGTTGCTTGTTAGGCGGTCGCCGTGCGCCACAGTGGGCAAGAACGAAGAAAGCGCCTGTTTTGCTCCGAGTTCGCTTGAAACAAGAAAACTCTTTTCTAATTTAGATCACATCTTGTGCCGATGACAGGAAAAATGTGGTCTCCAGAACTTTCAAACGAACGTTCCTAAAATTCTTCAGCGTCTCATAAGATGTGAAGAAGACACAATTTATAGTTTTCGTTGTTAATAATCGCATATGAAAGTAAGATTGAGTATATAACTAAAAGATTTATTACGTTACGAGAGCTGGCTGAAAAGTAATGCGTCTTACATTTTGTCAGAAAATTAATCCACATATACGAATGAAACAAAAAAGTGTAACTTTATACAACATTATTGGTCTTTAAAACATAATTATTTTTCTGATCATTGCTCTGGATTTGAATAAAGTTGTAATAATAGTTGTCCAAGTTCTTAATAACGTCGCTGTAGGATGTTCGACTTCGACGACGAAACCTCAGCCTCCCACATGTCTTTACTACATCGTACCGGCAAAGGTGACTCAGGGCATCAACTTACATTACTGCGCTGCCTTTGACCGGGTTGACTTAGGGTTCGAATCCCAACAGTGGAGGAATTTCTGAAACTACCTACACAGCTAGGTCGAGTTCAGCTGCTGTCTGGAGGAGAAGACTAGCACCCGGCTGCTCTGATCGGTGGTTTTCCATGTTTTTTTTATCGACACCAGGCGAATGCAATATTCTAGAATTACATTGTTTTCTAATTATTGTAATATTCTCTTGTGCTGCCGACCGCCGATCTGGACACACCGGAATTGTTCGTGCTGGACGGAGATGAGAATTCGCCGTATTTCGACGATAAGAAGCTTGAAAAAGGTAATTAGTTTCGTCATGTTAAAATAACGATACATGTATAGAGAATTGAATTTTAAAAATGAATATTCTGATAAATTAAATAATATATTTCAACGTTCAAGAACGAATACTGAAGTTAGAAAGCATGTGCTATAGGAAATGTTTCTTTCCAGCTTTTTTTTCTTTCATCTTGGCTTACCACATAAGAAATTCATTACGCGGAGATATTGCAGTCATATTGTATAAAATTCGAAGGACTGTGGTAGAGATTCACCAGAGCACGTGTTCGCCGAAGCAAAAGGGGTTGCCACGACCTTGAAAGGATCCGGGTCGCCGTTACCGCTTCAAGCTGTGAAAATATTTCTTCGAGACGACGTGTTGTAAGTTAGAAAACTTCACTAGAAATTCAAAAAAAAAAAAAAAAAAAAGTTTAAAAGAAGCGAGAATTATTCTACAGAGATAGAATTCACCTCACTTACAGACGTAGGTAGTTGAGAATTATATTAAAATTATTTAAACGTAATCTTTTACAATATTACAGTCGTAAAAGGACGCCAGATAGCTAATTCCTGTAAAGAATTGTAAAAACCTATTTATTTCATTTTTCTATTATCGATAATATTTGTTCTTTTAGCGTGTGTTTTCAATTTATTGTTTAATCGTTTTCAAATTGTTCAAAACCAATAATTAGTAAAAGAGTTATTATTAATTGTACGTTCATTGCATAACGATATTTTTTTCTTTGCTGGCTAAAATTGTATGAAGTAATAATTTACGTGAAAGTGAAACTACGTATAAATTTCATTCACTATTCAAGTGACAATTTCTTTGAAGGTGTATGTAAAGGGTATTTTGGTATGTGATTCTTTTTCAGTATTTTGTGTTTCCATGCATTATTGTCTTGTGTACAGTTATTGTATTGGGTTGTTTGTGAAGTGAAGGGTAATATAATTTTATGTGAAGTGTTTATGCGAGTGTTAAAACGTAACTGCAGTTGTTAGGTAATCATGTAATTGCTAAAGGTAGGCAAGTGATAGAATGTTTCAATGCAATGTTTAAATGCTAGATAAAATTGTATTCACGTATTTCACAGAATATATCTAGAACTCTGTTCATAGTTAAAAGATTAACTTGCCTATGTTTCTTTTATTACAAAAAGCAGGTTAAAAGACGAACCCACTCCTGTAGGGAGTTAGGACATATAAAACCATTTCTAATTTTTGGTGTGACATTGTCATAACAAGTCACAGATCAAGTAATACTACTAGGTTACTTGGGTGACCCGCTGTAGGCTTTTTAGAGAATAGTGAAAAGGTAGAGCGGTCACAAGAAAGACTCGGAAAAATTTGGGTTTTTCACGAACATGGGACCTGCACCATTCTCTTAAATGTTCTTCACACTATCCAATAACAAAATTTAATCAAATTCGATGGAACAATTTTTTTGAGAATTTGTAAAAATTTCGGAGGCTTCATGTGAAGTAGAGATGTTCCCTTACCAACTAAACTGTTATTTCTTAACCGTTAATGTTTCGTAACTGTTACGCGAAATAACAGTTATTTCGTTTATCCTGTTATTGGCTGCTATCGGTTGAAATGCATAGAACTGCAACCTACTGGGTTAATCCGAACTATACAAGCTTTTGTGCCAACCATTTTGTACGATAACAGCTTCACTGTAGCTAATAAATCATATTTGCCAGTGTTGGAATTATAGATTCATTAATACATAATTCGTCATTATTACACACCATGTGCCACAATATTTAAATATTTTATTGTATACACTACAAGATATTTGTCCTTTAAATTAAGTCCGTCCAATATGTTAACTTATTTCTGTCCCATTGCTGCTTATGTGAGATCTGCTAATATTTTCCTAGGTCCGATAGAATAAAATGAGTTACGGTCAAATAACTCACATTATAATACTTGATATTCAACAGTCATTAACACTTTAGCTATAGGTAAGCAAAATAACTATTTCTCCTCATTATTTTTGGCACTCGTCACTTCACTATGCACAAGTTGCATATTTGAAAAAAATATTTGCAATTTGAACCCGAATCACATTCATTTTAGTAATATTCAATATTCTATACACATTCGCTACACATTATATGAATTACTATTTATCCTTGGTAGTTCATTCAGTCTCGTTCATAGCAGCTGCTTCTCTGACCAAACATGTTAGGGAAAGTTGTGCAAGGAAGCACCGTAAGGTAGCTGAACAGACTTAACGGTGCTACCAACATTATTCGTTTTGCATGGTTTAACTCCTAGCAGTTGCTACAACTGATTTAACTCTTAGCAGTCAGCCATATTAGGTTGCTGGTCATGTACTTGTTATTTTTTAACTGTTATGAATAACAGCTATTACGAGTCAACTGTTTTTGTGATAACAGGTATTGAAGAAAAGCTGTTAAGCCCATCTCTAATGTGAAGTACCTAACCAAATTAAAATATCGATTTCAAGGTCGAGGGGACGCGGCATCAGTCAGATCGATTGCGGAATATCTATTTTGGAGAAAATGGGCTGAACGCTTTCTACTGTTCTCCAGATAGACTGGTCGGACGAACAGACAGACGTTTTGCAATCTTTTGATTTTTAGGTATCAAGGACCAACAAAACATGTATTCTGGTTACATCACATGTTAGAGGATTTTCCCCTAAATTTAGCAACTGGATCGATCCACTTTTTCATTTCCAGGGCCCTATAATAAGAGTTTGTCTGCCCTAAACTCACCATTTGTTCGCTTAGCATTGCATAACTCCCTCTCTACTCTGTAGCAAGATATTCTACTCCGTAGTGAGAAAGTAAAAGTCATTTTATTCCACACATGATCATAGCTTTTTTGCACGAATGATGAAGTTATTGCTAACGTTATTTTCATGCGGCGTACTTCTACTCAAAAGCATAATGATTTTACGTGTACCTCTTATGACGCTTATTAAAAACGGAGTAAATAAGAGCTGACCAAATAAAGACCAAAGGACAAGTTAGACGATATGAACGTTACATTTCTCAAGTAAATTTACACATACTCTAACATTAGTAACCTAATAACTAGTATTGGATTAATTAATGAAACTGCTGTGTTCTATGGTTACAACATAATCAGTAAATAAAAGTACAATCGCCTCAGGATAATATTCTAGGAGATCTTTTTGATTTTAAAACTCCTATTTTCTTCATTTAAACATTTTTAATTTTTAAAAATCTGTCCCGAATTTGAACTAATCTCCAAAACCATTTTCGCTTTGTAATATATTTAAATTATGTTATAAAATAGCGTAAGCAGCTGGCGTAATGCTATGTTTTAGCAGTTATTGGTACAAAATATTTTAATATTATAAACTAGTGCCATAAGTAGTGCTGTGAAGTGATTTTCTTTTCTTCAGTGATATTCTTACTAGTTCGTCAAAATAGTATTTTTTCCTGAGATAACTGACTCATTATATCCCATCATTACATTTTTTCGTTAAACAAAGTTTTCCTTTTTAATCTCTCGCACTAAAGATAATATCGTCCCGAACACAAATTACAGTCGAGAGATAGGAGAAATTACAACGCGGCGAGAGAGTTTCATAAACGCAGTAAGAACGCTTTATCTATTTAATGATCAAGTAGATATTGTACTTCTACCTAAGAAGGAATATAAAAGTTCTCGAATCGTTTAATATGAAAACCTTTAAAACGTTCAAAGATCTGGAAAATTTTCGTATTAATTCCAACCTAACTGAAACTTTCGCTATTAAGTCATTGTTATAAAAAAATATACTAACATACTTGTCAATTCACTTGCCAACTGCATTGTTTTATTGAATAGTTCTAGAAATTTCACTCGGAAAAGACAAGGAAAATACGAGTATGTATAATGTACGAGTACGAGTCTAAAATTTTCTTTTAGAAGAGAAAAGGCAAATACTAGTATGAATGATACACAAGTATGTAAATATGTATAACTTATATTTTCAATTCAAAGATAAGTAAACAATGAGTGGAAAATAGACTTAACTGCAATAAAATAATGCATCTCTGTATTACTCACGACAGAGATACAAAATTAAATTTAAACCCGTTTTAATTCCTATCTTCGGAATACCTACAACGGAAGTTTACTGTATAAGCAATGTTGCATTGCAATGCAATGTGATGCTGGCAGAAGAGAGCTCAGTAATAAGGTATGCCATTCGCTTACATTCAAGAGTGCGTTGTGTGCAAAGATGTCCAAGATATAATGGGATTAATAGCAAAGACATTCCCGGATTAAAGACCATACACATTTTCCTTTCCTTACACATATATAACTTGTTAAAAATTTTATCTGACTAATCATTATTTAAACCTTTTTACAGATCATTAGCATTGTATACTACATGTGAGGAATGCTTCTTACATTTATTTATTAATTCAGATCGCAAATTTAGTACCCTAATTTAATAGTGACCAAATTAGTCGGAACGCTTGTGCTATAAATTAATAGGACATTTGCATGGTCGGGCCAAAACAAAAAGACCAATTTGATGTACGGCTACATTCATTATTTGTGCGCATATAATTTCATAAATTTTTAGTAGTTACATATTTATACTTTAATTTTTGTGTTAAGCAATTTGAATTTCTATGCATATTGCATGGTGTCTATTGTTACAAGTGGAGAAGTATAGTTACAGAAGATATGTGTTCTCACAAGTATAGAAGTATTTGATAAAAGATCCTGACATTCTGTACGCTAAACATTAAAATCATTGCTGATGGTGTGAGAACATTATTATTTCAAACTACGTTTGCCAAGCACGACTTCGTAATTTCATCACAGACAATGATTTGAGGCTTATTGTGAGTAATCTTAATTTGGCCCAGGCCTGTTGCGATAGGTTCATTTAAGTGAACGAAAAAGTAATATTATTCCGTCAAATGTGCTTAAATAATTTAATAATTTATCCACTTTTCGCCTATTTATGTTCCGTCTCTGTTTACAGCCTCTCAATCGTTTCTGTGGTCTTCATTTCATCACAATCAAAATGCGCTGCAAAAAGCCACTCCCTCAAAGTTTTATTTACGAGACTCGTTATGATCTTTGTGCGTTTTTGTTGGCATTGTAATAATAATTATACATGACACACAAACTCTTTCTTCAACAATATATTAATTGCCACCGTCTCCGCTATTATTCATCTGCTAATATTTTCTTGCCTATTAGGTTTCCTCTTCAAGCCATAGAACGTATCCTTTCCGCTTTGTTCCGGCTCTCCTCACTTGTACTTGGTCTCCTGTATATAACATATTCCTTGTTGTTCCTCCACCTTGATCCTAATCTACCTTCACTATCTTTACTGCTTTCCAAGCCTAAGCTTAAATCCTGTCAATCTCACAATTTACATAAACTTCGTCGCATCACCCGTCCACCTCCAAAACAGTACCGTCTGTATGCACGACCACCGCGCCCTGTGTCCCCACTCCGCCAGACTCTGCACCCCGCAACCCCCACGTGGCAAGTCCCCGCACTCGCCATGTCCTTCCCCGCCCCTCTCTCGCGCCAAGCAGTACCCCTTCGCACCCCGCCACACCCCGACGCGCCGCGCTCCGCCACTCCTCGCCCCCCGCCCCCCGAACCCCCACGCTCCCTCTCGGGGCGCACTCCATCGCCTAGTGACTGCCAGCGCCCGTCCCGCACCCGTCGCGTACTGCCCCGCTCCGCCGCGCCCCACTGTGCTCCGCCGCTCCCCGCCACCGCCGCTCCTCGCGGCCGTCCATCGCCTAGTGACTGCCAGCGCCCGTCCTCGCCGTGCGCCAGTGCTCCGCCGCTCCGCCCACCGACTCCCCCACGAGGCCGCGCCCTCAGCGGCCCGTGATCGCCTGAGTGTGAAGTCGGCGCCGCCGTCTGCGGCGGTGGCGGCGTCGCGGCGGCGCGAGACTCATCCAGGCCAGGCGATAGCGCCCAGCGATTCGCTAGATTGAACGGCCGCACTCCTTATACGGCGGAACGCGCCACGCGAGACCGATCAGCCCTCAGCCGACGCTAATGGTGTTATCGGCGATACTCCCTGCGCGCCGCGACGCCTGCGACACCTGACGAAGACCCTGCACCCCCGCCCTCCCTCCACGCCGCCTTGTTGCTAGGACGAGGGTTTTGAATGGACGTGGGTTGCCTTGCTTAATATTCAATCACTTTTCACTTGTTCGTGATAGACAATGTTTTAGGTTTCGTTTTTTGATGGCTGGCGGTGTTAATTGAGCTCCAATGTGTTATCGACGAGGTAGTGGTTTTTTATGCCAATTATTCCGGTTATTCAGTTTTCTATATCTTTTTTAAAAGATTGGAGAGTAAAATAAAAATCAAACTACTCGCATTAAAAGATGATTTTACTCGTATCTGCCCTAGTGCCTTCTCAACCAACATTATTTCAACAAGGTTTTCTTCGTTTCATTGTCAATGCCTTCTGCTTTAATTCGTGAAAACCTGTGACGTTTTCATAGCTTTCCTTCCTTTGTGGATTGTAACAGATATTGTATCGCAAATACCACGATGTGAAGTTGTCATTGAATTTTAATGATTTTCGTACTCATGTACCCTCGTTGCTGGTTATTTCCTTTCGCATTTTGAAACCAAAAATAGTATATCCTATTGAACTTTCCCTACTTTTTCTGAAAACCATGTGAATGTTTCAGAATCAAGATATCTCATTGCCACATTCCACAAGTGAATTATGCTGTCTGCACCATGCGGTTAGATGTCTTCAATTTTTCATTGTGATTCAGAAGCAGAAAACACGTCGGATGCTTATACGGTATTCTTTTTATACTCAATTGTGAAGCACTCAGAGAACCTCGATCTCTCGCTGTGAGGTGAATAATGCTGCCTCACACTCTAGAATTGCTTTGGCTTCAAAGTTGTCTCGAATTTCTCACTCTGACTTGCAGTCAAGAAATGAGCGTGTCAATGTTTATATTATATTCTTTCATCTTTTTCTGTGACATTGTTTGAGAAAAGACGTAGACTACATTGGAAATGTCTGCAATTCAAGGTCACGAAATACATTGAAATTTTACTTTCGTTTTGCTACCGTTAATACATTGATATTGTAATAGCTAAAATGAATTGGATGTTTGGGAGTAATTACACTTTCAAGACATTATCATCACATCACCTGGTGAATTGAGATTGATGGTTTGATAAATAAGACTAGTAATTAAAGAGAGATATTAAAATTAGTTTACCAAGATTGTATCTTATCATACTTACAGTAAAGTACATTATTCTTTGCTTTTTTATAATGCAGTTGTTCAATATTGAAATTTTCATCAAACTAATCCGTTTATCTTCATGGTTACGGTCAATTTTTTTGTTACATATGAAATGGTGAGCATAATTGTATCTGTGTATGAGCTAAATCGCTGTAATAATTGTCTTGAAATGTTACTAATTTAACGTTATTTACGTACCTGTGTGACTTAACGTCGTACATTATTGCAATAAGCACTTCATTGCTTTATATTTACTTTCCTCTTTTCTTCAATGATATGTGATGTCATATTTACGATGACCTTCAATGATATATTACAGAAGCTTTTCGCACTATTTAATGCCTACCCAATGCTTCAAAAGACAAGCTCGTTTTTGTTTTAACAGGAATTGAACAGAATCAATTCGCCCCCAAAAATCATAATAAAGAATGGATCACTTCCCACAAAAGAATATTTTCTGTCGTGCAGAGATAGCTTGAAGGAGCTTGGGCTATTGATTGGAAGGTGTCTTGCTGCTTGTGTTTGATTGTCCATGCCCCGCTTTGTGTCGTGTTGCGTGTCCTGTTCTAATATCGTTTCTCTCTTGTTCTAGGTAAGTTCCGGCTGGCAACGCGGGCGGGGCCGGGCGGGCCTCGAGGGGCAGCCGCCAGGTAGGGCACGGCCGCAACGCCGCCTCGAGTCCCCAGATACAGGGAGCAGCGCTTTCTTTTACGCCGCCAATTCCGCCATTTTATAGACTGAGAAACTACGATGTCTTGGGCACCATCAATCCAGAAACAACTAATATTAAAACACTCCAAATGCCTTCAGTGGTGATTATTATATTCAACTTCTTTATGCTGCCTGGCAAAGTGGCTGGGTAGTGAGTGTGTGATTGGTGGCGGCGGTGGTTCAGATTGCGCGTGCTCTGTGTATGCAGCGGCGTGCGGGCGGGCCAGGCCAGGTGCCAGGCGCGCGGCCCGTCGTTCCCCTTGCCCTGGTGCGTCGCCACGCGCACGCATATGGACGCTTCCCCATCGGAGACGCATTCGCACTCGCCTTCACTTCGATTGACTAATTGATTAGAGATTCCCAGGTACTAAGGTCATTTGTCCCGTAAATGTCATGCATGTGTTCGTCGCCGCGGAAGATGGCCGTGATGTATCCCATCTGACTGGCGAGATCCGACGCCGATCTAGGTCGGGTTGCGGGAATTTTTCCCCATCAGCGGGGCTCCGACCCAGCCAGGTGAAGCTCTAAGCTCCCGACTGATTCCACCGCATGGGTGGTAGCAAAGCATATGTAAGTGTGTGTAAGTAAGGAGTCAGGTTCGGACACGGAAGAAGAAGGAAAGATCGCACGGTGTCCACGGCCCGTTTATTAAGGTTCTGCTCTGGCGTTCGTCTGGTGTTGGTCCAAGAAACCACGGAAAACTACTGATCAGAGCAGCCGGCTGCTAGAATTCTCCTCCAGTCAGCGGCTGAACTCGGCCTAGCTAGTGTTGAAAATCCTGTCAACGTCGAGACTCGAGTTCAGGACCTCCCGGTCAGAGCCACAGCAGTGACATTAGTTGATGCCCTGAGCCACCTTTGCCGGTAGAGTAGTTTGGACGTGGTTGCCATTCTCTTTAGAAGTCGTACGCAGTAAAATGTCCAATCTTACAAGAATATGTGATTTTCATTTTCCAGTACCCGATATTCGAAAATATTTGGTGGGAAAATATTTGGTATGCAAAATGTGAACAGAGATTACTCAGAATAAATGTTTCAAACTTCTAGGACTTACAGGGTGTCGAATATTTGATGAGAAAACATTAACAAGGACATTTCGTACGCGACATTTCTGCCTTGGTACTACATATCTCTTTTTGCAATGGTATGTGGTAGGTATATAAAACATCTTTGTGGCAACCGACAAAAGTGGCTCAGCGCATTAACTGATGACAGTTCAGGGCCTCTGACCGGGAGGACCTGTGATTCGAGTCCCTATGGTAGCAGGATTTTCGTCCCTGGCTTGTCACCTAGGTTGCATTCAGCCGCTGTCTGGAGGAGAATTCAAGCGGCCGGCTGTTCTGATTGGTAGTTCTCCGAGGTTTCTCCGATCAATACCAGGCAATGCCGGAGCAGAACCTTAACAAACGGGCCACGGTTCAGATGCGGTTTTTCTTCCTCTTCTTTGTCCTTTCCTCATCCCTTACTTACATACACATTCACATACACTATATAGTGCCACACAAGTCGGAAGACCAGAAGGGGGCTCAGAGATTACCTCGATTGGGGTGGTGCCTCGCTGGTGGGAGATACCTGGTTGAGGAAAAAAGGTGTAACCCGTCCTAGGTCGGCGCCGAATCTCGCCAACCAGCGGGGAAAGATCACCGCCCCCTCCCATATTTACGGCACTAAAGTCCTTAGTAATTGACGCGTCCGATATCACTAATCAATCAATCTTTGCGTAGGAACATGTACCGTACGAAAACCTGCCAAACACCAGTCCACGATGCGCACCGTAGTACCTACGGAAATAGTTATTCAGGGAATTTGTGTAGAATATTATTAAATATTTAACTTGGATTTATTTGAAAATCAATTAGATTTAAAGAAAATCAGTTCATATTCTTTACTCATGAGTAAAGAAATATGATAAGATAGTGATAAAAATATCAGTAGTGTCGTGACTTAAGTAGATTTATTTAAAGGATAATTTTGTCAAATGAAGTAATATATAGGAAATAAATTCTGGGAGTTAATTTTTGTATGTTTGCGTGAAAAGGATAATGGTTCAGGTAATTTTAAAAACGGGAGCATGTATACCCATCGGGTGAAAGAATTTTAGTTTCTACTTTCAGTCCAGGAGTCCCACATTCTGCATTCTTTCCTAAACTTCATGGCACTGACATTTGAGTAGTGCAGCGAGATTAACAAGCAGCTCATTAAGTCTCGCTAATAGGAATAGGAAAACTTAATTTTTGAGTGAAAAGAATTTCTGAATGTTTTGTCATCAAACATTCATTTAAAAAAAAAAAACATGAAAAATATGAAGTTTCGAAATTAATTAACAGTTAGTATTTTTATTTGGAAAATGTATTGAAAATATTTGTAGGAATGTGCACTATTTCTGAAAACTTTCACTAGTTGATTAATGAAATAATTCCCATTGCTTCTTGGGTTTTCGTGATTATCGAGTATGTGTGATCCCATTTGGCCAAAAGTTTGTAAGCGAGTCCACTGCACCTCTCTAATGGGGAAGCGTTCTCAACGATCTCGACGATCGACGGATGACAGGAGAGGATGTAAGCAATGAAGGGTAGACGGGCCTTGGAGTTGAGTGAAGCAGAGTGACAAGTCATGCTAGATGTTCAATATTGACTCAAACTATTCTCGAATACTACGAAATAGAAATTATAGATTAGTAATTAATTATATTATTTATTACAATGAATTCATATAAATAGTAATTAATAGTTTTCTTGTTTTTTCCTAAGACAAAATAAAATATTCTGTTCATATTATTTTTTGAGAATATTTGAAAAATATTAAGCTTCACTTTGTTTACCACTTCTCCAATCCCATTTAAATTAAACTCTAAAAATGAATCTATCTAATGAAATGATATTATTTTCTTCTCTGCAAATTATTGCTACCAACAATACTTCTTTCGCTATCAAAAGAACAACAATTACTGTTCACAACTGTATTGAAATTAACTTAGATAACTTGATAGTGTTTTTATCATTTATTCTTATCAAAATATTTCAACACACTTGGTATTAACTTTCTTAATACATCTGTCAATTCCAAATTGTATTCTTTATTTACTGTTTCTTACAAGCTCACATTTTGACTCGTTTATTGTTAATCGCACTATAGTTAACAATATTAAATATCAAGAAAGCAAAATGTCAAAACAGATTGAGTATTAATTCACATTTCCCCCCTATTCTTCGCGACCGGCAGATATGATACAAGTTACCGTTTATGTATAAAATTATGACATTACAAGCTGACACATTGTTTCCAAAATTTTACTCAAAGTGATTTGATATGTGAAATTTGTGTTTTTCTCTATTTTTAACACCTTCCTGAAATATCGCCCATATTTGAAACTAGGAATCACTAATTAAACATAGTCATATATTTGGAATTTAATTTTTGAATAATGGTAATTTTTTACTGTTTTTTTAGCTTTAATGAATAAAAAAATAAATAAAGTAAACTGATTTAATGCTGCAATATTAATTTACGGAATAGTGCCGATGAATTAATATTTCATTATTAAATGAAATATTAATTCATCGGCACTATTCCATTCTATAAATAGCCTCAAGGATTTTATTTCAAGCTAATTGTTTGGACCAATAAATAGGTAAGGTTTAAGTCCGGTCAACCTCTTGAGCATTATACAACCATGTAACTATGTGCTATGCGTTATACATTTATTGCATCGGTACTGTCATGGTGTCATGAATTACTAGTTTACTCCTTTATTCTTCACAAATTGTCTATTTTATTATTTCGTGTTTTATATTCTGAGACTAACTTTACTTTCAAAATGGATGTATTTCATCATAAGGAACAAAGTTTCTTAGTTGAGAAACTCAATACCCGTGTTTTCTGGCACTTCTCATAGCAGATTACTTCAGAAAAATCCAATGAATGTTTTCAGGAGGGAAAATTATTTCGATTTTATAGCGCCCATTTTAGTGTTCTCTGTGTACAATAAAAGAATGCGCAGTTTTCGCAATTTTATGGACCCCATTGTTATAAAGGGAATTCGCCCTTACACACCGTGCTCCACAGTGAGATTTCGTGATGGGTTCAAACGATGGTAAGCCGGAACTCCCACGTTATACTCTTCTGTCTCTTCTTCGATATCATAACCTTGCATTATGCTTTTCTACTTTCTCCTTCTCGAGCGCAAAGAGAAAGTAATAATAATATCCATGAAAACAACTTTGTGACATTTGGCAAAAACTTCTGTGAGACTTTTCCCCTTACACCCTTGTTTGCCTTCACCTGCCGTTATGATTGTGTATCTTGACCGTTTATGTCTGGATGCGACGAACTTTTGTCGACACTTTCTCGGGAAGAGCTTTGGTATTGACCTCAAATTGTGGTCAGGAAACAACAACCTTCAAAAGAAAACATTTTTAGTTAGGTAATAAGTTGTCTAATTTTTTTGCGTGTATGTCGGTTTTATCTGAACAACAGCTCACTTATTATCTCAAAACCATTCTTTCAAAAGAATCAAGTTCTTTTAAGAGGTGGAAACCGAATCCTTCTGAGAGAGGACAATCTTAATAATTCTAATTAAGAAAGCTTGCCATTCAATTACAAACTAGTTTAGTACAAAGTATCCACAATCAAAGATGCTTTGTTTTTTGAATTATAATTATATGTAACTAGCTATCGCTAACAAATAATAATGAAACAAGTGTTCTGAGACTTGAAATTAGTGTGAGGAATGCAATTGAATGTTTGACTGTTCAGAATAGTTGACAAGAAATAATAACTAATTAAATCATTGTATCAAGAATTACTTTTTATAATGACGGTAAACTCTACATCTCAACTAGTTAGGTTTCGCATTGCGCAACGCGAGTGGCCTTGCGAAACGAGTGGTAACCATCTCCGCTCCCCGGAAAGAAAGGCGAATTCTTCGTCGCTGAGCGCCGCAAGATGAGGCAGCGGCTGCGGGTGCCGAGGGGAAACTTGGCCGCCGTTGGCTCCCGATCACTGGCCGCTGTGCGAGTACGAGGATGTGAATTACGCACGCGTTCCACAACTACAAGGTTACAAGGATGCTCTTTGAGATACTTCATTACGTATTTCTAGACAAGACAACATAAGACCTCGCCGCAAGGGAGAATTATTCGTAATTGGACTGCGGTTAAAATTGAGCCTTCACTTCAAAGTGCTGGCATCATAGTTGAGGTAAGAATTCAAGGAGCATAATACTATGCTGTAATACTGCTCGTAAAATCAAGGGAATGGATAATTACTTATTGAATATTCTTTGCAACGAGTATAATGTCATGACTTTTTTCTTTGCTTATAGTTAGAGTTAATATGCTCATCACAGAGAAGAAATGTTGGAAATCCAATTAAGTCACAAAAATGGATCGGCTAAAAACGGTATTACAAATAAACTATAATCTACAATACATATCAACTTCAATCACTAGTAAAATAGCTAAGTAACAAAAGGTTAAAACTATTCGAAAGCTTTATTTAAGAAATATTTAACTTTTTTGCCAACATGGCATGAACCATTTTCTTAAAACGAGAACTAAAGTCAAATTGTACATTATACAATACAACTGGAACTTCTATTAAAATTGCTGGTACATAGTTGTGGCATATTTTTATATCAAAGTATAGATTACCTACTTAATGTATGTTTCAGAGATAAATCAAAAATTAGAATATTTCTAGAGATATACCCATCAATGAAATGAGTCTATTATGAACTATATCACAATGTCATATAGGCATAGATTCAATAACATTCAGAATAACCTCCCTTCGGCAATGACAAATCAGACTTAATATTCCAGATGAATAACAAATTGAATATTCCAGATGCGTACGTTACAAAATGTGCAGCGTTGCTAGCTGTGTGGTGTCCCGCTGTGGCGTCCACTGTGGCATCTGTAGCCACTCCGCGTGCGCTCTTAATTCTCTTGTCTGCCGTTTGCAACATTTGTTGCTCCAAAACGAAGGGCTACTGCTGCGTTGACACCCGGTTTAATCACCAGCATCCCATGGCGATCGCGCTGGCGCCCATGGGCGCCGTCACCCACGACACCCCAACCCACCTCATCAGGCGCTCGTATCCCTGGTCGTCTCCCCAAATCACTCATCCTCCTAGTCCACTCGAATCCCATGCACATTCTCTGCCCTCGAACTCTCGCTATGTCCGCCCTCGCAAACTCCTCTGGCCAACGCAACTCTGCACTCCCTACTTCCGTGCATACACAGCGCACTTTCGTGCGTTCCTGCAGCCTGTTCCTTCCCTTCTACGTGACTATTGGCTTTTCCGCCTAATGTCCTCGTTCGCATTCGTTCCAGCCTATTTATCCTATTGCACTCTCCACCTCCCCACCGTCTGCCCTCTTCACATCCTGCTTGACGTCTGTTCTTTCATTGCCTTGCACGCGATCAATTGTCTCCGTGCCTGGGCAGCGCGCCCAGAGCAATGACTCGCAGCCCCCGGCCGCTTGTTCGCCTGATTGCTTTCATTGCCCGGCTCCTCTTCCTTATTGTGCCGATTTTCCCAAACGATTATGCTCTACTCCCTCTTCATTGATTGTCTATAGTCTGCTATGCCTGTATACCGTTAGACAATAAATGTATTCCTTTTAACTTGAGTTCTGCAAAAGCACTGCTCTGTCGATTAATGTACATGTAAATGAATTCATCGTGCACAGTGGATATTGTGAAAACTCCCACGTGGTTCTGGATTCTACAGTTTCTCTCCCTCCCCTGATTCATTGCTTGTAAGTGATTATTCTATCTCATACATTCCTCACCACGTCGGTTAGCCATTCATTGAGTGGATGCTCTCGTTTCATTGGCCTGTCTTTAATACTGTGTCAAGTTATCTGTGATCTGTTTCTAATTACGATTTGCGATGATTTATACAAAATGAATATCTTGTACAAATGTATATCATTGAAGATTCAAACATAGCGGTCTTGTTTTCATGGCTTTCGTGCAACTTGCATATTTGGATATTTGGTACAATTTTACATCAAACAAATAGAAATAAACAAAGGCATTCCTTTTAAAGAAACACAAACCAATATTCCACACTCCAGAAATTTAGTATAAAAATTGCCTAACAACTGTATTACAATAACACATTTTTGTACGAGTACTTAAGATTTGTCATTAGTATTGTTAGAAAGAAAAGCACTACAGAATGAGATATTGAGGGAAACGAATTGTTAACTTCTGTACATTGATGACCGTTCGTCCATGTCGTAATTGTGTTCAGACATAAGGAGGCGTGTTGGGAGGAACGAAGGGTCTCCGCCTTCCCCCTCTTTGGCCGCCGTAAAACGTGAAAAATCTCCCGGGCGAACGCCGACTGCCCGAGGCCATCGGAACGAGGCGAGAGGTCGCACTGGGGCTGCGAGCGGCCTCAGCACGTGACCTTTGGACGCGCCCTCCTGCTTCTTCCACGGGCGGCTCCCCGCGCTTCTTCTCTTCGCCTCGCCTCGCCTCTTCCTCGGCGCTCCTCTTTGCGCCTCGCCGCCGCCAACTTTCCCCGCCGCCGCCGCCGCCGCCTGCCACGCCCTTGGGCAACGTCCTCTCCGCAGGCGCCTCTTCCACGCGCCCCAGGAATTTCTGCGGCCATTTCGCGATTGCGTAACGGAGCGGCTCGTTCCGAAGAGCTGCCAGTGTTGACCAAGGACTCCTCGCGTCGCCCTGCGTATGGGCCTGCGAGCTTTCTCTTTGTTTCTTCTTTTCCCATCTTTCGTTCGCCGTTTTGTATCGCTACACTTGTAAGTACTAAAATCATCAGAAAATAACATAGTTCATGTTTTTTGTTTGATGCTGCTATGAACATGATATGAACAGCTTTAAATTATATCGCTCGCGTGAAAATAGTGAACTGTATGGTAATAACAACTTAAGATATATTATTGCATCAGATGAAGATTGATACGATTCAAACTTATGTTGACAGGTAAAAAAATCCAAATATGAAAAAAAAAAACAAAAAAAAACAACTATGGTTGTCAAGAAGGCAATTATTCATTCTCTGTATGATTGAAGACCCTAACAAATATTGTAGTATTCCGTTGCATTCTTGAAGTCTTTGTCACTCAGCACGGTTGGTTTTCCGGAGTTATGTAACTTTAGTGACCCCGTAGGCATTTCCAAGGAATGATTTGTTAAATATATTTTGACCGACGACTTTTAATTTCAGAATATTAAATTATATACACATCATTTCAAGTTTTTTAAACTCAACTGTTTTTTTACTTTTGATAATTATTTTGATTTCGATGTTGAAATGAATTTCTATTATTGTTACCGTCTGCACCATTATATTTTACTCATTACTTTACGGGTGTAACTAACAGATCCGCAGAAACTGCCATGAAGAAGAGGAGGCCCAGTGAAAGATGCTCTCTCTAAAAAATAGATTTCAAACTAATAATATTTTTATTAACGAGATTTTTGTTTTACGGTTCTCATAACTAAATAAAAAAGAAGTAAAAGCTTTACGCAGATTGCAGGAACCCTCTTGTACTAAATACAGAAAAGCTTTCGTATTTATTAGTAAATAGTTAATTAGGTACATTTTAAATGTTTCCGTATCATTAAAAATTTTAAGTCAAGTGAAGAGGATTGTTGAGAAATGTTTGGGGAGGAATATTTATTCATATTCATTTACATTTGTTTTAGTTATAACATTTCCTTTTTTTAAATTCCAAACTTAAAATTTGTCATGTCAATTTGTCAAGAATGTGTCACAAAGTCAAGCACATCTCACTCTGAGCGGACCTGAAACAAATAAATCGATGCAGATTACAGTGATTTAGATTTTGTATCAATTACATGATCAAAAACTATCGTTTTCAGGAGCATAAATGTTAATTTTGTTGCGCCGTTAGAATTCCAATACATCATTATAAGTCTGAAAGCGTCGATTTTATTTCATCTTACATTCAACCTTTGTATTCACACGCTAACTATATTAATGGCAATAAACGACTGGCCTCGTGCGTCCTGTATCCTCCGAGCACCGTGTTTTCCTACACTGCGCAACTGAGGCGGAGTCAGCGGCGACGCGCCGGAGAAAGCGCCCGCGAGATGTTTGCCTGGTTTTTACGCACGCCGCGGGCACTCCCCGCACGCAGTTTCTTCCCGGTAGGAGAAGACGCTTGGGTAAGGAATGACATGAAGTTTGGCCCAGGGAAGGAAAACCCAAAAAGAGAATGCGAGATACCTAGAACGGACGATGTTGAGGCCTTTCTTCATATACGCCACCCGTCTCCCTTCCCGTCGCCAGTCGACCAACTTTGATTCTTCTCGAAGATTGACTTTATTTATAGCCATATTATGCTTTCGAAATAATTCGCCTCTTTTGCGAAATTATTATGGACGTTTTTTTTAATTCATTTTTTTTATTATTTCATATTATACTACAAGAATGATCTGTGGAATGCTTTAGTATGAATGTAAGTATCTCATCTTGTCGAATGTTACGAATACAAAAACAGAGAACTTTGTATGTTATATTTTATACTAGGGCGATTATAGGATCACATTTTTTGCGCAAAGATCTACATAACAATACCTGTTCTCTTGAGAAGTCATACCAATATCACCTTTTACATTAAGGGCCGGGAGTACAGTTTTTGTACACGCAGCACTACTAAACACACACATACGCATTAAGGGCCGGTCATTTCTTACTGCAAACGAATGTTCTCACAAGGGAATGAATCATGCCGCAACGCTTGGTACGTTCTCAAAACTGCCATGTGTTACAGTTCGACGTTTAAGTCTTGGTCAATTTGCTACATCCTCTTTTGAGCTAGTACTCTTTATGTCCATTCTATTAACATGTTTCAATTATGAGCTACATGCTTCGACGACTGCCGTTTCGAACAGATTATGCGTCGTGCCGTGTTTTCTGCGCGCTTCCCAGTTGCACAGGTGCCGCCGTCATCGGCCGACCTTGCGCCGCCCGCCGCCGTCTCGATGCCAGGCACGCCTCGGCGCGGCTGCCCTTGGGCCGCGCGCCCCAGCGCCTGCGAAGAATTCGGACGCAAGCGAACCTGCCAAGTCCACTCTTTCCAGGACAACGGGCGTTTGCGCGCAGACACAGATTGAGACATCCGCCGGTTCCAGAGAAAGTGCCGGCCGTAAAACACACAAGTTTATGTTCTCCTCTTCAGATGCTGGTTCGCATCGATTATTTTATTCAACTGAGTTCTCTCGCATCAAATTTATAATAATTTCGGGGGAGTTCCCCCTCCGATAAGTACGTTTTATAGACACTTTTCATTTTCCAAAGCATTACATCTGTAATAATCTTTCCGAACGTTTTTACGTCTGGCATTGTATTTGAATGTCCTCACGGAAACGTAGCAAAATATTACTTACTTTTGAACGAGGGCATTCGCTTAAACATTAAGTTTGATACCATTTGACGCTTATAAAACGGCGATATATTGTGAAGAAATGTCTTGAGGGGAAAATGCACATGTGACGACAATTTGGTAAGTTTTGTGTAGATTCGACTCCACGGAAAGTTTCAGAAAATAATTCATAAGAAACGCTACGTCATTCAGAATGTTTCTTGAAGGATTATTAATCGCTCTTGAAAATCCGTTAATCTCGAAAACAAACTCAGATGTATTTCGCTGCATATGTAAAATTTTATCACAGTGCGTAACATGTTTCAGTTCACGGTAAGGCGAAACCTGAAAAGCAGCCAAATTCTACATTACTTGCTTTGTTTATTCTCTTTCGAAATAGACATCGACCAAATCCAATAGAATTCATTTCCCAGAGAACTTGCCCACTCATGAATATGTAAAGGCGTGACACCTCCCTCATGTGATTGGTTCCGACGGACGTAATAAAAAGCAGGTGTTTTTGTTGAAAACCTCATGCGAAACGGCCGCAGAGGCGGAAGCGAGCGGAGGCGGCGGGGCCCCCTCCCCACCACCACATACGCATTAGCATGCGACCCTCACTCGCGCACCACACACGTGCGTGGCTCCCTGTGACACGAAGGCAGAGGTCCGACCAACCCCCCTTCCTATTACCTATATACTATATCCACCAATATAGTATATCTTTCATTGATTGGTAATTGCTCTCTATTGCTTTCGACACTGAGCTCTGTACATGCTCCAGAACTTACAGGAATTGAAAAGAGTGTGTTTACAAAGAGAAACAGTTGAATGACGCTCTATGTTCTCTTGTGGAAGGAATTACTAGGGGGAATAAAGAGAGGGAAATGTGAAAAGACAGATGAAAATCAATATATTACCAGCCGAGTCAAGTTAACATTTAGTCAATAAGTAAATAAATCTTAATTATTAAAATTAGGTAAAAAATAAAATGTATGTATGAACCACAGGCGATAACTGGTTCTAATGTTCAAGCGATGACAAAATTCCTTCCGGACAAAGGTCCTCGGCCTTTTTGACACCGCTCAATTATTAGAACTCTAATGACGCCCGTGGTGCACAAATAATTATTTTACAAATTTTCGTTTATAGCGATTTAGAAAACGTGATGATTTAACAAAATAACGACAATGAGCTGAAAAGACAATCGGACAGTATAGATCAATTATGTGTTATTACAAAGAGGAGATCGCAGAGAGTCGGAGTAGAGGTCGGTCGTACAGATAGAAATGGTAGGAAGTTGCTATTAAGGACGGTCACGCTTCGCGGAAAATGAGTTTTCTGTTGAAAGAAATTGGAACTTAAAAATCTTTCGAGTGTGTAACAAAAGGAATAGGTGTAACGACGAGAGAAGTTTTCGCGACATCAATTCGCCGTCCAAGCATGCTGCATGCTGTGCAGACTTTTCAGAAAGAGAAGTGAAATTTCACAAAAGAAAAGAACTTTCTAAATTTAGTTCAAGGCCAATATTGTAATAAGATTTACATTATTTAAAATAATAGAAGCAATTGGTAAATGGCCATTAATACTCGAGTTTAGTAATAATGCACAGATCTACGCACACACTAAAATGATTGAGCTAGTCCATATACGTACAAATTAGGAGAAGTAAAAAAAAAGATAGGGGCGAAAATAATATAGATTTTCAATATCAACAAATAAAAATAAAATTTTTGAATTAGTCGTAATTGAAATAGTAGTTCATGCAATTAGTTCATTATGTGAATCTTTATTGCATGAGTTCATTTTTTGGGAACGAGCGACGTTAGGAGCGAGTCATCATACGTGTGTACATTTGTGGGAATTGTGAAATTTGCGACTTGCCGAAATTTGCCGAAAACCGCGAGACTGATGATGACGGCAAAGCCGTCGAAAGCCGGCTATCTGAATAAAAATACTATGTTGACGAAGATGACCTATTTTATTTCTTCGCATGTGTACATTTTTAACTATTCACACTTATCTTAATTTGAAACATAAATTATCTGGGGTCAGTACCTCCACAATAGTAGGCTACATAATTTTAATATGTATTACACTTAGTCAAACACGTGTTTCGGGAACACTCTTCCCATCGTCAGTGGTTCCAAGTAACACAGATTAAACACATAAACACACTGTGTTACTTGGAACCACTGAGGATGGGAAAAGTGTTCCCGAAACACGTGTTTGGCTAAATGTAATACATATTAAAATTATATAGCCTGCGATTGTGGTAGATTTTTTGAATTTTTGTACCGTAATAGATTCATTTTCTTTTGAAACATATGTGCCTGAATTGCGATAACTCGTTTAAATTGACCCTTATCCTTGCACGATGGGGAATATTCGGTCGCAATGCCATTTCGCTAAAACAGGAAATGAGACACATACGATTAGAACGTTTGCGTGTTAACTGGCGTGTTTTAATGAATTTCGTAGTCGTCCTGTTTTTGAAGAGAATCAATTTATTTAAACCAGGAAGTGTGTCTCGATTTGCTGATATCTTGTTGCAGAGCGTCTAATCGAAGACGTTTGCCAATTTTTTTCTTTATCAATTGTTTCTCATTACTATATTCATTATTACACTGATTGGTGATTTTTACAAACTATAATATAAGAAAAAATTGTTATGAATAGTATTTTATTTATAAACATTATTTTAATCGTCCATCGAAATATGTTAAAGGAATTCGTGTGAGTCGGTTTCCGATCTAGAAACATTCACACAATTAGATAATCTGTAGTACGTAATATTAGCCGAAAGTCCAGGGATTATTCCTACTCTATGGAGAATTCTTCTCATCCAATTAATTATCTTGTTTATATAGACTACTTGATGTAACCCGGAACCTGCTTCACCGGAAGCGAGAGAACTACCAGCCGTCTCACGTTCCTGTTTCACATCCTATGCATACCGCAGTGTGTCACATCGCTCGTTCTCATCTCACTCTGTCATTTCGAGAATACTGCCTTCTGCAGAGTGTAATGGATTTTCTTTACGAGGAGAAAGACGTGCACGCTGCGTTCATTTCCATCCTTATTGCAGCTTCGCACTGAGCGCGTTATTTCTTGCGCCAGCATATGCCGCGGAGCGCTCTCGCGCCTGTTTACAAGTACCAGTTAATTCCATCGCGCGCCACCTGCGCTGCCCGAGCCGAACGGCTTACGCGGTTAGTGGGGAGCGGTGCACATTGGGCCGAAACGAACAGAAAGGCACTAAGGAAAAACGGGTATACTTTTCTACACTTTTGATGATATCAGAGTGGTAGAAGATGATTTACCACAGCTCATGCTATACCTATAAAAAACGATTGACTCTTAAAAGGGACAGTAGAAGTTTTCGAAACTATAACAATGATTCATAGAAATGTTTTGTTCTTTGGTAATGTAGTGCATACTGTTGAGGTAAGAGTAATACTGCTACAAGTGATGTTCGAAAGTTTCTCAAGATGAAACTAAACGTAAGTAAACAAAACCCTTTAAAAAAAGATGCCATTAAATCTTTTTTGTTTACTTATGTTACATATATGTTATATATAATAAACAATTGCTTTTGTAAGTACAAACTATGATAAAAGGAGATTAAGGATTTGCTTAAGAAAAAGTTGGAGAAAGTGATAGTATTTCCAATGAATTTAGGATATATGCGAAGGAAGAAGAGATGAAGTTAATCGGTTAAATTCTTATTCCAGGCTTAAAGCAAATGGCATGTCAAGAGAATATATGAAAGGGAAAACGATCCCAAAAAAGGGAATATAAATGCTAGGTAAATATTTATAGAAGAGTGACATTAAAGACCACAATATACAGAACTTATATAAAGATATTGAGAGCGAGCGAGCGAGAGAGAGAGAGAGAAGGAAGAGAGAGAGAGAGGAATTTAAAATAGTTGGTAAGCATAGTTATTTTATTTTCATTTGCATCCCTTACACATTCTTAGGTGGAGGCCTAGAGAATTGTGGCGGCGTTCGGCCCACTGTGCTGCGCGGCGAGCGAGGCCGCGCGCGAGGCGGCACTGATCGCGTTAATAAACGGCCCAATAAATATTCCATCGAGGGGCGCGGTGCGTGCGCCGGACGGGTTTGGGGGAGGGGGGCGTTGCTCCGACCGCAATGAGCGAGGCCGGACGGAGAGTTCGCGCATTTCAGGGAGAGGAACGTGGACGGCAGGTGGCAAATGTTTAGAGATGCTTTGCTGCGCCCTCACTTCGGTATGGGAATTGTGTCAAGGGCACCGCTCTGCAAAACTTTTCTCAGTGAGTTGTTTTTTGAACACAATGTGGAACAACTTGGAGAATTTTATAATATCGGAATTTATTTAACAATTTATTTTTTATTTATATCGGTAAACATGAGCTTTTCTCCTTAGCAACCATCTAAACAATGCTTTAGAGCACGCCCATAGCAACGGCCATTAAAATGCTCGAGAATCCTTTAAAATATTTTTTTGTATACCATCATTATAAACGACCCTTTTTGATACCCCGAATCGTGCATAATCCAGTATTTTATTGCACGCTACATGACGTCATCACCATGATTAAACGCGACATGACGTCATCACACATTCAGCCAATAGTAGCGAGAGAATCGTGGGGAGGTAGAAGAAGACGGAACAGCCGACCACCGTTTTCTCGCACGGATGTCAACAATGCCATCTTGAATTTCATTTCCAGAGGGCGTTGGATGTCAAGCACCCGAGACGTCAGAAGAAAGTTGATTCGCGAAATTAAGTTTGATTCTCTTGTAAATTTATAATGCTGTTATACAAAAAAATAGCGTATGCAACTCGTTTATAATGTTGCTTTATTGCATTCGTACAAATTTGAAAACTCGCTCCTATGTGTTGCGCCGTTGTTAAAAAATTAAAAATTCATAAACTACTATTAGCGAACTCTTGAGTTTAGATTTTACTAGTGCTAAAAAATCTTTGGATAAATGTCTATGCTTACTGTCCTCCTTGTGCTTATTGTCCATTACCTGCCATTTGGTCCCCTTATCCCATTTGTTCTCTTGTCCCATTTGTTACCATGTCCTATTTTGTCACCTTCCCCATTTTTTAAAAAATGTGTTGCGCCGTTGTTGACGCAACGCGTCTCTTTACCCCTTGTTGGGCGTTGAGCGCATTCTTTGGAGAAATTCTCCGTTACTCAGTAATTACTATACTAGTCAAGTCTCGTCACGTCGCAGTCAGTCAGTGCCTTTTATCTCTTCGGCCAAGGGCTCAACGCCGTTAGATCCCGGGGTTCCTAGCCGGTCACCCAACCAGGAACCCGCGAGTCTCGAATTCGCTTAACCTCCGTGACTTCACGGAGCGTAATAAACGAATTCGGCTAGCGGCGCAGGCGAATTTTGTTTCTTTCTTCCCCTTTTCCAAATCTGCGCATGTCATTGTCCCATTTTGTCCCCTTGACCTCTTCGTTCTCCTTTACCCGCTTTGTCTCACTTAACCCCAATTTGTCTATTTGGTGCTTTTGGGCCTTCCACGCATCCCCTTTTTTCTTTCGGTCCCTCCGCGCACTGCGATTGTGGTTTGAAACTGGTACCAAGACTCTGGACAAACAATCCCTGCTACAGAATATCGAGAGTAATGACAATTCTTAACTCATGAAAGTGTGAAATGTTTATTTTGATTAACTAAAATAACAAGAAATTTAAAGAAAAACATTGTATGTCACACGTCCTCTATTAGTCTTTAAGGACTCGGCCGAAAGGTTAACTACTCGCCCCCGCTGTCGCTCCGCCTCGCAGTTAACCTCTACGATCTCGTCCTTAAATACAAATTTAGAGGATTTTTTACATAAATAACTATTATTTCTTGTGTTTTTCTTGCTTCGCCTCTTCGTTTGGTCATGTGTTTATCATTTGTGAAGCAAGAATCACAACTCGCTTTTTGTGCATTAATTCGCTGATGTAATATTCTACTATTTATACTCGATATTTTTGTAGATGTACAATTCGATACAAGGGCACAACTCCCTAAAGTTCCACCAGAAACGATAACACTTTGTACACCGTGTGAACAGAGATTCAAAGGGAGCTCTGCGAACCAATGGGAAGCCCCGCGAGATTGAATGGAAAGTATTTAAGTATACAATACTCGTACGTGGGAAATTGTACATTCGTGATAATAACAATAAGATATAAGAAAGAATTATACTAATAATATTTAATCATGAAAATGATAAGTCGATGTTTCGATATGATAAATATTTGTAGTATAATAAAACAACAGTATCAGTAAATGTATCGAATGTGCGATGACATTAACTGCTGTGACATGTAGGTTGCATCTGGAAGAACAGCACATAGGACGTTCGTATTCCGTTTCTGTGAGAAGGGAGACAATATAATCGGTAGTCAGAAGAACATTAATATTTGGGTATTCTGCATTAAATAAAAGGACAAAGTGTGACGATGTAAAATTTGATGTTAATTTTAGAATGTTCGATTAGAATTATGTTGAGGTACTTGTGGCCTGTATTTTTTGAGAATTCAAAACAACATTTATAATCTCTGATAACTCAACAGGCAGAAAAGAAGAATTCCTGATTCTTTGGCAGTACAAACTTTTCAGACATTAAATGTTTACATCTCATTAAATTCACATCATATTTACTTGTAGATCCCAAATTGCTTCATTGGAACACAATTTTTGCATCAGAAGACACGAAAGGTTTTCCACAGAAGAGTTTCTTAAACTGTTTTGCCAAAGTTGCCATGATACAATTCTAAAATTTTATCGCGAATCAATCATTTTAAATTGTGGCTGTTCAGGAGACTAGTAGTGTAGCATCCTTGTTAGTACATACTGGATTCGTACGTATACTTTTCATGAACAATCGGAAGTGACAGGTTGACCATTCATCAATTCCGAAAGATTGTATGAGTTATATAAGGTACCGATAAACTTATGTCAATGTAGTACCAATTAAAGTTTATCGTAGCCCATTTTTTGAGGCATTACTTAAAAAGGACAGCACAAGCGATACATTGGTCCTTCTATATTGCTCACGTTATTGAATCCCGATTCTAGTGATAACAAACAATTTTAGTGATAACAAACAATTGTAGTGACGATTCTAGTGATAACAAACAATTTACCTTAGCCGCTTCAGCCAAGTTGGTTTTTGTAAATTAATGAGGAGGTGATGAGGAGGTAATGATGAGGAGGAAGCGTGTGGTGGGAGGGGTGTTGGGAGGGGCGGGAGGAGGAGGGACGTGGGAACCGAAAGGCTTCGCGTCACGTGGTGCCGCACGGCGTCCCGGACGAGCTTTCTCTTTGATTCGTTCGATCCAACGCGCGCTACGCACACAGGACCCGAACGAGCCAAAAGGCGCGTAGAATGAACAAGGCGAACATTATAGGTCGGTGGTCTTATCGTGTTACTGCAAAGTACAAGTTCACGAAGAACCTAATCTACCCAATAATTACATCCTGCGTACAGCATTTTTGAAATCGTAAGTTGTTTTCATATGTTGCTCGTTATCAGCATTGTTGCATTAGCTCATGTGTTGAATAAGAGAAGGCTGGTTTTCAGAATGTCTAGGAATTGTTAAGATATCTTAACGTAACACACCTGTTTTCATGTGGTCAAATGTGGTGGATGCTGAAAACGATGACGTGGAGATGAGATTCAACTACTTAACCATGATTTTACCTATTTTTTGTCAGACATTGCCGTGATCTCCCTAACTTGTTCTGTTTCAGTCAGGTTGTTGTTGTTGTTGTTGTTATTATTATTATTATTATTATTATTATTATTATTATTATTATTATTATTATTATTATGGTAAATTATACTAACGTTTAGAATGAACTCAGTCACTGGATGTTTACGAGATTTAGCTGTTAAAGTACTCACGAATCATAATCTTCCTTCTGGTTAAAATGGGAAACATTGCTCCTTGTGAGCTCTTCGTTAGCTGAAAATACGTCAGCAAATACCCTCACGCGTATGGGTGTCACTGCCTCCCACTACGCAGCGTGGCGCTGGCGCTGGCGGTAGCGCTGGCGCTGGCGGTGGCGCTGGCGCTGGCGGTGGCGCTGGCGGTGGCGCTGGCGCTAGCGGTGTCGCTGCGGGCGCTGGCGGTGTCGCTGGCGCTAGCGGTGTCGCTGGCGGTGTCGCTGGCGCTGGCGCGGTCGCTGGCGGTGGCGCTGGCGGTGGCGCTGGCGCTAGCGGCGTCGCTGGCGGTGTCGCTGGGGCTAGCGGTGTCGCTGGCGGTGCGCTGGCGGTGCGCGGCGCGGGGGGGGGGGAAACGCGCGGACCTGAGCCAGGCTAAGTGCGGGCCCCGAGGCAGGGGCACCTGCCAACGTCGCAAGTAAGTCGCTTCGGTGAAACCGGCTGCTACTACGTGGCTTTTTCCATGAAACACTTTTGGACAAAGCTTCTGATTTGAAGGGTTTCAAGGGCGCGTTTACTTGAAACACACACACATAGAGGCATGCTCTAAACTAGAGCTTCGTCGTACTTGTGAGGTAGTGGCCAGAAGGATTTATTTCTATTTTTTATAAGTATATGCTCTAATTCATATTATCTTTGCGAGGAAACATATAAGTAGGTATACAGTTCTATTATGTTTTGCTCTCTGTAGCATGTAAGTCTCCTTTAATTTCTCTTCGCCTACAGAATGAATCATCAATTGTGAAATGAATTTTCGGCGCGGCGCGGCGTCAGCAGCCAGAGGTGGGCGCCGGTGGGCGGAGGCGCAGGCCGCGGGCGGGGCCACGGCAGGGGCTTTCTTCTCCAATGTCCCGCTGCCTCCGCTTCCATTCTTCGCGCGGGGCGCCGCTCACGCCACTCGGTGACACGCCCACCACACTCCCGCCCCGCCCCGCCCCTCCGCTCTGTCCTGTCCAGACCCGTCCCGTCTCCCACCCCCCCTAGCCCGCATCGCAATGCCCCGTCCATTCCAACGCCCTCCCCTCTTGTCCGCTACTCCGTGCAAATGACCGCACATCGAGGCACCAGTGACCGCGGAAGAGAAATTACGGGAAGAAAGAAACATTACCGTGCAGCTCTCAGTCGGTTACATAAATTGCATTAGAAAGAAGAATGCTTTAAGCTGAGTTAAAAGTACTATCCAGAATCTCTCTAAGTGAAGTGCGCTTTGAAGTTCATTCTTTAAACAATAATATTGAATTGCTTTTAAACAAAGTAAATAAATGTGAGAGAACTGCCGAAGTTGACCACATCAAATATCTTCGAAACGGTATCGGGATGGAGTTTGCGCCAAGTTGAAGATTATGGGAGAAATAGCATACTGTACGTTTTTTGTTTGAAACATTTGGAATTTTTGGAGATTATTGTTTATGTCTGCAAAGAAAGTATAGCAAATTTTGTATTTCCTCGTAAGTCACATGTTCCGCGCATTACTGGAACAGGTTTTCGGCAGTTGGAGAGAGAGTATGCCGTATGTCCTTCAGCCGTCATACCGCTGCGGTGAAGTTTAAGAAACTAATTCTTTGTTAATAGATATTAACAAAGAATTAGTTTCTTAAACTTCACCGCAGCGATATGACGCTGGCGGTGGCTAGTGCATGTTCATGCAGCTAGCATGTATGCTGTGCTAGTTCATGCTGCTAGCATGAAAATAAAATGTAGTCTTCTTTCAATGCATTTCCTATTCAAACAATAAAGATAATCAGGAAGCGTTCAAATTTACACTTTGTATGTTTCCTGATATGCTGAAATTGTAGATTTGATTCTTTTAATTCATTACAGTGTCGCATTCTTAGATCCCTCTTCCTTTGATAATTAAAAATTTATTTTCTTCTAAATAGATCTGAAGACTATAATTATATCACGCTGCTCTCTTATCCAGTTCTTATATTTGCATTCATATTTGTAGATTGTTAGAATTACAAAAGAGCGATGTTTTTACTTGACTGTCTCATAGCAAAATGATCAATTATTGGGAAAAATATGTTAAAAATTAAATTAACTTCAACTTTTAAATAATTATTTATCTTACACGTGGCTAAAATATCCTCTTTTTTATTAAAAAATTTAAAAAATTAGTTGATTATTCACGAGCCCGATTCACAAGTGTCACGACCTCATACAGATATTTCAACCATGATAATAAATATGTTTATCTTATCGCTCTCCTTTTTAATTTTTTTTAATTTTCTAACTATGTGCTAATGTAATATGTCTATAATATTGATTTCGACAGTATCCATTATTGGAAAAACTAAAATAATAAGTCATTTAAGCCTCTGAGAATGCATTTTGCAATGAATACAATGAATACATATTTCATACATTTGATGCTACAGTTCAGAAAAATATGTGATTTTCATCTTTGATTTGAAAGTAAAGAATTTGCAGAATTTATCTTGAGAATAAGAGAAGTCACTGCATTAGAGGAAGAAAAAGAACATTAATATCATCCAACTAAAAACTTTCCTGACAAAATGCATTTTCATTGTTTCGTAACAATATTGTGACTTATTGTGCAATGATAAAGATCTTTTAATAGTTTTTCTAATTGTTTCAATTTGCAAATTTGCTACAGTTAAATTGGAAGGCTACGAATAATCTATTACGATTGAAGAAATTAGTTGAGTAACAAAAGAATTATAATCAAGAGGACTCGTAATTATTTCAATACATGAATTGCAATTAGCAAATGCTCCTCACATTGTCGTTCGCACGGTGGCTATTGAATGTGAAAAGAAATGAAAATATTATTTTCATGAAAGGAGAAATATGGATGCTTTATTCATTACCCCTGTCTTTAGATAAAGACACAAATGCTGCTTCGTTCACTTTCTTGGAAGATGATTGGCCTTTGTGAAACGGAATGAGTCACGACTTATTTCGTCGCGTGTGATTTGTGTAGAGTGTTACAAGATCTTATATCTCATGGAAACGAGACAAACATTTTTGTAAGGACAGCACGGCACTTCGCGTTGGAGGTTCTTGATCAAAAAGGTAGGTGAAATACTTTCGTATCTTTCATTCGAAATCGCAGAAATGCTAATACAAAGCAGATTAAATAATCACACACAAACATCTAAGTCACTTAACTTACCGAAATGGCTTAGCACAAAAAGTCTGCAAATACAGCTCTCCCCACTTTTCATTTTAATGAGCTCCCGGTTTGATTTTTTAATTCCACATCCGTATTTTCAGACTTGTATCATTCGTGTAATGTTCTTCTCTGCAAGATGCGCAACACGCATTATTGGTAATTCTTGGCATTTAATGAAATGTCGCTCAGATAAACATGAACGAACATTTAATCTTCTCAGTAGGATTAATGTTGTCCTAGAAGAGTGAATGGACCCTTTGAGAGGTCCTTGACGTTTCCTTTGTCCTATCCCTCTCTATCCTTCGCGTAGCTAGTGCCTGGAAATCGTCAGTTGCAAATTAAATAAATGACATCATTGCCCATCGTTTGACCATGTTTGACCAAAAATATGTTGGTTTGACCACCCTGCCAAAACGAAAAATATTAAAAACATTTCTTTATTGGTACTCGAAAATTTGAAATTATAAATTGAAGCACGAATAATAATACACAATTTTTTGGCCATGTTTGGCTCTAAATTAGTTTTTGGTCATGACACTGACAATTCTTTTATATTTTCTAACCTAATTTGACTATGTCAGTGTCAATGTGTTAATAAAAATGTTATAATGACAAGAATAGTTTCATATTAATCTACAATGGTTAAACGTGGCAACAGGATATTTTACTACACTACATTCATCACACCATCACCATCAATTATTGTATGGCATGATTTCTGAACAGCTTTTTGACTTCTGTTTAGGCAATGGTTTTGGTATTAGTAAAATATTTTAAAAAATACCCTATATTTAATTTGGTTAAAAATGTCCAAATATTGCAAGTAGGGTTTGTCATTAGAATCCTCATGGCAGCTTGCAACTTCCAGATATTTCTAATAATGCTTTTTTTAAGAACATATAGTCGTATTACGGCTTGTCATGGTCAATTGATTAAGTTTTCTTCAAAATTAATATCGGTTAATTTGAAATATTCTCTAAAAAAATGGAGCAAGTTGATCACTGGTTGCAAATCCAATACATTCGCCGTTTATTTCAAATAGTGATTAAACGACCGACTTTTTTCTAAATTTGATTTTAATTCCTTACAGAATGGTTATTTTAGTAAAATAAATTATGTTAATTTCTGTATACATTTTTATAACGGTCAAACGTGGTGATGGAATTTATTGTTTGTTCCAGAATACTGTATTGTATTATAGTAAGCTCCATACAATCCTTTTTGGGCAAATGCCTCCTGAAAGTCAGGGATAGATTCTGAGGAACTAACAGAGCAGCCACTTCTGATGTTATGAATTGGTAGATTCTGTTAATCTCCATTAAAATGTTTGAACTTACGTTAGCTATAAGTAAACACCAATAATTTTTTACAAGAGCACCCATCAGTAATCAATAATAATTACAACAATACAAGCCTGTTTAGTCTTTTTAAATTGCATTAGTTCAAATGCATGTATACAGTCCTATCACTTGAACTTCACTTCTCCTTTATGATTCATTTTTATCACTCACAAATTGTTGCTCTTTTTCTTCCACCATCTTGCGCTAGCCGTGTCCACTATGACTCTATTACACACTGTATTTCGCTGCACCATCTTGTCTTTAGTCTTCCCACTCTCCTTCTTCCGTTTCGTGGATAGTTCCAGAATAAGAACTTTTTAATTTAATGTGATGTTTTTAATCACGGTTAGTTTATTTCAATGATTGTTGTATCAAATCAACTTGTATATTGAACAAAATAGATGGTCAATATAAATTGATCCATTTCCAATCGTTTGTAGTAATTATTCAATTATTTTAAAAGAAAATGCTGCTTTTATCCAGCATGCTTAAATTCAATCGTTTAAGCTCTTTGTTTATTACTATTCATTTTTTCAAATACAAAAAAATGGTGCTCAAACATGGGCAAAGATTATCTACACTTACTCTCTACATTTGTAATTTGAAATTTTCCAGGGCTGTTCAAATATTTTTTTTTCGATTTAGGAGTCAAAACTTAAATACAGTTGTTGAGACATGTTTAAACTATGGGCAATCGAAGTCATTTATTTAATTGGAAGTGAGTGATATCCGGAGACTAACTAAACGTAGCTCTCTGAGGGATCTTGGAAAATATCAATTGAACCGACGAAACGAAGTTGCTCATCGAAGCCTCGAAATAGACCTTTGGTATCCAGGTCAAGGCCCTACAATCGTGCATGCTTATGGCCGTTCTTCCCCATTGCAAATTGAGGGCTTGCTTTGCAACATTGTTGAGGACAAATTTACGCGCATAATTCAAATACTTCAAAATTTACCGCTTGCCCGTGTTTGCAGAGATCCGTTTAGATATGAATCATAGTCAAATCGAAATGCCGTCCAATTGTTTAAATGTAAGGTGCAAAACTAGCATTTAAACACCAATACTTTTGTATATCTCAAATATAATATGACAACAAAATAGCTTTTAAAATATCAGTGCCACTGCTATGTTCAAACCATGTCGCTCACGTAGTTTTGGGCTTTTGTAACAGCATGTTTGGAAGCAAAAATATGCAGAAATAAGCTTCTATTTGCAAATTGATTAAAAATTGATGAATAATATGCTCCATAAGGTTGCCCTATATTAGATGATTTCATATAATTTTAAACTCATTGAAGATGTTTTTGAGAAAATATGTTTTGATAAGTTGGGGATATTTTCCCTAAAATATATCATATTTAGGGTGTCAGGACTCTATGCGGCGTGTGACATTGTGAAGAGAGTGTGTGAGAAAACTATTAAGTAAGAATATTTGTCTAGAGCGCCTAACAATAGGAATAAATTTCTACATAATGCGTCCTTTAGATTATACAATTTGTCATTTTATACTTTTTTATTATCATTTTATAGTTCACCGTGTTTCAGCTCTGAACTTGATTCTTTCCCCTAATTCCTTTTCGATCCCGGTAACTAGAGTGTAATATGCGCAGTGCAACAGGCCGATGGACCACAGCTACTAGAGCGATTTTGAAGCAACCTCCACTACTTACCCTAAACCCGAGTTAAGCACTGATGGGCTTATGAACTACATCAGTGAAATGGTTCTGAAACACTAGTGGAAGCAACCGAGTAGTGGCGCATGGAACTAATACTTTGTCAGTGGGCGATGTCCTTTAGACTCGGAAAAAACTAGAGGATGGAAATAGGAATACCGACCCACTATTCCATTGTATCACAGTTTTTAAACATTAAGTAAGGGAAAAAAAAGTTCGTTTGCTAATGTGGAATAATTTTTCGTTAAAATATTTTAATGTTTTAAATTTAGTTTTGTTGTAACATTGTTTTTGTTACACTCAATGCAGGTGACTCAATGAACATCGGAAAAAATTGGAGAGTTAATGAAAGGCCATGTAGAAACAATAAAAATATCTCGGTTTCCAGTGAACTCTCGCTACTAAGTACTTGATCAATTTCGTTTTGACGTACGAAAACAAAGTAAGGAGAAAATAACATATATAAAGTAGGATATAACATGTATAAAATATGATATATAAATAAAGTATGTAAAGGCACAGAAGGACACGCGTAAGGAAAGTCGTACTGCTTAGTATAGAGTCAAGACGGCAAAAATCATTTCCGTTTGTCTCGCATCAAAAATTTCCACACTTAATGGATGGCGTGAAAATAAGCCTCGAAGAAATAATTATTAATTGAGACGTTTGTTGTTTACTCTATCTCATTCCATTACTTACAAAAATAAAATTTTAGGACTTTTGTAAAATTTAGGTGGTCGTTGATTGATGTCATTGCAGTGCGTGTGACCGGGAGGTCCTAGGAGTTGAGTTCGACAATGGCACAGGTTTTTCGACACCACCTACGTAGCTAGGTCGAATTCGGCCGCTGCTGTCAGGAGGAGAAGTCTAGCGACCGGTTGCTCTGATCGGTAGTTTTCCTTGGTTTGTCCGACCACATATTCCGCGAGTATTCATTGATCACCTCAGAGACAAGAGTCAAAGAGAATCAGTCAAACGAATATTGCGTAAAGCTAATAAAACATTATACCAGGCGAATGTTATGAAAATCGAGAGCATCCCTTGTGGGGATCGAACCCACGACCTTTGGATTAGAAGTCCAACGCGCTATCCTCTGCGCCAAAGGGACGTGCTGTGAGAGGTAGTGAATGACAGCACATGCAGTTATTCTGCGACTCAATGACTGCTGAGTGACTCAGAGGTGATCAGATAATGAAATGGTATGCTAGTGGTAGTCTAATTACAGAACAACAGAGATTACAGAACAATAGAGATCTTACAAGAGCGCAAAGCAAATGTACCCGTTACTAAACGGAATGATAAGTAGAGAAGGTGCTGGAAGTTTTCTATCCTAAATCTTGTAATTCAGGAAGTATTTTTCCACTTCAGACATATCGTTATGTAGATTTTCCTAAAGATTACGTATCGGAATAATTAGGTTTTGATTTTTTCAAGAGGCGTTCTGAATGCATTTAATATTCGCCAAATAACGGTATGCCACTACCCTCCCTTTCACTTTCTCAAACAGTGTGCAATCTCCCTTCAATTTATTTTTATTTTTTTAGTGCAAATGATTGCAATGATTTTCTCGGTAACGTTGAATTCGCGTGTTCTTTATTAAGTAGATATATATCATTTATAGTTGACTCCGTTTTGCTTTTACATTTCCTGTTCGTTGTGAGGAAACACATCGAGTATTTTGTGCTCCTTTTTGTGTACAGTTGCCAAACATGTACGTGGTAAACAGAATGGCTGCGAGTGTGCATGCTACTTGCTCTAAAAAGGAGGTGAATAGAAAGTCTTCTGATTTTTCAGTTGATGAATAAACTTGACAGATATTGTTGTATTGTTAAACAATTATGTCCGCCTCGTCATTCCTGCTGCCTTCTGGTTTCGTTATCGGTGCGGAAACTATTAGTTCTCTTATCATATTATAGAAAGGAGTGTCCTTGAAAAGATATCTGTTGATATCGGCGTAAAAATACATTTGGAGTTTATTTTTATTTCGCTCCAGAAAACGTTAACGTTCGGAATTTTTCTCCAGTATGGTGAATACAAAATATAATATTACTCATATATTCATAAAGTAATTTCAGGAAACGTTGGGTCGATAGTGACGCAGGCAATGCAATCGCAAGTTCTGCAGGAAGCACACGTTCTGTTTGCACTAGTTTGGGCTTGGTAACATGGTACTATAGTAGATCAAGGAAGGTTTATCTTGTTCGTACTATGCTTATTGAAAATTGGCATTTAATCTTTCTTTAGTTGAAGCGATTCTTAAAAATACCCCGCCCGGACAGGGACTTGAACCCTGGCCCCTTAGGTTAAAAGCCTAATGCTCTACCGACCATGGGTATTCTTTGCCAAACGTATTTCCACAGTCACTCACAGAAAAGTCATAGCGTGCTTCTAATGTTACCTGTTCGCACGTCATCCGATTCTAGGCCTGAAATCTGACCTAGCAAATTCCCCACACATCTGCTAACGAGTTTTATCTCTTTAAAAAACCTAATCATCCACATATTTCCTGCAATATTGAAATGGAGAAAAAGTTTACTAACCCGACAATTTGTGTTCAGAAGGTTAACTACTCGTAAATAACTGACCCTGACGAGATTTTAATACGAAATAGTCATAAAAATTTCCCCAGGTGAGGCTCGAACTCACAACCCCGGCATATCCCAGTTACTGTCTTATAAGTACCGTGCGCTAACCAATTGCGCCACTGGGGAGTGTGTGAAGCTTACCACAATATGTTTTATCTGTCCGCTTGTTCAATTGTTTCAGAAAATTCTGATGCTTAGGACAATACGCGTCCGTTCACTGCGGCAGTGTCCAACTGGGTCAGCTAAAAAGTATTTTCCACCCACGTGGAATATGTTTCTTAATAATGTACACGTATATTGCACATTCTTTCTATTGACTTATTTGGATTTCTGTCAAAACTTTTGTAGTAACTTCATTTTAATTTCGTTTTGAGTTTTGCCCCGTGTTTCTAGAAATTCCTTCCGAGAAAACCTGCTCTATTGAGATAATCTTCGAATGGTGAACACAATGAGTCAGTTTGTTTACATGGCAGTTGCTGGCAAAGTACACTTGGGACAGCTGCAAATGCAGATAAGTAGCCACATTTAGCTAATAGTTGAGACTGCACACGCCATCTGAAAGTTGCTTTTTATGACGAGCCGGTTCATTTTTATAAACGCAATTTTCGGGGCAATGGCTTTGTTTTTAATGAGGATGGCTAATGATGTTCCTGTGCCTGAATATTGATATTATAGTTTCAGACCCATACAGTCAGTGAATAGTACGTTTACCAGTCGAACAGCGCGGTCACTAATTTTCGTTACATTTCATTTTCTCTTTTCTTTGATGAACAAGTTGAAAAATTAGTAGATCTATATTAACAGGGTTTTGAACTCCATCTCGATCAGGTTTTTGTCCCGTTTCCCTGTTTCATTGAGCAAATGCTGAGATGGCTCCTTGTTTTACTTCTGGACGTAAATGTAGCTTCACTATTCGCACGTTTTATTGAGCTCTCCTTTGCCTGTAGTGGTAGGAGTAGAGCTGACGGTGAGTTACTCTATTATTAGCAATGCAGAAAAATCAAATCTGCAGTTCATTTACCGTTGCAAATAGTTTTTCTATTACTCGGGAACGAAAATATCTAGCTTTTCAAATGTTACTAATCTCGCTGTTTTTTAAATGGTACTCAAGAAAATGTGCGCAGATAATGTTCTACCCCATTCGTCATACACAGTTTTTACTTCTTTTTACCAAATAAATCAAATCAAATAAATCGGATTGTTTGAACACCATCGGCATGCGCGCAGAATAGATTTATTGATGGATGCAGAAATCCCCAGAGTGAGCGCCAAACGTTCCCCGGGGCTTCAACTCTCAATCGCGACGTTTCTCACCTACGTCTTCGAAATATCTGCGTCAGTGTGTTGCGTTAGTAGGAACAGTGAGAAAATTTGAAATACTTCGTTGTGTCTGATGTAACATCTTGTAATTAGGAACGTAATTTACAATACTTTCTTTACCTTACGAGTAAGAGATATTGGAAAGATTGTTAATTCTGAACGAAAATATGGTTAATAGATATTTTGTTTCCAGAAGTATTGTGAAATATGATATAATAAAAGAACTGGGAATAGCATGACATGACGAAAGAACTAGCAAGTAAATAAATTGAACTTTATTGTGTTTGTGAATATCTTTTTTTTTTCTCATATTAGTGTCGAAAACAATAATTACTTCTTCTTGATCCAAACAAAAATCTTTAACTTTTTTACTCTCCTCTTTTATGGTAATGGACAAATTGTTTCCTGAGCACATGTTTACGAGACCTAATCGTTATTTTGCTTGTACATTAACACTTTCTTCCCGCCACGAGCAAGGAGAAAGTAAAAATCGCAGCAACGGAAAGTGCTGCAGCATATGAAGAGGCAGAGGAATGGGGAGATGGTATCCCTCGCCCCTCTCAAGAGCGCGGCTGGACGCGGAGTTGAACCATTTGGCAATTTTTAACCTTTTCGTTTGGAAACTGGTTGTGGCAGCATTGCACCGCCGCTGCGGCGCGAGGGAGAGGGAAGCCGTGATCGGCTTTGGCCTTACAGATAAGGAAGTCTGCCGTGGCGAGCGCAGCCGGGGGCGGGGCGCGTGGATTGAAGGACCTTCGACGCATTCCTCATTGATCTTTCCTTCGATAAGTTCTTCCGGTGCGATACTGTTTGATAATTTGCTTATACAAATATGTCTCTTATTATTGAAATTCAAAAATTGAAATGTCTATAATTAAGCCTACTCACCAATTATTTTTTTAATTATTCAATTAATGGAGTTACATTTGTTTTTGAGAACTGTAGCTACGTAGATTTAATGTTACATTTACTTGGTGCTTTTTTAGAAAAGAAATCATTCAATATACAATTTTAATTTTAATGTAAGTACCACCATCAAGAGAACTGGCATTATAAACACCAATATAATATATTGAATAAATTTAAAATATTCATTAAAATGTACGTACATTTCAATAATATATGTGATAACGTGGCTTTATTTTCTAAACAATGTTAAGGGTCATAAAAAATTTCTTTTTTCAGTACCCGCCGAGTTGTGCTCAGGGTTAGCATTGCCACTGTTTCTGTAGCGACTGATCGGGAGGTCCTAGAACTCGAGTCCCGATGGATTTTCAGCACTACCTGCATAGTCGGATTCAGCCCCATGACTGGAGGAGAATTACAGCGGACGACTGCACTAATCAGTAGTCATGGTTTCTCCGATTAATACCAGGCGAATGACGGAGCAGTTCCGTAACAAACGGGCCAAGGACAGCGCGCGATCTTTCCTTCTTTTTTCTTGTATTATCCTCTTCTATTATTCCTTTACTTACTCTTTCTTCGTACTCCTTACCTATACTTACTTTCACTTCTTTCCTTTATTTTCTCCTTACTTACTCATTCATGAATACAATTCCGTACATGTCGGATGTTTAGAGCTTCTGGAGAGACTGGAGCGATGCCTCGCTGCGGGAGATACCTGGAAGAGAAATCCCCGCAATCCGGCACCAGTTATCGCGACCTAGCGGGGGAGGAACGTCGGCACCTCTCGAGAAAAAACATTAACTTTACGGGAGTAAACAGATCTGCTGTTACGTGTCCGTAAATACTAATCAATCAATCAATCAATTTTCAATTATCAAATGTTTCCAATAATTTATTTGTATCCCCCAATATTCTTTACGAAGTTATAAACCTTAACTCCACGTGTCGACGACCCTGATTCTGGCGGTCTGCTTGGTAAAATAAGCGAATAGCGGGCGCGAAGGCGGCGCGTGGCCTTTGGCAGCAAGGCGGAGCGGCCTGCAAAAGGCGAAGGCCCTGGCAGGCCCCTGGGGCAGCCGGCGTCGGCCCCTGCACGGGCTTCCATAAACGATTTTATTACCTCCCGTGAGGAGCGTCGCATGCTTTCGTGGCTCTCTCGCCTTGGGTTGGGTTCTCCTGCTAATGGCGGTAGGCTGACCGACGATAGTCTTTATACTTCTCTGTTCTGTCTTCTCGGCGGAGAGATCCTCTGGGGCATTGAGAGAATGCTCTCGTTATAGCTCGTGCCTTGATTAAATGACACGGGATTATCTACAGAATATTTCTTTAATCAGCATCATTTATAATAAAATACAAAGGTCATAAAATTTGTTAAGCACAAAGCACACTCGTTTTTCTCTTAATTATAATGACATCTATCGTAAAATAATAGGTGTAACAAATGGAATAAAATTACCATGTAAGAAGGTACCATCTCTTCAGAGTTTTTTCTGACCATAAATTTTATCAGTTGTACCAATTGCAAAGCAGCAAAGCAATGTGAGTCCACCATCAATTCTCTTACGATGTTGAAAGAATCAAAGAATATCTATATGCATTCAATATATTTTCATTTCTTGGTTCCCGAAACGAAGGCGAAGTATACTAATTGACAAGAACGAGGGCGCCAGGAACATCGACCAAATTTTTCCGAGTTCTCATTAACGTAAATTTGTGGTAGCCATTATATTGTGTGGTCCACCTAAGATGTTCCCTTCAATGTTCTCCTGAACCGTTGCAGATACTGAGATTCGGTTTTTACTAAAACTACTACATGCAAGGGGCACGTATGGTCATGCGTAATATTATTCTATTATATTTTCTATTGCAGAGATATTGACCCAACTTCGATTTTTTAAATGGAACCCTATATATTTTTTTAGCTCATCATATCAAGCGTGAAGAGACGAGTTCATAAATATGCATATCGCCATATGTTACATACAATTTTTTTTTTTCGAGAAATTAAGAGTTTTAAAGACGCACGCCGACCGCTGGTTCCCGCAATCTGAACGAGAAATTCCGGGTGATATACGAATATATTTACGAATCACGGTCAGGTGAATCTACGTAACATACACTACTTGGCACTGGACAATCCTAGCTGGGTTCGTGAAGCTGAGAACCAAAAGCAGTGGAGTATTAATGTCTGGTGCGGTATTCTTAACGACACCATCATAGGTTCCTATTTCATGGATGGACATGTGACAGGAAATTAAACACGCAAGATTTCTTCGTGGAACATTGCCGCTGTTTCTGAAGGAAATTCCCCTGGATATGCGAAATTGTATGTGGATGCAACGTGACGGATGTCCAGCCCACAATGCGCTTGTGGCTAGGCAAGTGCTGAATAAGAAGTTCCCCGGCCGATGGATTGGGCGCGGTGTTGTAGTAAACTAGCCGGCAAGGTCACCTGATCTTACGCCCTTGGACTATTTTCTATGGGAAACGATAAAGAACGAAGTTTACTCACAAGTACCAACAACATCTGAAGATCTGAGACACCGCATTACCGCATCTTGTCATGCCATTTCACGTGGAACTCTGAATTCTTTTCGAAGGTCTCTACAAGCGTCTTCAAATGTGTATATCCGTTGATGGTGCACATATTGAGTACATGTTATAAATCAAGCTATTTCTAGAATTGTTAACTTACCTTTTGTTTCTGTATTTTCGAGTATTTTTCTTACTTTTATTTACCCGATTTTTTGTACCGGCTGAGGTTTTCACTCTTTCAAAGGGTAAACGTTTTGTTTCTGACAGCACACGCATTTATTAATTCAGAACATGTTCACTTTCCAATCTTCCCCTGCTTTCTCTGCGGTTAATAATTCAAATATTTTCTCAAATCTTGTAGTATTTCATTAATTAAAAAATAGTAACTTGTGGCGTACATATTTGCTTACAACGTGAGACTGTCTTCAGGACTGTAGTCAGGGTGTAGTCTTAAAGAGCAAATCGTGGGTTTTCGTCAGCTCCTTTGCACATTGCATCACTACATTTACGGCAGGGTCGACACAACGAAAGGGAATAGCCTCGCCGCATATCACCCGGAATTTTTCATTCAGATTACGGAAACCAGCAGTCGCGTGCGTCTTTAAAACTCTTAATTTCTCGAAAAATTTTTTATATAACATATGGCGATATGCATATTTATGAACTCGTCTCTTCACGCTTGTTGTGATGAGCTACAAAAATCTATAGGGTTCCATTTAAAAAATCGAAGTTGGGTCAATATTTCTGCAATAGAAAACGCAATAGAATAATATTATGCATGACCATACGTGCCCCTTGCATATAGTAGTTTTAGTGAAAACCGCATCTCAGTATCTGCAACGGTTCAGGAGAACATTGAAGGGAACATCTTAGGCGGGCCACACGGTATAGTGATACTGCTCGTTTCAAAGGAAATAATTGTTCACTTACATTCTGTTATGTTCCTTACTTCATATTAGATATGCCATAAAAATGTCTCTTAGAGGGTTGCTACAACGTTGTAAGGAAATACGTTTTAGCATCAGGAAACTACAATATACGGCGGCCGGAAATCTTGGTGGCCCGGGGCAACTATGGCGACGGACGTAATGAATGTTTTCGTTCTTAGTGCATATTAATATTTTATGGCGGGAAATAGAAACCTAATTGGTTGCGAACGTACTTTTCGTCAAATGACGAAAGAACTGTCGGATTTTCCATCTTTGTTATGTTACAAAAGTGTCCATTAAAATGTTTTTAAGGCACACAAACGCTATCGATATGTCAACAGGACTTTTAAAAATACATTATTTTACATGTTTTGAAATTCCTACACATGTATTTTACTGTGATGTTAGATTATATTATTTCCAAGTTATGTTGACGGGTCAATTAATTTGGTTGGCATCACGAATCTTTGGGCCACAAAGAATTTTCAGGAAAAAAATATTTACTTGATGTACATCCTTTTTACCAGTTAATTTAAACTATTTTAATATGGATTGGATATAATAAAACGTCAATTTATTCCATTTTTTATTCTACTAAATTCTTTCTATAATTGATCGAGACTCGCCTCTCGTTCACCTCCGTTTCACTCATTTAAAGTATTGCGTGTCTTGAAACGCAATTGACGGGTCAGGGTCAATCGAGGAACACTCATCTCAGTCAATTTTAAGTGTGTCGCTCCATAAATCATTAGAGAAATACAAATTGCATGTTGCTGAATGTAATACCTGCCTTGATAAATTGTGTGTAAAGGAATTTAAAAATATGACTACAACTGCACCATTTGAAGTCTAGTTGACTTATTAATTATCTCACAAACTTGAAATCATAGCATTTCAGAAACCAGTTGGCATTTTCACTTTACGAGAGAATACAACTGTGGTCGAGAATAAATAGCTTACATTGAAATTCTCGTTTGTCTGAAAATATTTCTCTACGGCTTCTTCTACCTCGTATCTTATTAACCAAAGACCAGTTCAATTAAAACAAAGTTCAAGAATCTAGGATTTTTTTACATATACAGTAAAGTCTGCAAATAACTCTTACAGCGAGGGCATGAAATTTGACAATATGTGTCATTGGATTTAGAAAAGGTATATTCATTGGATATTTGTCATTGGATTTAGAAAAGGCCTGATTCAATTTCCATATCAATCCAATGTCAAAATAAGCTTATGAAATTTCCCCACAAAACGGATAGCTGTTCTTGGATTATGGTACACTTGGATGAAAAGTATATAAATGTTCACCCTTTACTCCTTGGAGCTTGGTATTCTTCTCGTTTCACCTGAAATACCTGAAACAGCGAATTCACACTAATTGGTCTTCGGAAGGTTTAAAGGAAGCATCTTTCCTAAAGGAAAGTAGAGTGACAGCAGGATTACGAAGGGATGTGGGCAAGGGAAAATTGGTACCGCATTCGAACGAGTACGTTTGCATTGGCTTAGGGATTTCAGAGGAATCACAGTCTCTCAATAAGAGAAACGACTTGGAGTGCGTCCTTTAGTCTGCCGATTCCAATGGCCTTTGTAATTTAGATGTGATGAAAATGCGCCTTTTTTGAGACTTGAATCTAAAGTATTCCACAATTTCCCTTGAATTGCGGACTATTATAATATCCTCTAATTTATGACAGTGAAAATCAGCAATTTTTTAAAGAAGCTATTAAAAGTGAGCTCCTTACAAAAATGTCAGTAGATTAGTAGAATCACGTAATACTTTTTGCAACATAACTTGACAATAAACCATTAAATTTTGCGTGTTATTCAACGCAATGACTCAAGGCCATCTGTCTCATTAGAAATTGCCCAGCGCATCCGTTACCATTTATTCTTTGCCTGCTGATGTTCCTTGATATTTCTCAATTTTAGGAAATCGAAGGTTGCTACACCTTCCTACAACGCTACCCAAAGCAGTGCTAACCTCTGCGTCATTGTGGAGTTCAAAACAGCGTAGCGTACAGCAATCATCAGGAATATAGACGTTCTGCGCATCGGCAGTTCGAGTTTCGTATTCCTTTTGAGCATGTGCGCATGCGCAGAAGATCGATATTGCTGTCAATTGCTGCACACAACGCTGTTTAAACTCCCGCTTGTCTCGGGGACGGAGACGCTGCGCCATTCGCTGTGTGGCGGGTAGGGGGCGTGGCTGAGGCCGCCTGCTGGTAAAAATACACGCGTCTCGCAGCCCTTGCGCAACAGGTAGAAAGCGGCGGAGGCCAGGCGAAGGAATTCGCAGGTGCTATGCAGACGGCGGAGGAGCGCGTGTTCCTCGCTGGAAATGAACTGTCTCGCTGTGCGCCATAAGGCACGCGTGGCAAACAGGCGGAATGCGGCCGAGTGAATAATCTCTCCGAGAACTGCTAAGCTACTCACTTACTGCACATTTTGATAATTCAGGATAAATAGACGTGTAAGAATGCTTGGGTGTGAGAACTGAGATTCGAGTTTTGTTAAATCGTTGACTTACAGCGTGTGGTACTCAAACTGCCTTTCTAATTAACCTTGTAGGCAAATGGCGTTCTGTAAACTCTTCAATAAATGTTCTTTTGTACTCCGACTATTCCTTGTATTCACTACTACACGATGTGCATATACGACGAAGTAAAACTTTTTTAATAGGTATCCAGCGGAGACACCTTAATAATGGCCAATCACCTTAATAATCAAAAGGATAATTTCGTATTTTGATTTTCTGAATTAATAAATTCAATTACACATTCCTCTTGTGCTTTGAAGTATTTTTGTGGCTGGGTCGATTGCAGATAGAAGTGATTGTAGGTATCGGGAAAGAAACCCTATGTTTTTATGAGAGAATTTCCGCAAAGGATATAGAAAGGAAGTCATAATGGAAAATAATGACTACTTATTTCAAAAACATATGTGTGCATTATTTCTAAACATACAACACGTGACGTACATGTTGAGCGGAGTAAGAGAAATGGTATATTCCGGAACCAAATGCTGCATTTCTTTCGTCCGGTAACCGACCAAATCATTGCAATATATTGCCTCCTGAGAAAGTGATATTGCGAAAAAATTACTACAAATCACAATTACGCATCTCATATTTCACTGAAATAATTATATTGTAATCATTCTAATGGAAAATTTTCTTGTCGTTTACACAAACGTACCATATTTCTATCAGAAGTACGAAGTACGAAATGTTCCTACGAAATGTATTTGTCTGTAAGCACTCAATTTTAAAAACCCCTGAACTATGAAAAGAGAATCACTATAATCAATAAAATATAACTGTTTTTCAATAACAATAGGTTTGTATATACCTTTATGTACGAAGCAGAAAGGTTAGACCCCGAGCGCGATAGCGCAATGGGAGTGAACAAATCTAAGTTAAATCCGTTCACATTCAGGATTTATGCTAAAACAATTGAGATCTTAAACTAAATATTTGAGGGGCTTGGGATTAGACAATAGTAGGGCATTTTAAGAGACTTTTACAGAATAGGCAACTGCAAGATCAACGGATTCTATAAATCAGATCATCAACCAAAACATACTTAAAATAAAATACAAATATATTTTTGTTAATTTTATGAGACAATATAAACATATCATGTTTTATCTGTTGAAAAAAAAACATTTATTTTATTAAAATACACTAAATGGTATTGCACTTATTCGCGTATGGCTTGCTAAACTCCAGCAGAAACGATGAAGGTAAATATTTCGATTTTGTAGGTTGAATGACATAACACTGACTAATTCTAAGGGGGTCTCATTTATCTTTATTTATTTATGAAATATGTTATATGTGAATGTTTGATCCTCACGAGGTAGAACTTTAATCCTATAGGGAAAATAGAACTTTAACCAAGTATAAAATATGATTTAACTGGCAATTGCGCTTAAAAATAATGTAATGCTTATGATTATTTTCCTCCAAAGTAGGGAGCTGCAGCACGTTCACCTGAAGCGGCAACCTTTGCCGTCTACTTTTCTGGGTAAGGCGGCCGAACGCGCATCCGCAATATTCAGTTTCCCCACGCACTTCATAAGCATAGTAATGAAGCGCTCCATTGTTTGCAGCGGGGAAGAAAGAAGGCGCTGCCTCTGCGTAAACAGGAGATGCGTATCGCCGCCGCGGGGAGGGGGCGGCGCCACCGGCGCGATGTTCGCAATCCAGGGGGGTGGGGGAGGAGCATTTCTTGCAACATTGTCGGAACTTTTCCGTTTCGCCCTCCAAGGTCGACTCATGGAAGGCGATATAAAATAGGTTAATAGGCTAAGTCATGTTAAATTAGTATATTTTCAAAAGGTTCGTGAAAAGCTCACGGCGTTAGTTGAACAAGTCCACAAATCCCACATTTCAAGTTCAGAACTTGATCAAAATATACACTAGTCGACGAAATATTCTAGTCTTCAAATTTTTAGCTATCCCATTAGAGCGATGTGTTATTAATCCCTAGTTTTCAGTTTTGAAGTTCAGAGTAATAGTGAAGACCTCGAACTATTTGAATAACTTCAAGAGAGTGCACTGTAATTTCTGACTCCCAATAAAGTTTTACACGTATTATAGTGTTTTAATTAAAGGGGTCGATTTCAAAAATGAGAGAAAAAGCGCTCAACTAAATATATGGAAGATTACGAGGCTTATTTTTGTCGGCATTATTAAATCTGCTAACTTCTGGATACTATTAATTTGAAGTAGTATACGAGAACTTTTAGTTTGCATCTTTTCATCTATTTCTGAAAATAATATTACGATTTACAGTAACTTTGTTAGCAGATAATGATATTTATTTTAACTTTGACTATTTAGCAAAATGACAATTCGCAGTTTATTATTTCAGATAAAGAATATCAGAGTTACATTTAGTTAAGTGTTTCATCTGTAGGATTTATCTATGCTTTTACCTCAATCGCAGAGTTATATTTACTTATTTACAGTAACAGAATGATTTGGCGGTGAGTGGGATCACAAGTCAATGTTTCATGCCCAGCTGCACTAATTATTTTATCATGAAAGCAATGAATGAATGATGGGAAAAGCGGTAGGATGAAACATGGTCGGAAAAGCGAAAATCCCCGTGCAAACCTCAATCTCATTTTGCGCACCGCAAATTCCAACTGGAGTGGTCAGAGTTTGAAAGCTAAACCCCTCCAGCTAAAGTATGCTTCCGCTTTTGCATGCAACATTACATTAAAAATTCTATTTTTCTTCTAATAATCAAATACTAAAACATCATTCACGTAAGCACAAATGTTTGATTGATGAAATATTAATAATAATATTAAAAGTGTTAACGTAGTATTTAAAAATTTAGGTAAACATAAAAATAGTGATCAACAAATATTCTACTAAAATAACTATTATTTTTCACTAAGATTTGTTTGCTTATATTTATCTTTGGGTATTCAAGCAAAGTAAGATCTGGGTACAATCGTGATCGGCATGAAACCCATTTAATTCCACCACTCTCGATTAGTTCTGAATGTGTATGAGTTCCTTTGCTCGGCACGAGCAGAGAGACTTAGGAAGAGTTCATTCACGTTATGTGATTTGATAGTTCAGTGTAATCTGTTCCTTCTAGTACGCAAATCGGAAGCGAAACGTTCCTTGCAACCATGGAACACATTTGGTACGTCATCATTAGAGACCGGAAAAATATGTAGCATGAAATATCAAAATATGTACATAAATATGAAATGAAAACAGTAAGAATATGTAATAAATATGTAAAATCAGATATAATATGTAATATTAAAATACTCTAATTATAAAACAAAAAATTTAATTGTAATACAAAATTGCATTTATATAAAATATCATAATTAAATGTTACAAATAATGCAAACGTTTTAAAAAGCATTTGGAAAGCACCCGTCAGTTATAAAAGCTTCATTTGTTGTTAACCAGGATCCTGGTTTAGCAGCCACACTAGACGCAGCAGAAGCCATCGTACAAACTGGCGTACATTATACAATCTACGCCCAGCAAACAATCACTACAGCGTGCAGCATTCTCATGGAAATGTTACACTCGGCGATCGTCCAAGTTTTTCGGAAATTAGGATTAAAGGTCACGAAACGCGGCAACAGTGATACTTTTCACATCTAAAGGTGAAAATAATCTCAGTCGCTGATGCGCACTTCTTCCACTGAGATAACTGCGAGAACATAAACGACCGCGTCATCACGTAGCCTCCCTGGAAGTGACAGCATGCAGAAATAATGTAGAACAAAATACTGATTTTTTTTAAATACTTCTTTTCATTCAAAATATGTAATAAAATTGAAGAAAATTCATAGAATAAAAAAGTATTTTGTGAAAGTAGCAAAATTAAAAAATATGTAATATGGTACCAAACACGTAAATATATGTAACGAAAAAATTGGATATCGTGTTAGACAATTCGCTAAGGTTACAATTTTCAGTTCGATAATTAGAAAGACAAAGCAAGATGTAGTTGCATAAAAATACGGTCTCTAGTCATCATTAATACTGTTTACCTTTAGTTTCATGTTGTTTATTTCATCCTCCGTAGCTGTTTGGTATCAGCGACCCGCATTTTTCCAGATACACAAGCTGCTACTATAGTATGTTACCTCTAACGTTTAATAACTTATGCCCTTTACACGAGAGAATTTGGTAGTGACGAGAAATTTATTTTGCTTTAGGAATACTTATTTCTGTTGCCATTTCTTCTTCACTGCCTAGGACACAAGCCGAGCTCTCTATTAACAGGCAGAACATCCTGGGGGCATGTCTTCCCGTGCCTCGAAAGTCTCTTCTGTGACAACGTATCTCCTGCCTATAACTCGCCCTGATTCAATTTTCTCGTAGTCTGCACCCTTCTTAAAATATACCTAGATATTTCCTCTCCCCAAAACTTTCACGAGTTCACTTTTAAGGCACTTATTTTTTTTCTCACTGTCTCTATTGTCCTCTCCTCCTTTACTCTCGTACTTCCTTCCCCTCGTACTTTAAATTTATCTTTTGCCATATCTTGACTCTGTTTGTGCTGTACTTTTTCTTGGCCACTTACTCTTCCATCTCTTCTCCTTCGCTGCGTCGACCTCGTTCGTCGCCTGCGCCGGGAATCTCCCAAGGCCGCAGAGGAGCGTTCATCTCATTGCGAGCACTACGCGCGGAACGACTCCGGGGAGGGGGGGACCGGAGCGAGGGAGCCGGAGGGCGCCGTTTCCTAATAGTGTTGTGCGAGACTCAGGGCGAAGCGCCGACGGACCGGAACTCGCCTCTGCTGACGTCACGGAACGCACTGAGCCCCTAGCGGGCGGTTTGCGAAGCGTTCCTTGTTTTCGTGCAACTCTCACTCAAGGAAGCTTTGTTCCATTCTGCCAGAGCACTTCGCGTTCTTAATATGCAAGAGAACTAATATTTTTCAATGCCGCTGCACGTCATTTATTTCGATGCAATGTGCATTTTATGAAAATTAGGTATAATATTATGACCTTCAAACACACATTCTTTGAATCCAGAGATCATTTCTACGATTATTTAATCATTTATTCTTTTATTCAAAATAATCCTAATTTGTAATTTCTGTGCTTTGTTGACATACATGTGCAAATACTCTAGATACTCAACGAATTAATTATAGAAGAGTTTATAATCGTTTTCAACGCTAAAATTTATATTACTAAACATTATTACAGCTGTGTTTCTGTAAGCATCTAGCAAATAATAATCCTGTTTTATGGTAACTATTTTATGGAACTGTGAGATATCAAAGAGGCATCCGTTTTTATAAAATTAGTAAAAAGCATTACGCATTTGGCAAAAATGATTTTAAAAAAAGATTTTGAAATATAAGTTGTTACAAGTGTTATAAAAGAAATGCGTTTCCTAGTGATTAGATGAATAAAGATTACATTGTATATGTACTACCATCGTTGCATTACATTCCTATACAGTTCTTTTTGAAATTGTGTCAAGGATTCGTATAATAATCTTATGTATTTTTTAAAACCCTTGAAAGACTGTATTGTCGAAGAAGAAGAAAAGAATTTTAAAAAATTATGAATTAGGGAGGGCGAAAGAGGTTTTTGGGGAATCTGGATCTAATGCGTGAAGAATAATGAGCGTTTTGGCCTAGATTAAATATTGAAGTGTTGGGACATGCTGGGAGGAGAGAGTAATATTTTTGAGAGGTTTGTGAGATGAATTCTGAGAAGAGAGGTATTTGAAGTTCTCGGTGTATTCAAGAGTTTGAAATGAACCAGAGGGCTTTCAAGGTTTGTCTTAGATATTTGTTTTGAACCTTCGAAAATGTTTTATAATACGAAGTTTATGGAGATGATAACTTCTGATTGAACCTAATATTTATATAAGAAGAGAGAAACCTTTTTAGTTGGAGGTAGCACCTCAGCACCAGAGGATCGTAAACGAAGTAGTATTAGTTTGTTTTCATACCAGATATTTTTATCAGCTTCTACTACCGGAAATCTACAATTCAGATAGTACATCTCTAGTGGGCAGGAAATTGGAGTTATACTGGGGGTTTTCTAATGTGGCATCTGTGGGTGATATCTCCAAGATGGAATTCGGCACGTCATTCTCAGTCCTGCATCTAGAGTCGCTTGATCTGCAGCACTGCTTGATAGGTCGCGATCATGCGACATCTCGCGGCTGAACCAAGAAAGACGCAAAAAGTCGTGCCGAATTCCATCTTGGAGATACTACCCACAGATGCCACATAAAAAAAAGTATAGATCACGTGGCGTCTTTACAGAATAAGGATGTGCAATTTAATATATTTTGCAAGACTAGAGATAATTGAATAAATTTTAGAAACATAATTAGCGAGTAATGTACTTGCTGTATTCTCTACGTAACTCTATAATATACACTAAGGACTAATACACATTGATTACGTCAGTTGGGTATTGTAGTTAGAGTAGTGAGTTGTTGCATGCATTATTTAAGTTCCAAACTGAAATTTTATATTTAAACAAAAATATTTGTAAACTGGTAGTTTAGGAAGAGAGTTGCAAATATCTTGTGACACATTTTGTCTAAAAGTCCTTATTGCATTACTTTTTTGTAATTATTTAAAATTATTGGAGAAATAATGGATTTTGTCATTTTACTTTCCGTCATAAATAGTTTTAAGAAAATGCAGGACTAACTAAAAGGAATATAATGAGATGACATTACTGATTAAATAAGGATCTAACATTTTTTAAACATCTGTTATTGGTATAACTATTGACTCAAGTTTCTTCACGAACTATTCCTTAATTACGACGCGATGAGATATAAGCATACGTATTTTGGTGATCTCGTTAGCTCTCCATCCTTAAGGAAAGCGGGTCAAAAACAACATTCCAGTTCGTATCATGTTTTCACCGCTGGGTAACCGTAGTCCAACCGAAAGCAGCCATCATTGCTACTTAGTGGACTCACCTGCAGGGGACCTATAAATGGGGAAATATATGACTTGTGCCCAGATTGAAAAGAAATCAGCTCTCCCGAGCACATCTTTGTAAAGAAACTATGTGATTTATTATAGAGCAACTGTCATCAAAATTTAAATATATAAAAGTCGATTTTAGGGAGTAGGAGAAGGATGCCAGCTTTGACAATGCCATTGATTCGATAGTTAATAATGGCCATAAATTAAATTTACTTATTCAAAAATTCGAAAACAAACACTCACATAGTAGCTCGTAGAAGAGTAAGGAATGTGGGGTATCAGAAACATTGAATCGTTTTGAAGCTAATGAATCCAATCACTCATTTTTTTATACAAAAAATATCTTTTTGCAATTCACAAAGGACGGGCGTTTCTCAAGGAGTTAACCATATTACGTTTTTTTTTAGTTCTGCTAAGCAGAATATATTTTAAATCCGGTTACGTATGAAGAACGTAGTATTGGAATATAATATGTAAAAGCCTGTTTAACAAAAAAATAACAACTGAATTTAATGTATTGAGTATTATTGTATCGTTTAGTAAGAAATGTAAACTATCTATAAGTCCAAATTTACCTTGTTGCTGATGCGACAATAAGGAAATAAATTATAAATAAATAGATCGTCACAAATGTTTCAGATAATGGGGAGCATGTGAAACACTATCAGAAAAGTGAAAACTTCGGTAATCAAACTAATGACATTTATTAATCAGAAGAAAATTTGGTTACAAAACTGCAACGCATACTTTCCTTTAATAATTATTTGTATGAGTTATGAGATATATTATAATGTTAGTTGAACCCAAAAATGTTAAAAAGAGAAAAAAAAATTTGCCTCACCTATGATTATAATTCAGGCGTGTAGGTTCTCTCAGCTATTTTCGAATTCACTATCTGGCTGTTAAGATTCGAACATCGCATCCGACGCATCAAAAAGGAAGTCGAATTTTGCAATGAAAATCCCATCAAAGTGATATTATTAAGTAAGTATTTTTCAATTCAAGTTTAAAAAATAAAGAAAATTCTGAGCAGTATTTGAAAAGAACCTTGTTTATGTTTTTCAGTTATCACTATTTCACTCAAAACTGCCCGAAAACTGTATTTTGAACAAATTTCATTCAAAATTACCTTCAAAAGTGTCACAACTGATGTGTCCACTGCAGTATTTGTTTGTTTCTATTAGCCATTCAAAAGTTTTCAATTATCTTGTATTTATTACGTATATGATCTTAAATCTTTAATATCAATCGTGATGTGGTATTTTATCTCTGGGGAGTTTCAAAAGACGAACATTCAAAATTCAGAATTTGTGCTTGATGACTAAAATTAGAACAGTCCAAAGAACATATTTGAAATGCAACTGTTGTGGACTTTGACTCAACTAGATCGGGAACTTTTAATTCAATTGTAATGCTATTTTTTTAGAACAGTAGTGCATGTAATAATGGTATTATCCTCTATAGTTTTTGTTTCAACTGTGAAATGGACTTTAAAATGCTACAATTGGGTAGTTATATTAGAGTACAGATGCATTATACATGTATGAATACACATGCAACACAATGGTCTCATGAATAGAGCATTTTTATGAACTAAAAAATCTTAAAATATTAAAAATTTGCATTCATGACCTAAAAATTCTAAAATATGAATTTTAATATGCAATATAAATTAACCTAATTTCATTTCCTATATAAACCTTTCTTGATAAAATTTATGACACGCATGCTTGGAATGAAAAGAGATATTTTTGTGCAAACATTATACAATCTACCTTACTTCGCTGAAGAAATAATTTAAGTAAATATTCACCGTAGAGAAGTACATTGTATGTCGTGTTCCATTTCTTCTGCTTGGTTTCAAAAATATGATATCAAGAAATATCTTACATTATCATAAGTATATTATCATCTACATAAAAGAGAAAAAAGCAAACTGTGACAAGCTGATGCTAATCAATGAAAATTTACAAATAAATAGTAGCTTTTATGACAAGATGTTCCGTTTTAAAGATAAGTTTCTATTTTAATGAAATATGCAATACGCGTCTTTAATTACACTAATATGCACCAACAGAAAAAATCGGCGAAATATGCACTAACATGTTAGTCTACATAGCATCCAGTACTAACAAAATGTCAAGAATTTTCACTTAGCTATACCTCGAAGCAACATACCACAAATTGCAAAATATTTGAAATACGCTTCCTGCTCGTAAATTTAAATTCAACAATTAATCAAGAAATAATAATTTACTATTATATAAATAATATACACAATCCAACAAACCTTCGGCAATTGTCTTCTTTTTACACAGTTTCGTTTTGCTCATTTTAATAATATTAACCCCAAAGAGTGAGAAATATTGCTTCATCCACACTCTCCAAGACTGAGAAGAGATGTTTTAATGTCAAGGCAATGTTGCTCTAAGGAGCTGCTATTCATTTATCTTCTTGACGAGTATTCCGAGAGTAAGCTGTTATTTTGCTCGTTTGTACGGCACGTGCATCTCCAATGCGAAGGCGGCTACGCAAGAAAAGATGTTGCGTTAATTCATCACCGTTCCGCCCACTCGCCCGCACCGCGTCGCGGCGCTGCACTTCGCACAAACCGTTAAGGCTCATTCACAATGCAATCACAAACATAAGCATAACACATAGACATAGACATTAACATAAGCGAAGAGTTGGCGTATTCACATGTCGAACATAAGACATAGGCAAAATAAGAGGTTTCTATTGGCTATGACAATATTCTAGTTTACTATTGGTTGGATATGAGAATCGATTTCGAGATTTCAAAACAAATACGACAAACACAACCACGCAGCACACGAATAGTTCGCCTATCGACTTCAATACTCGATTTTGAGTTATCGAACTGTGATTGGCTCATTTCTTATGTCTGACATAAGCATAAGCACAGAAGCTTGAAGCTTGCAAGCTCTTAAGTTAACGTCTTACGTGTTATGCTTATGCGAACGCATTGTGAATGAGTCCACTTGTAGGCGTAGTCCTAACTTTTATGTTAACGCCATGCTTATGCTTATGTTTGCATTGTGAATGGGCCTTTACGGCGCGGTGCGGCCGGCTGCGGTGCTCTTCGCGCGCGGAAGGGGGCGGGGTGAGGTGCGGCGGACAGCCGGCCGAGCGCCCAGCTCAGCTCCGCAGAGGTCTAGGACGCCCGGTAGCCTCACCGAGATTGTATAGGCTTCCGCACTCCGTTGTACAGCGACCGAGTACGGAAGCCGTGTCTTGCGTGTTTGCTGCAGGCGGACGCCAAAGAGATGATGATGTTCACAAAGTTATTGTGTTCCATTGGCAGTGTTCTCAGACACAAGTTTGCTTTGTAATCCGATAGTGATGTATCACCAGCCAATGTCACTGCAGTGCCTCTGACCGGAGGTCCTATGTTCGAGTCCCGACAGTGTCACGATTTTTGACCCTAGTTTGACAGCTGGGTCGAATGCAGTTGCTGTCTGGAGGAGAATTGTGGAGGCTCGCTGCTCTGATCGGTTGTTTTCTATGGTTTCACCGTTCAACACCAGGTGAATACTGGAGCAGTACCCTAACAAACGGGCTACGGACCGCGCGTGATCTTTCCTACCTCTTCCTTGTCCTATCCTCTCCCCTTACACACACATTGGTTGAACAGATCATGAATAAGTTGTGTTTACCTCCAATTGAGCAAATTAAAGAACATTTTAATTGATGATATTTTGAGCAATGTCATCAAAGAAAATAATAGAAAGCGAAAGCCTCTGCTGCGAAATCAATATTAATTGCGAAGCTATTGGTTGTTACCACCATAACCTACTGTGAACACTTGGGAGTTTCCATTACCAAGTCCAACCATCCGGGAAACGTTCTTTCAGAATGTTGGTTGCAAATGGAAGAATCAGATAGACGTCGTTCTACGGTAATCTCACGCTGTTGCTCACTAATGTAAAATAGTAATAAAGAGTTAAGGATCACATAAATCAATTTGTGTGAATATCATCTCCAACAAGGAAAAACACAAAGAACATAGACTGTGAAGTATGCAAATGTCACGAAATCTGCCATCACACAAGATATCGTGTGGTTTCTTTGTGTTCGAGTTGTGAGAAGACAAGCCAGTTGTTTTCAGTTTTTAGTTTTATGATGATCTTGTAAATGGAAAATGTTAAGTATCATTTACAAGTAAAAAATCAAAACAAAATAAAACAAAACGAAATAGTGGTCAAGTTGTGGAAAGCGTTTTTACTTCTTTGTTATGAATAACGAAATGGAAGTCAATGTGATTTTCACATTTCAGTATTTCGCCATGCTACAAATATGAAATGTGTCCTTCGGTTTCTTTGAATTATTATGTTCAGGTAGGACTTATTTTGGGTATAAAATAATATTTTTGTGAATTTTGTGTATGTCATTTCCTAAAAATATTTTCAAATATTTTTTGCGCTATTATATTTGGCGAAAATAATAAAAAGTCGAACTTAATGAGACTTAATGAATTTTCTTCGCCACTTTTCAGTAATAGCAATGAAGGGTCTTTCATTACGCCATGGGACCAAATATATTAAATATGTTTTAAAATTAAACATATTTATATTTTTATCGTTATCGTATTTACGAGCTTCTTGAAATGTGTATGAAATATACCCGAGTACTTAGGAAACTGTTCCATACAATGTTAAAGAAACAAGTAAGTTTCCATGTATGTCTGAACTCTACAAGCAATTTCTATCTTTACTAGACAACATAAAATAATAATTACGTGCGAGTAAGCACAATTATTTATCGGTTTGTAAAGTACTGATGCAACGCCTTTTCTGCTTAACATTTTAGAAAGCCTCGACCCACAGCAAGAAATTCGGGCTAATAATCGCAAACGGCGTGTCAGGGCTGCGCCGCGCATGCCCGATCTTTAAGAGCACAAGCTGCCTGCGGCGACATCGGCGTGAACAATAATGCTACCGCTGCTTCTTCATCGTTTTTTCAAGCCAACGATATGCCGAACGAGGAAAGAAAGGGACTCTCTCTTGGAATACCCTTCACTTATTTCGAAATCTCTTCCCTCCACGAGGAATTTAATAGTTTTTTTTTTTTGTTCTACTGCTTGTTGCGTGTTCAAGAACAGAAAGTAATTTTCATTCATCAAACATAAGCTACGTTGTTTAAAATGACTTTTTTCTTGCCTCCGTTTGTGACATTTTGCTACGTGCGTTGTAGTAATCGTTGATGAGTTGTTGCCGATAAATTCGCTGACCGATGTTCCACAAACCTACTTAATGCGGATATTAACCCCACAACATACTTGTGATCAGGCAACTATGAATAAAACACTCCCGACACCCTGCTGAAGAACTGTCTACAAATGTAGCAAGTCAACTGTACACATGTAATGGCAACGATTGGCTCAGAGCTCTGAAAATAATCGTACGTATTGCATTCTCAGTGTGACTCTAGATTGCCACTTAAAGAATTATTTTAATAGATTATAGGAATAATGAGATACATCATGCAGTAGTTATTCGTTGTATGTGATCAATTTGGGGAATCACATTCTTCATAGTTTTCATCTGCTTCTTGAAAGAGTATCTTTATTTAGAAATATTATACATTATTCTAAACGTCAATGGCTTCATCATTGATTACCATCTCAACCTTTGTGAAACCATATGTAACATTTGGATTATTACAAGAAATTTATACAAATTTATGAGATATAATAATATATTCTATGAAAAACTCGTGGTGTTACAATAGTACATACCTTTTTTCATTATTTGTAACGGCTACGCAATATTATACTACACATGAACTTGGAAAAGTTTCCAACGAGGAAACATTTTTCTTCGCGCCGAGATTCGGTTCATGGAGTTAACTCGTTAGCCGCTTTACCGCCACACCACGCAGTCGCTCTTCTGTACTACTTCATTTTTTTAAGCTTCCTGTGTTAGATACGAGGAAAAAATCTGAAGAAACATTTTGGAACCGTTTTGTTTAAAAATTTCCTATATTTGACGCAAAAATAAGAGAAAAATTACTCATCTCTTGGAGATAATGTATATGACTTTATTAAAAGATCTTTTTTTGAAGAACAGATTTATTAAGGAAAAAATCTGTATCTTCAATATTGTAGTTGTTGGAAAAATGTCGAAAATGTTGAACTTTTTGCAATTTTTCACATATCCGAGATATCAATGAAGATGAAATCTGCACCATTTTAAAGCGCCATTTACACTGTCCAAAGACAAATTGTATTAAAAATTGTAGAGCCATTTTTGAGAAAAGTTTGAAAATGTTAAGGCATCATGTAAAGTACCACCAAAAATCCAAATATCCGTTTCAAACTTGCAAGGGTTTGAGTTCGTTTAAATCGATAGGGAATTATCAATTGAGGAGAAAATCGTCTGAACGGTTTATGCGCTAGCGTTGACCATAGACAGACGGACAGTCAGGTTCAGTGGCGGAGAGATACTGCCGTAAATAGATTTTTCTGTACCAAGAACCCTTAGAATGTGGACTACACAATAAGTTACAGGAAGTAATTTACTGCATATAGGCACAAGATTAATCCACTTTACCGTTACCATGGCCACACAATAAGAGATTTTCTGAAAAATCACAGCTTTCACCATCGCACGATTACAATACTTTCTCTTTTCTAATTACGTTTTAAAGCGAGAAAGTAAAAATCGAAAGGTGCATTGATAATCGTACATTTCATGTAGCATGAATAATTAAAAAATACAATTCTTAAAAGTCAAGTAATCACTGTGAAAGAAATCATATATAGTAATTGCAATAACAGCTTCATTAATGTGAACATGTAAAAAGATACAATTCTATGCAATATTTTGATGTTTAGAAACAGGGCTTAAGTTTGTTTTTTGAGAAAATTTAAACCCACTTTCTTCAAAGTTTTAATCTTTTTCTTTTTACCGTTTGTAATGAATACTATTTCGTAATAACCTTTGACGTACTTTTGATTTATAATTGTTATTTCAGTTGAAGAAACTTTTTATTAACATAGTCATATCCTTGGAAATAATAAAAAAGTCATTATTGATAATGAGTTGGTTATTAAAATAGGTTAAATTTTGCATTAAAATGATTACTTTGTGTGGCAGCAAAATACTGCTGCATCGATGATAGTGACAGACAATTTCACGCGTACTACGCTATATGTAGTTGTCAGGCTATGCGTGAAATTGAAATGCAGATACGCCTATAATTTCACGTTTCATATTGCTTGAAATTGAAGGTCAGCGAAATTATGGCTACCTTAGCTCCATGATTGGTAAGGACTCAGCAGCGTTCAATAATTTTCTGGTAATAGCTACTTCTCTTTACTATTACATCTCGCGTCTTTATCCTTTGACCCATGTAATTTCTCTTGATGAGATTTTTTCAAGTATACAATTTGTAGTGTAAGTGTGTGTGAAGGTGGAGAGGATAGGACAAAGAGGAGGAAAGACAGATCGCGCGCGGTCCGTGGTCCGTTTGGTGGGGTTTGCTCCGGTATTCGCCTGGTGTTGATCGGAGAAACCACGGAAAACTACCGATCAGAGCAGCCGGCCGCTAGAATTCTCCTCCAGACAGCGAATTCGACCTAGCTGAAGAGTTAGTGTTGAAAATCCTGCCGTCGTCAGGACTCGAACCTAGGACCTCCCGGTCAGAGGCGCTGGAGTAGTATCAGTTGATGCACTGAGCTACCGCTCCCGGTCCATTCACAATTCATGTCATCATACTAATAATTTGAAATAACCCTTAGAAAAGTCAAGTAAAGTTGTTACTGAACGTAAGCGTCCAGTAACAACACCTCAGAGTAAGAGCTGCCTATCACCAGACATCTGACGTCATATCCTTTTGGTAATGACACATGAGCGGCCTCCCGCAGCCACGTGGCCCGGGAGGCGCCCATTCACTCGCCTTCGCGGGGCCGTGAACAGCCCCTTATGCGGCGAGCGCCTCGCCGCGGGGCGGACCCGCAGGGCTTGTCTGCGCCGGGGGCAGATCGCCGCCGCCGATAGCGCCGACTGAGCTGCGAGGGGCGGTTTGTCACGTCGGCCGCTGTCCGGCCCAGCCCGCCCCACCCCGCCCCGCCGCGCCCGCCGCCAGCGCCAACGCCTCCGCCTCCTTGGTTTGTTACGGGTGCCGCGTGGCGACGCCCGCTGCGAAGACAAATAGCAGATTTTATCTAAACCAAACTAACCCCGTCTTGGTCAGGCGAACTCACTCATTAATAAACGGCAATGCTTCTATTGTCCAAATTTATTTCTAATAACGTGGTTGAGGCGATTGAGAGAAATTGAAAGACTTGTGTCGAACGATGTTCGTTGCTAAAATCGTATGTATTTAACCAGTACTGTTTGTTTTAGGTGTTTTGATGTAAAGTTGTTGTGGGAAATAATGAATAAATTGTGATACTATATCTCGACTTCTCACTAATCGACGTTTTGCAAAATTGAGGTACAGTATATTGATCAGGAAAGGTAGAAAATAGGAAGTTTACCTTCTGATATGCAACCAGTCAAACGATATTCTTTGAAATTTTGATTAACACCAACTATGGCTGAAATTTGCTCAACTCCAAAATAAATAAATTAATTAATGAATGAATTTATAAATAAATAAACTAACAAACAAATAAAATAACAAATAAATAAATAAATAAAATATAAATAATTCCGCGGCGGGAGGGGCTTCGAACCCCGATGCTATCACGCGACCCTGGCTTGTGACAGTTGTAAATATGCTAATCTCTGTTGCATTGATCCCACATATTGTTCTGTAGGTAATGGTGGCCCTTGAAGCAAACCATTTGTTTAGTAACATGTGTAAGAAACACTTGAAGAAAACCAGGGTCGCAGGATTGAAACTTCGCTGAATACTGTTCTTGCTCCCATGGACTGGCTGCATCGTGTGTGTGTGTAAGTAAGGGATGTGGATAGAACTCGCAAGATGAAGGAAAGCTAGAGCGCGGTTCGTGGCCCGTTTGGTAGAATACTTCTCCGGCATTCCGTTGATAGTCATGAACGGGAAAATGCCAATCGATCAGATCAGAACAGTGAGCTGCTATAATTCTCCTCCAGCCAGCGACTAAAACCGACCTGCTTTGTCCAGCTAGTTTCAAAAATTCCTGTCACCGTCGAGCCTCGAACCCTAGGACCTCCCGGATTGCAGTGACATCCGTTGATGCCCTGAGTCACCTTCGATGCCAGCTGCCTGGAACCGCATGTTGCCGCGCTTTCGCCTGGCAGGGAGGCCGCGCCGCCCTCCAAGGCCGCCCGTTAGCAGATGCGCGCCCGCGCCGCGGGCGGCGGGGTGGCTCAAGAGCAGATGGGCCGCAGCCATTTGGTTGCTCAGATCCTCCACCCTCAGTCCGATAGCCAGTCACCTTGTATCGCAAGTCATAATGGATAGCTTTGGCGCAAGTGGATCACTTCGCAGCGAAATTGCTCAATTGGAGGATTTGATTGATTGCTGGTTTGGACATGTATTAAGGATGCTGGTATTGTGTAGCTGAAATAAGAAATCTCGTTGTATGACAGTAATGACAACCATTTGGTGAAGTTTTAACGAAAGTGGTAGCTAAGTAAGAGATTTGCTTAAGTTTGGAAAATAGCTTTGGTCTATTTAATTGATGTATTGGAAGTCATTTGTGTTTTGAAGTTATTTATTTCCTTGTGTAATTTGTATATTTTTTCGTATCGAAATTAAAACTAATTACTTAATACAGCTTCATGTTTTCCTCAATTCAAGATGCTTTCTCTAAGAGATTACGTATTATGTCTAGATAATATCTCTGAATAAAGAAGAGTTTTTTGATATTTTAACTTACTTGGACTTGCAATGAAGATAACATTTTTGGTAACCATTGGAGCAATAATGAACTTTGCTTCTCACGAAGAAAATGCCTGAAAGTTGTCTGAATTCCTTCAACGATGTTTGTGTTCTTTATGAATTATTCAAATAATGCTAAAAATCACGAGAAACTGGAGATCTCGCAGACAGTTTATGAAATTTGGTCCAAATATAGAGATGTGCCTTAAATGTTTTTATACCAGAGAGTGAGTTTTTGGAAAATAAGCTATAAAAGTAACTTTTGAAAAATGTATGTTTCACGACATTGAATTCTTTTCTGACAGTTCAGGTTTCCAAAAGCAATCGCCTTCTGACAGGTATGACTATTATGAAAAAATCAAGGAGACTAAAGGAAACAATGGTAAGGAAAAACGTGTTCTTTTCAATATTTAATTCGATGAAATACAATGAAGTTCAAAATAATTGACAGCGAATGGTGAATTTTACATAAGACAATCTTTGTTAGGTGTTCGTGATGGAGAGTGGCATTGCAATATATCTGTTGTGTAAGGTGTCACTGTTAAATACATTGTGAACGAAAATCTTCAGTATTAAATATATAATTTATTACTGGTTTTTATGTTTTAAGATTTTATTTTTAAATTCTTAATTATGAAAGTAAAAGTTTGCTTTATTACCTCCGTGATAAAAATGATTCAATTACAATAACTCAATAGTAGTTTGACATGGATTCGGTTTCTAAATCACAATCAGTTCTTGAATATTTCTCCAGGCTAATGAAATTCACCATCCTGACATTTTAAAAATGAAAGTTTTCAGTTCAAATTAAATAGAATAGACTCGATAATATAAAGAAATTTTGATAAAACTTGATAAAATATGTTAAATCTAATGCCACGGGTCTTCAATTATGGTACTTCAGAAAAAAAAATGTAATTCACCAAAGAAACAATTTCATACTGTACTGTGCGCACGTCTTTCCACGATAATGAACAGACGCCACATGTTTTTCAGTTTTTTAAAAAGGAAATTTGAACGTAATTTTTCATCTAGGAAATTAATTTTCCGAATTTTACAAATTTTTTTAATTGGAAAAGGGGAATAAAAAGGTAGAATTTTCCATTATAAAAACTATTTTTTAAACATAATAATCTGATAACGTTGATTTCTTTTTCTAAACTTTAATAAAAAATGATCTGCGTCGACTGTTTGTAGAGTAAAATGAAAGATAGCGTAACGGTGTCGTAGAAGCGGTGTGTCCTCGATTGTGCAACGGCATCAAGCACAGACTATGGTGCCGTGTCCTTTGGGGACCTGTCAGTCGCTCCGAGTGGCAGGGCTGCGTCTGGGGTGGGGGTGAGAGGGGTGGGCGGGGTTCGGCCACCGCCGTTGCTTTGCCTCCGGCTGCTTTGCTGCCGACTCATTCCCTTGTGCAAGGTGCAACACTGCCGCACCCAGGGCACGCCAAGTTCACTTGGGCAGCCTAGTGCCAATGACGAGGTTCCGTACGATTGGAAACTTAATAGATTAGATTAATTACCGATCTTTTAATCAAAATAAATAAAATAGAATTGCGTGTGTTTTATTTCGCATATATATCGAGCTTGTTTCAATTTTTTAAAATATAAATCCTAGGTGAAGAATGATTTGCAGGAGAAAAAGAAAATAAAATAAGTTGTTTTTTAGGTGGATCTTCAACATCTTGATCATATAGCGACCATTGTGATTGTTTTATCTATAGAAGGAACTGTAGGAATAACATGTAAGGGCAACACGAACACACACAAGCATCCATGCCCGAGGCGGGCTTCGATTCCGCCACCCTTCGAACCGAAGCAGCTACGGCCCTCCAGCCTTAGCGACCTCGGCTATTTTTGCCAGCTCGAAGTAAGTTTCTTAAGATGGCTGTTTCAAAGAACATAGAAGAGACAAGTATGCAGTGGTAGCTGCAAGGTAACAATCGTTAATATTTCAATTTAACTTTTTACAAAAATATTTCAAGGATATTTAAATGTCCATCATACATTTTTATATGCCCAATTTAAATATATTCCAGGGTTACATATTTTTTGTGGATGACTCAGATGATATGTGGATGACTTGGATAAGACTTTCGTTGGAAAATATGACAGAAAAAACAAATGGCCTTGAAAAAAAAAAAAAAAAAAGAGCCGCAGAGGGAGACAACATGAGGCCGACAACGGTAGATGACGAAGTCAAAGGATTAAAGGACGTGAGAAACCCTAGTATGAATCGGATTTCGATACTCAACTGAAATCTACAATGGATGAACAACCGGGAGGACATAAGGGCCCTAGACGTCTTTCTTAATAATTAGCGTAATCTAGCTTAATAATTAATGCTTTTATTGTTTTTCCTTCTGTTACAAGTTTTTACTTTGTAAACGACATATTTTTAACGTGAACCAATTATTTCTTGTGAGTGCGTTTTTCGTGCGGTAGATCACCATACATCGAATTTGGGAAAAACACATTGGAGGGGAAAATGAGTAATTTGCAATGAAACGTTAGTTCAAAAAGTAAGGTTTGAAGTCACACAGGAAAGATTTCTTAGAAAATGCACAAATGTTTCAGAAATAATATTTTAGCTGTAATATAAAATAACAAGCTGTAATTTTATGTTTACTATAGACTATAAAGCAATGAAGTAGAACTGTAATATCATGGTGATATAAATTGATTTAATTCTTCCATTTTTGACATCACTTTTGGTCATTTAAAAATTTGTATAACAGGAGCTTATAATCTGAGGAAGGTAAAGCAAGCACATCCGTTCTTATTTAGAACTTTGGCATTCAGATAAATCCATTTTATCGTGTACGTGTTCATTTCTTTTAACATGAAAGTGTCTGACATAAAGCTTTCGAAGAAAACCCATCTTCTCTTTGACAGTCGGTAGGCGGTGGGTTAGTTTGCGTAGTTCACGAGTAAATAATAAAAGTTTCTCCTAAGCAAATTTAATCATTATAATTATACAATGTGTACTATTTCACATTGCTAATGTAAAATAATTTAGTGTGCATTTTCATTCTGTATGAATTGGAAGTCCGCTTCATTCAGAAGCCATACCGTGGGTTGGCGTATGTTGTGGCATATTTAGCAATAAGGCGCTAGCGTTCACTGCGCATGCTGCCGCTCCCGGTCGTCGCATCAGCTCTTCCGGGAGAGCGGAGGGAGGTTGCGAGGGGTCGCGCTGATCGCAGCGGCTCGATGATGCAAGTCGTCGGCCGGACATGAGCGTTTCACATGCTCGCAACTGCATCCTGGTAGGAAGAACGAACATTTACTATCGACACTTCCCACAAAGAGCGCATATTTTCGTATGAATGTAAAAACTATTTCATTACTTTTTAACTTGTAGATATTTAACAGAAGAAATATTACCTTATAACATTCAATTTATATTTTACGTGTATCTGAAATCATTATGCTTCTAACGAACGGACAAAGTAAATTATTGCAGGATCTTATTCCACTGAAATTTAATCGCAAATTTTACATTTTCTCTCCCAAGTTTTTTAATCAAACCTCCCATTTTTATCCATTTTTGAGTATTCCTTGGGCTGTAATAAGCATTTCAGGTCATTCAAATATGCCATTTCAATATATTTACTCTCGCCTCTCTTGACAACATTCTTGACAAAAAACCGCTAGACTTTTTTACACCAAATAACTTCAGTTCTCCGGTCATCAGTACTATTGTACTAATGTTTTTCTGTGACTTTCAATATCCATTGAAAAAAATAAAATAAAATCTGAAATGTCTTTACAGTATTCTCGTATGTAGTTTACGCGTGATGGGAGGCGTGTATAGACTCCCTAAATTTACGACTACGTGCGAGTCAGACTATGTCATTAGCGCATGAAGCGATTCAGTGCAGTGGAAAGCAGCAAATCTCAGCAAGTTCCGCGGCCATTGCGCCACTCGCCGCGTTGCTAACTCGGTCTGTGGGTATAACCCCCTTTGGCATGAACGACTTCGGTGTTCTTTGAAGCACCATACTTAACCTCGAAGAAACCAATTGCTGTATACAGCACATACATGTGAAAAGGTATGTTGTCGAAAGGTCGACAAAGAGGGTATTGATTTATAAACTGTTTTTAGGTGTTTATAAAGAAGGGAATTTGCCGTAATGTTGATCAGAAAGGCTGAAAGTGTGTAGGGGGCGGGCGGGGGCTAGAGACAATGGAAATTCATTTCAATTCAATTATGCCTTGTTTGCCGTGGCGAGGCTGTGGCCATCAGTCCTACTCTTACGCCTGACCTCGCTAATTTCGCTACTCTCCTCTCGCGTAGCAGAGGAAGGAGACACCACTCGGGCGTCGAAACAGGCAAATAGAATTCAGCTCAGAGGCTTCTTTTAGGCTGAGGATCTTCTCATGCAGCATATCTTCCACATGAGTCAGCCGAATTTACTCCGATCGCCTCCGATGGAAGGCGTACGAAGGATTATTTTCAAACGGCAGTACGAACGGGTGCTGGTTCAAATGCTGTTGGGCTTGAAGGCATGGCCCTTGTTTTCCGAGTGTGTTTTACCGCGGGGATTTTCGCGTTCTAGAGGGTTGCAGATAAGATAAAGTCGCAAATGTTTTAGAGTGTAGCATATTATCTCGAAATGGTAACTAGGTTCAACAAAAAATGTAGTGGCACAAAGTATCAGTTAAAACAATGTTCAAATCCATTTCACCCTTCGGGCATGAAGAATCATAAACGCTTAATTTCAGCCTTGTTACCTTTGTTATTTTCCTTGTGATAATGTAATACCCAATTTTTCAATTTTCTATCGTTTTTAGCATTCATGTCTCCCTCAGCAAATATAACCTGATAAATCATGTATTCTCTAATATCCAACGTCTTATAAACTTGCAAATGCACCAGTCATTAGTGAAAGAGTATGATTGTACTTTCAATATTACATTCACTTTCATTTTTTTCACGTTTATAAAACGTTGCATTGAGAATATTGTCAATGTTCCAAGAACAAAGCAGTATTAAATTAGATACCCATTCATTTTATCAGCATAATGACTAGAAAGGGATTGTGAATGGAGACTCAGTTTGAAGTAGTTTACCTGAGTTGCAATCACAGTCAACGAGAACCACTAACTTCAACACGGCCATTAGGAATCATAGAAGGATGAGCAATTATTTACAAATGCATTATCGCATCATTCAACCCTACATTACATTTACTACAAAGTCACATTGAAATCAGGAGGAACAACAGTACAAGTACACTCGTAACCGGTCGGCGGGGCGGCAGTCCCCAATCTTGTCTATGAAGGCGGTCAGCCCCCTTTGGTAACCAAGAAAGTTACTGCCTGCCGCCAATCCGTTTGCTGGAAGGTTAATTGTTTTTACGTTCTCGCGATCGTATTTAACGGTTATGAGGCCGGATACTTGGTTCGCGGGTCGCTTGTTAAAGTATCCGCACGGAAAAGCGCGATTTTATCGTCAATTAAAGCGCCGTTTCTCGTCCCCATGCGGCCGCCTGCCTGACGCCAATCATTCCAACGGCGGTGCTCATTGCAGCACTCACCCCATGGGGCGTCTCTCCTGAGGCCGTGTGGGAGGGTGTTAACCTGTGGACTCACGAAGCAAAGCGGAATTCTGCGAAAGGCACGTATTCGAGCCGCTAATATCCTGTTACATGCATGGAGAATCCTTCAGCTTAATGACTTCATTCGAAAGAGAGAGCGGAGCGTCGACTGTGAGCTATGAGTCGGTTTTCGATATTTGAAAGATACTCATACTTGTTCACATTATTGCTTCCCGCCTTCCCATTGTTTGTGATGTAGGTCGAGCTGGCAGTAGGATGCCATAATCCTAATTATTTTAGAATTCAATTTTAATCATCGGCTGACTGAATTAATATGATCCTCTACTTCAGCGTTTTTTCACTGCCTTCAGTTACTCGTGAGTTCTATATTTTAGTACAACTTAGTTACTTTGCGTTATTCACTGTTCTAGTATGACCATGTTTAATTCACTAAATAGTTACTGATGTGAAATAGGCATTCAATGTGGTTACGCTAGTTAAGTGAGAACGTTTCATTCAATACAATTACGTGACTTACATGTTGATTGGATTTCTTTCATTGACTTTTCGGCACAGTCTCATCAGAAACCAATTCTTATTAGATTACCCATCGCTGCCATGCATATAATACATGCATAATAATTATGTTATGCTAATGCAGCAATGAGCCGAAGAGACATCGTCGTATACAAATTGGCCAAAACCGGTATTCGTATTAGTGCCATTATGTATTATGTGTTCTACCTTTGGAAGTATACTTCATCGGGAAGTGTTGTGGAATAGTCGTTGACACTTGAACAACAAATTGTTGTACCCTTTTAATTGACTGTCTGGACAACTCGGTGAAAAACTATTCACTGGTTACGATTTACGAGGTAAGAGAAGTAATGACAGCTTTTATTTGCTGTGTTTGGCGCTTGTAATGCACTGACATGAATCGAACAATGAAAAGGAACTTTTCAATGATTCAGCAACATGCACATAATGCACGGAAGTTCACATAAGTCGTTTACCGTGCAAGACTCGGTAGGATTGAGAGAACTGTATAGTCATCTATTCTGCAGAAAGCGGATTAAAGAAATACGCTTTTTGACTCATATGTTGCGGTGTTTATACTACGTCCTCGGGAGATAAACTACAATGACAATTTTCGGTGAGACAACTTTTGATGCAGCATTACATATTACAATTATTGATAAGCATTACATTTTGGTTCAAGGGATTTAAGGTTATGAGAATTTTACAATTATGTCATTTCTAGGAAACTGTTTCGCGACGTAAAGTGCTTGCGCCTCAAACACTCTTCACTGGATCGTGAGATCTTAGGGGAAATGTGAATTGTGTAATATGAAACATGGAAGAGTTTGAAGTGAATTTCTTTCCTAAAAGAGAAGAAGAGGTTGCGGAATATATATTCGAGAAAAAATGTTCAGAATTCACAAAGTTCTTCAGATCATATTTCATGTCGAATTACTCAATGTCTTTCAAAGTTAAAAGAAACTAATGTGTAGGCAACTTGTATCTTAATATTTTGTATACGTAGTATATTCTCTTCCCTCTAAGTAACCGATTCAGCATCTTCCCTCTGAGTAACCGATTCAAAATTTTAGTAGACTGCCCATCTCTTGGCATTTGTAATCTGTTTTGACAGTTGTGACACTCGTTTCGTCAAACAATTAAGTTGTCACAAATGTATGTAAAAGGAGACGTTGTTTAGATTGTATACGATATCTATATATTGTACATTGTACATTACTGTATATTCTGTGCTGTATATTATTGTACTTTTTATTCTCTCAACCTACCTCAATTAGTAAACACTTTCAAACTCATACTTGCCACTTTGTATATAACACGGACAAAGAGCAATGCATAAACATTGACATTCTTTACCACTTCAGTTACGGCTTTCTTTCAAATGTTCACAGGGACATTACATAACGTTATTCAAACGCCAATGAATTTCGTAATAATTCTGGACATTGATGAAATCAGTAGTAGATCTCAGACGTAATCCTCTGGTGGCGCGCAGCTAAACTATTGGCATCTTGATGCACTCTTGAATCACTGATGCACTCTTGAATCACTGATGCACTCTTGAATCACTGATGCACTCTTGAATCTGTGATGTAAAGCTAGGCGAAAAATGCCCAGAAAAGTAATTATTTTGAAAATATATTACTGTTTATGTTTGTAAATCATAGCCTATAGTACTCCAGGCCTTTGCTAGCGCAAAGTTTCTTTCGCATTGGTTCAGTAGCTGCAGAGATTACCGCGCTGTAAGACAACTCACTTCTGTCTTTATATATATATATATATATATATATATATATATATATATATTTATATATACATATATATATATATGTATGAACAACACTAACTCCTAAACTGTATGTTGAAAGTTCTTCAAAACGCCAATGGATCTGCCTGTACTTGCCTGTGAACTTGAAACGCAACTTTTAATTTTTGGGGGTACTTTACAAGAAAACAGTAGGAATTTTCTCAAAAATTGTCAATTTTTTCTTTAATTATTTATAACGTAGTATGCGAATAAAAACGTGCAGTTACTATTTTCATTGAAAAAACCTCCGAAGTTTCTAAAAATTGCAAGTTTAAAGCATTTTGGCTCATCCTATAATGTTATATCATGTTCGCAAAATTTTTGATTGAAGTGAGTGGAAACAAAATGTAAACAAGATTATCTCAAAATCGGCTCCAATTATATTTGCTCGAGTAGAGCAAACCTCACTAAAACTGTGGAATATGTCCAAGTTTTGTTAAAACCTCTCGAATTTAAAAAAGTTGTTAGTTCAAATTTGAACAATATCGGAACCCTTCAATCAAAATCAAAATAAATATCTGGTGTTGACAAATGAATGAGTACGGACGTTTGGGCGTACATTCATATATGTTACAAGCATACGTACCGTATCCAAATTCTCATAATACCACCATTTATAATTTGTATGATCGGAATATTTGCAGCGCAGGAAAAGCCGTCTTTGGCCAATTAGAAATCATGTTTTTATAATGAGGCGCGGATAACACATGCTAATGGAGCAGGAACACGAATGAAACCAGTCTGCGTGCTGGTGACACTCACGTTTTGATAACGCAACACCTACAAGCTGACTGAGCAGTTCGCAAGAGTCTGTCTCCTTAAGAAGGGGCAACTTGGATCAGTATTACGTGCATGCTCATTACTCCTTATTGCAGGCTAAGTATTATTATGGATTCCATATAATTTTAATTCTTTAAAACCATTTATGTACACTTCTTGTAATACATGATTCGTTAAAATGGAAACATCTGCTATAAATGTTTCCCAAATTATGTCCCATTTTCTAACCGAACATTTGAGAATATTAATGACGTACTTGGAAGCCAACAAATATTAGTGTACAGATCTAATGTAATGTAAGCTTATCACTGTCCAACCTTACACTTTCCTTGTCATTCAGATTTACTATTTTGATTTTTTTTATGTTAACTGCATTTCAGAGTATTTCGTTAGATGATATGTTTGGAAGTTTCTAGGATTGTTTGGTTTGTTTCATTGATTAATTACAGAACGTATGGTCTCAAGAATAGAATAACTACTATTTTTAAAATTTTTTAATATAATTACTTATGGTTTTCCATCTCTTCACGAGGAAAATACGGCGAGATTTCTTAACATTGCACTTGATCGTTTCACTTATTCGTGTAATTCTAACTGCTATTTGCTCTTGATTGAGACATTTGCCGCGTGTCCTTTAAGTAAATTACTTAAGTCCTAATAATAGTTTAACATCATTTTGAGATAAGAGTAATGGAAAAAATCACATGAGTGACATTACACACGTAAAGAAGTGTATACTCCAAGTGAAGTAAAGCAAAATTCTATGCGGGTATGAAAGTGAATTTTTTTGTTAATCATTTAATCACTTCTTTATAATTAAATAGAGAAATAATTTGAAATTCGTTATAATTTGTAATGTATTTATACATTTATGTGTGTAGTACTATTTTCAACAAATTTAAAAAGTAAATACTATGTTTAAGTAGAAACACGAATTAGAAAGCGAGAGTAGAATTTATAACACGAACACACGCGTGCGGAATGACGCTCCGCATTGCTAAATATTCCACTGCAGGGAATGTCTGCAACGATTGAAAAAGGGGTTTTCTAAGCCTATCGATGCATCACCACAACTGAGGAAGATACCGGAAGCCGCAACTCAACTTCACAATAACTAACGATGAGAAACAAAAATAGAAGAGTGCGGAGTCTCAGTCCGCGTACGCGTAACGGAGAGTTAAAGGAAATTTCTAGAAATGATATTTCTACCAAGATAAAACAAAGTGCAGTAAAACTTTTATTTCAACACATTGATGATTCCCAAAATTACAAAAAATTCTGCAAAGACAACAACATTCAATTTTACTTCTATCGAGATCCTTAAAAAAAATACCTTTCTTATTATTACAAACATTCCAATCAATTATTCTAATGAAGAAATTTTTAATGAATTACAATGACTTAAATTTCCGGTTATAAAAGTGTAACGTCTGTATACCAAAACTCATCAACCAATTGAAAAATGCTCAGTTGGTGCTAATTCATGCTAATCAAAAACCAAGAAGCCTCAAATATATTTAAACTAGAAAAAATATTTCATAGCATTGTTAAGGTTTTAGCTAAATTTCAAAATCAATTACCTATTCAATGAAAAAGATGTGAGCGGTTCAATTATACACAAGCTATTTGTCTTTTTACCCCTCGTTACGTACTATTCACTGGGAATCCATACTTTTTTCAAATTTTTTCTCTTCCCCATGTCACCTCTCCAATTCTTGTAAAGTGCAACAGACAACATACTGCAAATTACAACGGTTATCCTACATTAAAAAAATATATAACCAAATCAAGTTCGTTCCTTGGTATAAATATTCCAGATAAGTGTTCCAGCTTCTGCAATACTTAATTAAATCTTCTGCAATACATAATATAATCCCTTTATTTAAATCATCCAAATTTTCTATCATTATCTCATTCACCTAACTCCAGAAATTTTAACATTTCACAACAAAATCAAAATACTAACAGAACAAATTTATCGTTCTCCAAAAAACTATAATAACTCTACTTATTTAAAAGGCAACAACAGCAAACAAATGACCCGAAAAATTGATTTCATTACCAACAGAGTTGTTTTTTATTCAAATATTTATTCTTCCAGTTCAATATTAATGTTTTACTGGGGGTTCCAATATATTTCGCAACATTTTGGAACCTGTTAGTATATCAATATTTCTTCTTGATTGTCAATATATGTTTACAAATAAAAGTATTCAAAGTTTTTATGACAATCATTTATTCAGTAATTTCACAACGTTTCGTAACTCGCTTTCGTTACATCTTCAGGTGCTAAACTTAATGAGGGAACGCTATCCCATTGAATTACCACATCAGCAGAACCATCAGGTTCCTTGAATTTTTACTTAAGTAAAGACATTGAAACATATTTTGGGACAACGTTGAAATTTTCCTGAAAAAAATATTTGTAGATTTCATTTTACAGTTCATTTTACAAAATATAAAAATATTTAATTAGAGATTTTCTAGAAAACTATTCGAGAAAAATAAAATTAAAGAAAAATATAGTATTTTACTAAAATTTGATCCAAGTACATTAAAAATAATATTCTTAAACACCGTACATAAAATTAATATTTTCTTCTTTCACTAGAATTGAATATGAAGAAAACTCGGGCAACGTTGGGTATTTTGCTGATTTACTATACATGCATATTTTACGTGTATTATTTAACATTGTAAGGATTTTATGTGCGATGATATCGTAGGCTTCCGCGGCCAGAGTTATGATCTGGGCTGTCCGGGTGACGCCGCGTCGAAGGGTCCTCTAGAGGACCGCGACATGTCGGTCGAAACGTCGGCACCCCAGCCTTCGACGCGGCGTCACCCGGACAGCCCAGATCATATTTTATGTGCGTTTAAAGTGCGTGCTCACCAAGAAAAATGCTGCGAATGTTAACATTCCTAACAAATTCTCTATGATCGTTAGAAAACCAAGTCTGGCCCTGTCATTTCGCGAGGGCGTGTGCGCGGGTGGGCGTGGGCGTGGGCGGCACCTTGGGCGCGGAATGCGGACGCCGCGCGGCGCCGCGCCGCACGCGCCTGCTTTTTGTTTCGAGGCCGCCCTCGCCGCGCGGCGATTGTTGTTAAGCCGAGGAGCCGCGCCGTTACATCACATGTGAACTGGCGGTCGACGGTCGCCTGCACACCCGGACGTGTCTGTCTGTGAAGGTTTTAAGGAGAGATTTGGAAGAACCCTTGCCACGTTCACAACTTAGTGTCAACGATGATCCATACCTTTTGTGGGTTTACCTAGAAGTGGCAGTGCCAGATACATTGAGTTGCACGACTCCGCGTAAAATTAAGCTATTCTTCTCGACTTTTTAATTTAATTTTTTATGTAGCTTCATTGTATTTACATTTTATACCCTACCTTTTGTAGCACGTATTCTTTTGTTTTACTTTACATGTAAAATGTTTATTTTTATCATTTAGTTAATTTATCCATGTTTCGTAATTGCTATTTTCGATTGGAACGAAAGCCCAAAGGAGTCTTCTTTGACTTGTTTGCTCCAAGCCTCGGTGGGTCGGCGCCAGAGTGAGGAGAGGCTTTGGTGGCCAGAGGGAGGAGAGGACGGCTTTGCGCCAGAGTGAGGAGAGGCTTTGGTGGCCAGAGGGAGGAGAGGACGGCTTTGCGCCAGAGTGAGGAGAGGCTTTGGTGGCCAGAGGGAGGAGAGGACGGCTTTGCGCCAGAGTGAGGAGAGGGAGTAATGGACCACGACGTGCGCGCCGCCTGTCTGCCACTTCCTCCACAACTCTACGCAGTTCCGAGGGTCGCTAAGAGCATGCGAAGGAGTGGGAGGCTGATGCATCTGCCAGAGGACAGTGACAGATACTGAGGGTAGGGGACGTTCGTGAAATGCTAGCGGAACTTGTGTCATTAAAAGACCAATGATGAAGAAGTTTGCACTAGGTCTTAGCGGAACCGTTTTCCAGCCTGGAACGCGAAACACCCACACATCCACGCGCTCATCACCTTTACGGCACTGTCATTAATGCATACGACGAAATATCGTACTCTTTATTTTCTGACCGCAAGGACCGTGTTTAAAAGCAATTTAATTGTCTTCGCTGCATATTAAAATTAGTGGTGCCATAAATTGTGATTACATTGACGCTTATGTACTACTAATTTTTAGACATTCTTCGCTAGTCCAATCACATTCAAGAGTCTTTGTAGTCATAGTTGCAATGCTCAAAATCTTCTTCACCTTTACATAATTGACCCATAAATAAATATATTTTTTACTATCGTTAGAAACCTTTGCAAAACAAATTTTCGGTGTCAGAAAAATTCAAAACAACTTTTATCAGAATTTTGAGTTTTTTTACGATAACGTATAACTTCGTACTATAAAAAAAAAAAATTCACAAATCAAGCAAGACATTCTATTACTTTAAATTCAAAAACTTTATCTGCAATTTTGGCTGCGAAACATTTCTGATGTACCCAATTAACAAGTGTAAAAACAATTTTCATTAGTGATTTCTTCATGGACTTGAACGTCAAAAAATCTTAAGTTAGGAAGCTCGAAGCTGGAACATTCTCTGTGAAATTAATATATGCTTACTTTGACTAGTGAGCTTCTGTGTCAGTTGCTTTAACGATTTTCAAAACACTCATGTGACAGGTAGATACGTCGAAATAAATGTGTTTGATTACAATAATGTGAAATATAACATGTTTATTGACGTAAATGAAGCAAATCCTATAAAAAGTTATAGACTCGATGCAAGACTTATTATTCAAAAAAACCAAAAAATCATTGAAGTGTAGTTTAGAAAGTAATTTTGTAAACTAAAGTGATATATTTTTGATATTCATAATAGTCATAAATCAACGTTTACTTCAGTTTTTAAATATTTACCAAGTGAGATATATTTCATAGTTTGTAAGGCAGAAAGGTAAATAATAGACTTGTTTCTTAACATTAGTATTATGTTTAGAATATATCTTGGGAAAAACAATAATTTACAATATTATGTACTTACATACAGAGATATAAGCGAAACAGAACAATATTCAATAATGGAAATAATAGTTTTCCTAAACAAGTTTGGCTGTGATATTCTACTCGCGTCTCCGTTCTGCAACAGCAGCAGCAGCAACGAGATCCTGAAAGAGAACGCTAAGTGATTTCGTTGTCATGTCAGAATATGCTAGGCGCGAAAATGCGAGACACGGAAAATGATAATATTAGAACACATGGTCTGCTGCCATGCGCTGTCAACCGCAGGCTGAGGAACCGTAGCCGAGGCTTTCCAGACCCGTTCGCGAGATTGGAGCCTCTCTCTCTCCGCGAGCGGTGCGGCACCTTTCGTTCGTGACGCGTTCTGATGAAGTGAAGGTAATGAGAGTCTATCTGTTGTGTTTCACCCATGCCATTATTGGGCCGCCCACATCTCTTCGGGCGGCACCACCCTTCCTGTCTGTCCATTCTATACTCTTCACACACTGCTTTCTTGATTTCTCTGTTACTATATGCATCTACCTTTACATCAGTACATCACAAAACCTGAAAATGAAGGAAGACTTCACTGAGGAGGAGAACAAGTGTTTTTTGTGTTTTTGTAATACTTTTGAGTTCAAAACGCCGTAATAAAAAGGGGCAAATAAGAGTGCTTAAACTAAAATAAAAGAAAAAAGAGTTTCAGGTCTGTAAAATAAAAATATATTCATAAGAATAAATGCATGTATTTTGTACATAAATGTCAGTTTGAAACGAAATCGTCCTTTCATTACAATATAAATCATTACATTTTCTTCAAATGATTTTATTGAGATTTTCCGAAAACTTAAAGTTAAAAATTAATTATACCGAGTTGAATTATAAGAGTTAAAGAAAGAATTTGATTAAATAATTTGCATTAGAATATGAAATGCAATATGCTGGAATTCGCGCGGTGCTTTCTGCAATAATTTCTGTATACATTTTAGCGGACGGTTTTGAAACCGGAAAATTATACCCTTCAATTGACTTGCACACATTTTGTTATTACTTGCTGTCTGTGTTAACACAATGAACATACATGTAAAGCTTGTGAGTGTAAATATTGTAAATTCCCATCATTCTGTTAAAATGCAGACCTATATCATAAACCCCATACTAACAAACTTCTCTTCCTCTATTCAGTTTGCAAATAATTTTATTTTTATTAGCCTGTTATCAAAGGTGATAAGTATCAAAATATTTTTTAAACACCAATAATATTTATTAATATTTATTAACACGGTAAGGACATTGGCGGTCTTGAAGGAGGCAACCCGAGAGGAAATATTGCAAAACATCAAATTACTTTGCTTGTTGATATATTGTTAGTTTCTTAAGATCATAGAGTGTTTAATAATATAAAACTCGAAGTTGAATACACTGTTTAAGTTCTAACTGTCGTGTTTTAACTTGACGTGCGAGTTTGTCATTCAAAGAACGATAATAGTTACGATACGTGATAAAATGGGGCTATTTGATTGCTTGACACGTGTAATTTAGTGTATCACGTTGCTCTTGTGGTTTCCTCATTATGGTGACGTGTTTCTTGGTGCTGGGTGGTGCTGGTTTGCAATGGAGAGGCAAATTACGTTTACCACATTACTATAATTAATGCGGGGAGTTCAATTTTAAGTCAAGGTTAAGTGATAGCAATAAAAAAGCACTGGGCAGTTGGAGTGTTAATGTTGCAGCCGTATTCAACTTCGAGTTGCCCCAAAGCAGCAATCGTTCGCACTGCGATTTGCGGCCTGCCGTCGCCGGCGCCTGCCCTGCTCTCTCGACTGTCTCTCTCGACCGCCAACGCCTCGCCAGTCGCTCGGAATTCCCTCATCTTCCACTCCCGCTCCTCCCCCCCGCCGCTTTGCAAGTTCTATTCACCCAGTTCATTTCATACTCTTCATTCGCCGCCTCTTCTTAGGTGTTGCGACTCTCGAAATATATAAAAAGAATGATATGAGGCGTATGGAAGCGAGACGTACATTCAATTGATCATTGAACGAAAGAATTTGTCTAAAGTATTAGAAGCATTGTTCAGCTTGTTTCTCCATGCAGTTTTCCTTTCGAAACCCTCTTTGTCATGTATAAGTTCGTTTGGTTTTAAGCAAATGATTTTGATTAAATTACATGTCTGTACAAATCTGTACGTTTCTGTAACTGAGCTGAATAAATTCAGAACAGTTATTATTGAATGAGGTGCATCAAATCATTTGTTTCATTATCATCAACATAAAAAGGAGTTATGTGAATACGATATTCTACGCTACTGAAGACTTCTGCCGATTAGTTATATTTCTGTTTCTCAATTCTTCAAAAGTTTATCACGCTGAATTTCAGTTATACGAAATTATTGAGAAATGTTTTGCTAGTTATACAAGAATCGTTTAATTTATGCTCTAACAGACTTTTGACTATAATTGACCGTCTGAAAACAGATATTAGTAGCTGTTTAGCTTAAAATCAGTTCATATTCGTCGTATGGGAACAGCACATAAATCATTCGACGAAAATGAAAATAATTTGTTCGCGCTGAAAGAGAAAACATTTTCTTTTTAATTACCCATTCCGTTGAATTTTAAGCAATTGTAAACTATTTTACGATTCAATCGTATTAACCTGAGGTTTAGATAAAACTCTAATAAGCTTTTCTCAAAATATAGTCTTTCAACGAATGAATAGCTGATTATAACATTTACTGAAATCGCAAATGCCGCTCTGGCACTCCTGTATTTTTTCTCCCTTCCCAATTTCCTTTCCGCACTCTAATTGTCAATGAAAACGTGCTTTCGTCCCCGTTGGCAAACCGAAGACGATCGACCGCTCGGAGGGGCGAAGAGAGAGACGGTCGGGGAGGCGGGGAGGCCGCCGGCGGCGCCGGGCCGGAGCTGCGCCGGCACTCACGGCCCGCCCTTGTGCGCCCGCAGGTGAGATCGCCCGCCAGAACCACATCACGCAACAGATCCTGGCGCAGTACCTGCAGCAGCGGCTCTTCCCCAACCTGCGCCCGGCGGTGACGCCCCGGCCCAGCTGGGCGCGGCCGCGGCCCCCGTCGGCGGCGGCGGCGGGGGCGGGGTCGCGCTTCCGCCCCCGCGACCCGCCCCCGCCGCCGCCCGACGACGACGAGGACGAGCGCGCCCGCCCGCCCGAGGACGACGACGAGGAGCCGGCCGAGGAGCGCGCGCCCGACGAGGAGGAGGAGGACGAGGAGGGCGGCGGCGGCGGCGGCGAGGAGGAGGACGACGGCGGGGGCGGCAGCCGCGAGCTGCTCCTGCGCCCGCCGCTGCCGGCGCCCATCGACATCTACCGCACCCCCGAGGGGCTGCAGTCGGTCGAGTCGGAGCATGTGGCCAACGTGTACCTGAACGGACAAGGTGCTTTTGCTCTCTCGCCAACAATTCTTATTCCCCATGCGGAATCTTTTATGCTGATAAAGAATTCCCCTTACTTTCTACATGTATTTCTATTCCTTATTGCATAAAGTGATGTCATATACAATTATATTAATTCTAGTGTAATAATTGAAGCGATTCTTCAAAAGAAATCGATGGTTTTACCTGGCAAGAGAAATGTAAAACCATGCCATTTTCCCCTACACAGTAAATGGATAATTGCACAATCAAACGCTGAAATTGTGTTACAATACATTAATGGCACCAAGAGTGAGTGAGTGAGTGAGTGAGTGAGTGAGTGAGTGAGTGAGTGAGGGTGAGTGTGTGTGTGGGTGTGTGTGTGTGTGTGTGAGAGAGAGAGAGAGAGAGAGAGAGAGAGAGAGAGAGAGTATTTAAATGTGAAAATCTAGACACTTAAAGGGTCAAGTGCAAACTTAAAAGAGTCAGTTATTTTGCCAAATGTCCTCTTGTCGTCATTACTTACATTTTTTATTTATTTTTATATTGTTTCTACTCATTGTGTAGCGTTTTATTCTTAAGTAGAGACAAACCAGTCAGAAGACAACTATGGCTAATGGCTGAGTGATAAAAGTCTAGAATGGATGTTAAACATTCCGTGCGTATACACACGTTCACTGCGTCCTTGTGGCCACTTTTCCAGGTCACAAGATTGGGCGTGGAGGTTAATCTCATGGCCGCCTGGCTTTCCGGCTTCACCGTATTAGATTATTTCTTTCTGTATTACGAAGGATATTGTTTACTAGAGGAAATAATACCAATGAGCTTTCACTTTTGATTGGAACTTTCGGATCTTAATGAACTGAAACCTATAAGCGTCCAGGTAATCAAATTTCTCGTGCAACATTAATTTACTGCACATTAACAATACAATACAAAAACAATACAAAAACTAATAAATGTTGCATATTCTATCATAGAGGCATTCAATTTAGTAATTGAAACGTTTAATTTGCAAAATTTGGAAATTGTTTTCTCCCACGCCTAAAAAACATTGAGGGCCTCACGTTTGAAAAAGATGGTTTATTAAGCAGTTGTTCCAGCCACAATGCTGCCATTTCTGACAAACCTAAGACATTGTTCGCCATCAAAAGTAAGAAGGTCGCCGAAAATTCCGTTACTAACGAGTCGACCGTCGAGAATCGTTCGGCAAATGCGACGCGTCACAAGTAACCAAGTTGGGCTTGTGCGGTGAGAAGCCCAATATGTCATTCCGAAGTTCGACATCTTCAAGTGGTGTGGAGAAGTTGAGAGAGAAGAATCAGGAGATTTTTCAGAGAAGTCTGAGTCACATGAACGCGCGAAACCAATCTTTAGGTAATGGCAACTGCAGAGGTCATGGAATAAGGAAAATTAATAGAGAAAATGCTCATGTAGAAGAAGGGATAAGATAATCATGTTTGGGGTGGGGAAAGCCGGCATGCTTGTGGTCAGATCAAATGCAGGATATGGGGTTTTCAATGAAGACGCCGAACATTGTGAAGAGCAATGCAAATAGTAGTAGGAATGAAGCGAAAATGAATTTCCGTTGGAAAAGGGCGTAATAAATATCCATAAAAATTATGTGCAATGAGGATCGTCACACGCGCGCGTGCGCAAAGCTTGAATAAGACGTAAGCAACTGGAGAGATTGTAGAGAGAAGGTAAGGACAACGTTAAAATGAGTTACTAAATTCAAGTAACTAGAAGGATTTTGCCTGATTGCGTGGCGCAGAACAAGAAGCCATCAGATGGAAAGAGGAACCGGGCGAACGCGACGCCAGAGCAATCGATGTGGCAACTGTCGCGGGACGATCGCGGCTGCGGGGGAGGGGCCAGGTAGTTAGTTTCCCGTCGCTTCGGCCGCGCGGACAATGCACGGCGCCCGCTAATTGGCAAAGTTGCGCGCGCCGCCGCCGCCGGCCGGCCGCTCCCGCTCGCCGTCCTCCTTCCGCCCCCAAGTCTTCGCGAGGGGCTGCGGTGAGGGCACCTGGCGACCAGCGCGACACGGCGCGGCGCGCGCCGCGCTTAATGTCATCGCGCCTGCAGGGATCTCGTAACCTCTCCCGACTCTCCCTTACGCAACTGGGCGGCAATCGTACGCACCCGAATTACTTGTGCATGTAGTTACGTTGGCGCTGAGAAGGGAGACGAATAAATTGCAAAACTCTTGTCGTAAGTGCTGATTTAAATTGTTTCCATATGGTACTGTAGACAGTTTTGGGCATGCTGACACGACAGTTCTTCTAATGTCAGTAGTATGGGATACGAATCGAGTTTCTTACCTGAGCAAAACGACACACTGCATTCGATCGGCTTGACGATTTCCAATTTACTGTACACATTTCACCCGACTTATCGGATTTGGTATCGATTGTGCATTTACAACAGACTTTCACCTCCCAATTTCTTTAATCGTTAACATTCCTTATGTTCACCACATGTGCATTGTCAATGAATTTGACACTTACTGTTGGCGCCTAACGATATCTCACTTTCTTCGTAACAACTTTACGATAGAAGCGCTTTGTATTGACTAACAATTTCCTATAAAAGTTTAACTGTGATTGCAGTGGAGTAAATGGCTGAGAAAACAATTATGTCGCGGAATTGAAAGGCAATAAGAGTCTGCTTTGGGTTTTGGATACATGAAACGAGGGCCCATCAATTGTTTTATAATGTGACATTTATTAGACACAAAACTCGTCACATTTCTAAAGGCAACAGAATCGCACGTTCTCGACTGAAGGAATTTCTGAACTAAATTCACAGTAAATGAGAGCTGTTGTTTTCGGGAGAACTGTCACAGCAAATAAACTAAAAACTGATTTCGAACTGCTTCAGATAACCTCTGCTCATTCACACATCGAGGGAAACAAAATTAATTAGGCAATCGTTATTCCACTGTAGATTCAAAATTAAAATTCACATCAACAGTGTCAGGAACGACAAGGTTGAACGCATTTTTGATATGAAACTTGAATAAGAACACCGCAATCTGATACGCTATTCAATATTGCTTTTCGTTCTTTTTCATCAATGGTATTTAAGTTTGTGGAGTGAGTACTGTGCACTGAAATTTCGTCTGGCATGTTTTACTAATCATTGGGTCGCTCATGCGTCTTAGCCTGTACACCGGTTTGCCGACATCGTTTTCGGAATTGACCACAGGGCACGAACATTTCCACGGGAGGCACGTTAGCGTGGAACGTGAGACCCGGAGAGTCCAGAAGCGCCCTTACGTGAGTTTCCCCAGAATGGCTCGTGAAGGGTGCATTTGTCCGTCGAGTGGCCGTCGGCCTAACGGGCCCTGCGGCCGCGGGGCACCGCCGCGAAGGGCGGCCATGCGGGCCCTCGCCCCGCCCCCCGCCCCCCGCCTGACGTCGCGACGGCCGGGCGGCCTCCGGCGGCCACGCGGCCCTGGCGCCCAATGGGCCATTCAAATCGGGGCCTCAAACGCCCGTGATGGAGAACGAGCCGTATAATATAATATAACGACGCCGCCCGCTCCCTTCGACTGTCGCGCCGCGGGCGGGGGCGGGGTGGAGGCGCGGCGCAAGGCGATGGCCGCGGAGGAGTTCGCCACGAGGCGGAACAGGCGGGAGGAAGTTCCGGTGGTGCACTTCGCGATCGAATGAATTGGAGCAGAGGGCGAAGTCCAGAACCAAGGTTTGAGGATTCGACCCCTTGGAATGACAAGGTTCCAACTAACACTTGAGTCATTTCGAGTAAATGGATGTCAAAGTTTTAGTATCTCATTATTCTGCCATCTCTCTGCAGCTATTTGTATAAGGATTGCAGCACGAATCTGCTCTACTAATAGCAGAATTCAGATAGACCCTTGTCACACTAAAATCTTATTTTCTGCTATTTTGTCGATTGGAACCCTGTCATTCCAAAACTTTGCCATTGGAATGCTTACTTTTAGAAACTTAGTGAGAACTTTTAGAAACCTAGTGACTTGAGAATTTAAATAAATCTTGTATACTACTCAGAATTCTGCAACTGGTCCACAGATATGTAGTTGCCACCAAAACCACGTTGCACAACTGTCTACAAGTGGAATAGTTCTCACGACATTCTGCATATAAATATGCGGTCCAGTGCGCTTTGGTAGGATATATAAGAAGTAACACAACAACTCCATTACTAAGTAAAATTATTTATGTTACATAGGTCGCTCCTTCACATATCAACCGCAGTAGAGAATTTCCAGCGCAAATCAACAAGTGCATATCATCTGTGCTATATACTGTCACAATTGATAAATCGATCGTCACAACTGTATTATCAACAACTATTAAATTATAATTTGGTGGATGTGGTATTATTTTTTGTGTAATTACACGATTCTAAATGGATAAAATTGAGACATTCTTTTCACGTATACAATATGAATATTATTAATACTCAGTTTCTTAAATAATTCTGGTTATTACTAATTAGTTTTTCTCTGAAATTGAAATTTAGATATTTCTTTTGAGGTTTTTTTGTGTATGATGTGGTTAGTGGTATTTCTGCACTCGAGCATCCCTCATTATTCAACTAATTAAACCTTTATATGTCTTTGGGTCACGTAGACTATTGCCTCAGAATCATATTTCGAAACTAAAGACGCAATATGGCCCAGGAGGATGCCATGCAGATTCAATTTCCCTTCACCCTCTTACTGTGACTTTCTCTATGTGGGGTGCGACTGTCCACATCCTCCATCACGCCATGACACGCAGGCCATGCCGACTGAATACACACTTCACCAAAACATTATCCATTGAAAGTTCAGGAGTCAACAAAAAGTAGTGGGCGAGTCTGCGAAGCTATTAGTTGAGTTCAGAAGAAGATGAGAACGTTGTCCTCTAATGGAAAGGCGCACATCTGCCAGACGCCAAGATACTAAAAGAGAGGAAGAGAGAGTTAAGAATTGGGTTTTTCCCCCAAGGATATAACGAGCTTTTAAGTCCTCACCTTTGCAACAATGATCTCATAATGTATGGTTTACGTAAAGAGCTTGCAGGAAGTTAACCAATATTATTGTCCTAATATAATTGTCCTCTTTCATGAAACTTTAAATTAAATTTATGTTCACCGACAATTACATCATTACGTAGCATAATTGTTTTGTACTAGTACTTAACTAATCCTTTCTTAACTCTTACTGACAAAGAAACTACGAAATGAACTAATATCAGAGCATAGATTAAAGTAACAAATGAAAAGTATTTAATATGCAGAATATTAGCTATTTTACTCCGAGTCAATGTAAAAATTTTATTTGAACATACAATTGCTATTTCTTACATAATTATTAATTATATTGGACCAAATGAAACCATTCTTTGGTAAGAACTACTTATTTCATCATCTACAAAGTACGTGAATGAGTTTTGTGACATATCTTCATTTGAGAAGATTTGATCCTTCATAATAATTACCTGTGGGAATTTACAAGCATTAATTTTCTAATTTTACATTTCTGACTTCACACGTCGTGTATCTTAAAAGCTAGATTTTCAAAAACATAATTTTTTACACCAAAGAAGGATTTAAACGGACATGTACGTAATAAAAGCACAGGAAAGTGTCCGAAGAGGAAAATGGCAAAGGATTTACTAAATTGCATGCGCATACAATAGTGATAAAAATTTTTATGTAGAATAATTACAATGACATTTTATGCATCTCATTGCAACCCAATTTCTCATATGCATATGAACTCCATTTTCTCATGTTCTATCACTGATTAAGCATCAAAATAAAAGACAAAGAATATGTTTCGAGAGTCTTATAAAGAGGAAGAGAGAATAATCGAGAGTGAAGCAACTTCCAACTTACTTTCGTGTTAAATAACCAAGTGAAAGCCAATAACGCTTTGCATGGATTCGTCTTCTGCATGTTTAAGTGGTTTACTTACTGATCACTTTTTTTCTGCATAGAGTGAGTGGGTACATATTGAATGGCAAACAGATGAATGCAAAGAGATAGAAATATGTCATGGATCATACAAGTATGAGACAGTGTCAGATTGAATTAACTTCAAAATATGAAAATATTTTTGTAATCTCGGTGTGAATTTTCAATTTTCATTCAGAAATAATGAAGGAGAACACAAACATGATGTGTTTTACCATGAAGTGATTTCACATACATGAAAAGTATCTTAGTTAACGTTTTGACAATTTTTGATTGCCCAAAGCTAAAGTAAATTACCTCAACTCCTATGAATGTTGTTGCAAGGAGTGCAGGAGGGGCAGTGTGGGTGGGGCGCGGCGGGGGCTGCCGTGCAAGGGGCGGCGAGGGGCGCGGCGCGTGAAATCGAAGGCGGTGCAACGCAAGCGCAAGCGGAGTGATCGCAGGGAGCGGGCCGCGCGCCGACAGGTTAATAGAGCGGAAGAACAGGTGTTCCTCCGCCGTGCGCGAGCTCAGCCGCTCAACGGGCAGCTGAGCACCACTCGCCCGCGACCGGCCAGGGCGTTCTTGGGGGGCCGTGTTTGGTGAGTGATGCTTAGTGAGAGGGCTGCATATACGCTGATGAATGGGAGATAAGAGAGCCGTTTCACCTATTTCCTCGTACAGCATATAGAGAGAACTTCTCGAGAACTTCACTCAAGCGACAACTTCAAGAATACCATAAAAAGAAACCTCCCAAAATTTTTAAGAAAAAAATCTAATCTCCACGCCTAACAGAAAGAAAATAAATACACGTTGTTTAAAAATATATATACACACTCATAAAAAAAGAAAGAAAGAAAATTTACCAAAACCATCAGTCTCAAATTCTCTTCCAATCTCCAGTTCATTAGGAGTGGATATATTGTAATTTGTATATTTAAAATACTGTTTTAATTGTTACTTACCAAAATGAATTAGCACATTTTTTCTGTATACGCAAGCCATTTTTATAGCCAATAAACAAGTTCAAAGTAGAGAGAAGTAATGTAAAAGAACAAGTAACTGACTAAAATATATTATAAGGCGGCAGTATAGTCGGGATGATTAAGAATATTATTGTACTAGATACTGATTCCCCAATTTTAAGAGGATTTCGATAATTTCCCCCTTTTGTACCAAACTCGTAAACAAATTTCTTGTTTTTGATTTATTTACATCCTAACTAGAAACTATATTTGAAAGCCGTTAATAATACTAATATGTAAATATAATAAAAAGCAGTACTCGGTTTTCAACGAAGTACGATGCTGAAGTACTGGAAAATAAATTATTTCGTTGAGAGAAAATGCATTAATCTTATCATATTAAACGAATGTGGGACCCGGTGGTATCAAATTAGGTACGTTCAAAGTGAGAATGAAATAATGATGAACATCTCCGAGATCAATTTGATTAAGAAAAATGGAGAGTCATTTCAAAATGCTGAGTTATTTTTGCTTTTCTTCTGTAAAATATATTTCAACAAGCATATTTTAAGAACTTAATTAGCTAATTAAAATAAACGTATGATGCGATACAACAGAGATCTCTTATCGCCTGCTAGGAGGGAGAAAATCCACCTTATGCTTCCTACTTCCCCGTACACGGCAGAGTAAAAGATGAATGGCGAGATAGTGGAGTGACTTGACAGGCAGCGTTGCATTTAGGAGAGATGGGGCGGAGCGGTCGAAAGGGCAGACAGTGTTCAGCGAATGAAAGACGAGTGGCTGGAAGGGAGGTGGAAGGTGTATTTATTCAGGTAAGAGGAGAGTGGATGCTTAGTCAGGCAGATATGCAAGCAGGCAAGCAAACCTCGCTTGGACAAGACAGCAGGAGGTGAGCGTTGTGACACGTTCATGAGAACGTAAACGAACTGTTTGCTAAAGTGATAGGAATATGATGGCTTAAAAAAATAAAATTTCGAATCAAATTGCTCGTTGCTTGTTAGAAAGTATATTGATTTCCTTGGGTTTCTTTCGATTTTGAAACTTTCTTGTTTTGAGGTAGGTAAAGTTATACTCCGATTTGAACATAGCGGCGCTTCAAGGTCACGAGCTGGACGGAGGGGGGGGACTGTCATCCAATCGGGAACTTCGTTACAACTTAAATTTTTAGTATTGGAGCTCCCTTTTGGATGACAACGACGCCCTCTCCTTCCAGCTCGTGACATTGAAGTGCCACAATGTTAAAATCGGTGAACTGGTTCTTACGCTCTTCCATCACCGCGCGCTGTGCCCCTACTATGTAAATCAAGGTCCCATGTTTGAAGTCGCAGTACAGAACTCACCAACATCGGTTTCATCTACTTAAATTCTTCCGGCGCATCTTTGACTTTCAATAATGCATGCTGTAGCTGATTCATTAAGTGAATTTTTACTTTTGTGTGTGTGTGTGTGTGTGTGTGTGTCTGTGTGTGTGTGTGTGTGTGAATTTGGCACTCTACATTATATCACTTTACAATATTGGAGGGTGATGAAAATTAATGACTACTTAGATGCGGAATGGAAAGTAGAGAGGTATTGAGTTTTGATTTGCCTTCAGCTCGAGATCTCATCATTAGGGTGAGATACCCGTTTTCAGAACTTCAAACAACTGAAATCACTGTACGCTCTTTCTCTGCTTGATAGAGTCATTACGTCATTTAATAGTAATCTCTTTAAAACATACATGTTAATTTGCAACGTTTAGAGCACGAGTACGATAATGCCCAGTTGCTCCTAATTCAGATGAAACCATGATAATAGACGAGAAAGCAAGGACGAAATTCGAGCGGCATTAACTCTCAGCGCCTAATGCCAAACCCGCGTTCTTGTACCGTTCGTGCCAACCTCTGGCCACGATAGACATTAATGGGGCGTGAAGCGTCACCCACGCCGTCCAATGGCGGGCGGCGTAGCCAAGTTCAAGGGGATCTGCCGACGCTCTGGAGGTCGATCGCTATCGACAGCGCATTTATTCCGCAAAAAGGGATCGCGAAATGCCCCTCGAACAATATCAACGGCGAAGTAGAGCGCGGAAAAAACGAATCCACGTCAACCGATTTCATGGGAAAGCGTGGGTTATTGAATTTTTCGCCTTATGTGTGAACGGTAATTACATCTCACTGATTAATTGTCCGCGAACCGGCGCTGGCGTACTCGCGCAGAGCGAAAGGGAGAGTACGCAAGCGCCCGGGTGGGAGAGCGGAGAGAGGAAAAGAGACGGAAAAGGAGAGAGAGGTCTACATTGAAAAGCGAAACCCTCGATGACATCCGCTTGCAAACCGCTCGATTGGCATCACAGGACACTTCAAGGGCTCCGAGGTGGTATTGAGGTGTCCTTCGCTTTTTGAGGGGGGTTAAAATACACAATGTTTTCCCCCTTTCAAAAAGTGATTTACCTTCCGTGAATTTTTATTTTTTAATTAATTTTCCTTTCTCGCATACTACTTACGTCAAATACAGAAATATATGCAATTGCTGCAGCGATAAAAGGCGTTTTAAAGGTCCCTGATTCGACACAAAAACTCGTATCGTAGGTTCCTAAAACCGAAAAAGTTGATAATCATTGTTCATGTGTGTAGTAAATTACTTTCCCTAACTCGTTGTGCAGACTCAATTCACGTTTCGGACCGGGAGAGGTGGCTCAGTGCACCAACTGATGTTACTTCAGTGCCTTTGATTGCGAGGTCCTAGGCTCGAGTTCCGACAGTGGTAAGATTTTCGACACTAGCATGGTCGAAAGCATAGGTCGAATTCAGTCGCTGTGTGGAGAAGAATTCAAGAGGCTGGCTGCGCTGACCGGTAATTTTCCGTCGTTTCTCCGATCAACACCAGGCGAATGCCAGAGCAGTACCCTACCAAACGGGCCACGGACCGCGCGCGATCTTTCCTACCTCTTCCTTGTCCTTTCCTCTGCCCTTACACACACACACTAACATGTTCTACACTAACACAGAGCTTGTCCTGGCTGGGGCGGTGTCCTGTTGGTGGGAGAGTCCTGGTTAAGGGGAAACCACGCTAGCCGACGGTAGGTCGGATCGGCGCCGGATCTCGCCACCCGGCACGGGAAGATCACCGCCACCTCACGATGAGAACATGCACTGCACTTACGGGACTAATGACCTCAGTAGTTGATGTGCTCGGAATCACTAACAACCAACCACAAAATCCACGTTTCGAGGATCCTTGATATCGAATTTTGTTTACGACAAAGCGCCTGTCCGTCCATCTGTGAACAAGACTAGCGACTAAACCGTTGGCAGGATTTTCACTAAAATGATTATTCTCCAGTCTATGGAACTGACGTCTCGGACCGTTGAATTTGAAATATGTACATTTGTTTTGGGGAATACTTTATATGAATCATCAACGACATTTTTCAAACTTTTTCCAAAAATGGCTCAACTTTTTTCTTAGACAGGGTAAATTCTGGCGCCAACATTCAGTATGCATATAAAAAGAGTGCAGGTACGATTTTTTCTCTAAATTTTGGAAAATTGGTAAAATTACATTTTCGCCGTCTTTCTACAACTACAATATTTAAGAGATCTTGGAAATCTAGTCTTCAAATATCTTTAAAAAATGTAATGTACTATTTTTTCAAAATACGAATAGTTTTCGTGTAATTTTAGGTAAAATAAAAGTATTTTAAAAGCAAGATTTTGTTAAAAACGGTTCGATATATTTTCTTTCAAATTGTTGATTGGATAGACTGAATAACGACTAACGTTATGTGAATATAATATTTTATTAATTTGTATTTTAAATTAAATTAATTATCTGCTCATAAGGTATTTTAATAGAGCGTAACCGTTTGAAATAATGTGATAATTTAGTATGTTCTGTCGTAGCACGAATAGTTTAATTTTTTCTTATGAAAGAAAACGTCAGTTTTCCCCATTAAGCAATTTTTCTAGTAACCGAAATGTGCTAACTTATCTGAATATTTCTCTAAAGAATAAAATTAATTTTTGTTACTAGTTATTTGCGTTATAAGTAGTTTAAGAATTTCTATTGGTATTTACGACAAGAAAGTGTATTTGCCTACAAGTTTTGCAATGATTTGTCAGTATTTACAAAACCTTAACGTCATCCACAGTGTAGGGAGCGCAGCGCTCGTTTTCAAATTTCGCTAGCCATAAGTCGGTGTGCAAATATTCTAAAGACCTGCGGTTACTTCGCGGTGTTATTTAAAATATTAATTATTAAAGGGGTTCATTTTATGACTGGCGCTAACATTCAGTGCGAGGTAGCGTCGTATGTGTTCAGCTGCGCCCACAGGGAGCGACGCACTCTCGCTCGACCAGCGGCAGAAGTATTTTTGTTACAGAATTCTGTGACTACACTAATTATGAAAAAATAGCTTAGCACTGAGTTTTTGAACGTTAATTATGCCATTCACTCTAATTTCAATGTTGGTTAAATGATTCGCTCCGAAGAAGAAATTGGGAAGTGATTGGCAAAGGTCGCTGATGAAGAGGTGAATGCTTAAGAATTAAAATTGCCCCCTAAATATTATTTTCTTTACAAAGACTTTTCGCAATTGGTATTGGAACCTAATGACATTAATATTGATCATTTCAAGGCCTTTTAAAATGAAATGATCAATAATAATCAAATGAAACTAAGTGGATTGAAGAAGAAATATAATACAGGCTGAGTACGATATGTTTAGAGTGAATGGGCATCTAAAAATTGCACACGTTTTTATTCGCTATTGATGGGCGGGATTGTGTCTGCATCTAGAAGCGACAAAGAAACTTCATTAATGAGTTGGAATGACACACTCACGAACCGACGCGTTCCTAGTGGCTATTTAGCGAACCATTGCTGTCACCGACACGCTTGCTTTACGGGCATGCGCTTCAGTATTACCATAAATTTACACCTCGGCTGACAACCTGAACGTAAATAATGAACTATTATTATTAATAAACTGATTTGGAGGACGAATTAATGCCACGCTCGCACGGCTAGGGCTCTAAATCTTTGAAATGCTTGTGTTCCGCGCTCCTCTTTTAATGTCATTCTCATTTATATTCATTAAAGCGCCATGGAACCGGCCCATTTCAGTGGCGGACACGCCAATTCGCCGCCTCGCCTTCGGAGCGGCGCCGCGCACCTCCTCGCTCGCTCTTGCCACTGCGAAATACTAGCAAGTATCGCACGTCACGCACTCAACCATCGGCGGGTTAGTTTGGTAGATTTATTGTTGTTGCTTTTAGAATATTCTGATAAATATGAATAAAAAATAGAATAATGTTCTAAATTAATAGTTTTTTTACTATAAAATGATGAAAAATATTCCTAGTTCGAAGAAAGTACCTGAATAGCGAATCTTCTGCCATATTAATGCGCTCCGCTCAGTTGAGCGTGGGTGACTCTTACTAAGTGATCCTATTCGTTTCTATCCATTGATCATATTCTCCAACTCCTCACATCCACTGTTTTCAAGTTAATTTCTACGTCTTACAGCCATCTCAGTCGTGGTCTTTCTTTCTCTTCACTTTTAGTTCCCAACAGAAGACCATTTTCGGTAATCTCTCTTTCCTCATTCGTAAAGAGTGTCCCAGTCACTGTATCCTAGATTTAAATTCAGTCACTAAAGCAAAACTCTACGTTGCTCAACTCCAATTTGTATTTTATTTGTCTCTGCCCATTTTCACATTTTCACACAAGAAAATTTTAATCATGCTCTTTGATATAGTGATCAACAGAGAGGTTTGGTATTTTCAAATCCTTTAATTTCAGTGCAATGAACAATATCATGAATAAAGAAATGAAAATACAATTTATTAATAAATTAGCGAAAGTTATCTTAAAAGATTAAAATGTGTATCTCATATTTTCACTTTCATACATAATGCAGGTGATTCCATTTCAAAAATTGATAATTTAACGAGAAAATCTTCAAAATTCTAACGTGAACCGAAATATATTCTGAAAATCTTTGAATGCAAAGGAACTGCTAACGTAATACACTGGCGTTGAATAACTTTTTTCTTTGTGATAAAAAATCTTCTAAAATAAGTGCCAATAAATTGATTCAGTGTGGCAAAATAATAAATTTATGAATAATAATAATAATAATAATAATAATAATAATAATAATAATAATAATAATAATAACCGTAGTTAATCATCTATAAAAACATCGTGATGTAATTTATTCCATGACATTTAAATTTTAATGAAGCATTTCATGAAAGAATCGGCAGGAAAGACAGAGATTGGTTGAGTTTGTACAATGCCTCTTTTAATGCCTTCGATTAATCATTTTGAAGGAAATATAAAAACGCAATATTCCCTCCAATATTCTCTTTGATTGCATCACTATTTCGGGCAATGAAAAGGAATCTCGAATATTGCCAACATGCCCTATATACGTTCAAAAATTGCCGATAAATCAATGTGCAACTGGAACGACGCCCAGACACAAAGTGAAGCTTCCATTGTGTTTCACTTTCGTTGCATGATATGTTTTACAAGTTTTCGATCGCTAAATCGGGTGTGTAAGGAGCGAGGGAGAGTCCAGACGTGGAACATGGGGCAATCTGCGCGTACCAGTGACCGAGAAACAGTTGCAATGGCTTGAGCGGTTCATGGGGCCAAGGCGAGTGCAGGGCGGGCGGGCGGGAGCTGCGGTATGGCGCCGCGCAGTGGGCCCAGCCGACACCCGAAAGGCGCCGAGAGATTCTTCTGGACTTTTAATGCGTGCATATAAACCATTAAAAATTCATAACATTTGTGAATAGATATGAAAGTTAAATCAATGTGTTCTGTTTTCCGAAACATTTTTTTTTCAAAAAGTTTGTCAACTTCCTTGGCAATTTTTGTTGATTGGTTGGTCCATGTTTCTGTGTACGTCAACTGCTATGGTTATTAGTTGCGTTGGATTGTTAGCTCTTAGTGAATGTTTTTGTGCCTGGAGGTGGCGGTGTTCCTCTCGCGGGATGGCGAGATGCGTCGCCCACCTACACGTCGGCTTGAGAGATCTCCCCTTCCAGGAAGCGTGGCATCGCAGTAGCGGAGATAAGAACTAAGCTCTTGAGGGGTCTTTGACTAATGAAATAGTGAAGTGTCTAAGTGTGTGTGTGTGTGTGTGTGTGTGTTGCGCGCGCGCGTATAAGTAAGGAGAGAAGACAGGACAAGGACGTTTAAAAGAAATCGCGCGCTTTTTGTTAGGTTACTGCTCCGAAAGTCGCATCGAAGATACCTTGAGAAACTACCAGTCTGAGCAGTCGACCTTCACACAGCGGATGAATTCGAAGTACCTATGTAGTTAGGGTCGAAAACCCGGCTCCGTCGGGACTCAAACCCTAGGATCTCCTGGTCAGAGATGCTGCACAGAATGTGGCAATGCTGACTCAACTGAATCAGTCTACACGACAGGTGAACGAATATCATATTCTTTTATGATTTTTCATATATAATTATTGCATAACCGGCAAATCACAAGTGAAAATTCCAATATACCTTCAACGATAGTAAAATTGCAAAATGTGAATAAATTTATAAATTTTCAAGTTGAATCCCTACGATTACTTCGCACAAAATGAAGAACTGTACAGAAGCCATAACAGGAAAGTAAACTTATTCACCATGGGGAAAATTGAATTCCTCTCAAAAATATTGTTTTAGTCGTTGAGTATTTGTTTTAAGACTAATGAAATGGAAAGGTTTAAAAATTTTAAACAATATAATCTCTATTCTTTGTAAACAGAAAGTTAAACTAAGATTTGTAAATGTATGTTCTTGTGACTATTGTAAGATATCCTACTATCCTTATTAATTTAAAAACGTATAGCATTCTTATAATAATGGCCACTGAAAGTTTTTTTAATGGGACGTGTCAGGTGATTGGTGGACATAGCGTTTATTTATAAACACTTACTCACATTTCAAATTGACAAACTTGAACTCAAAACGCTCATTTTCTTCGCTTCACCGACTATAATCTCGTAATGTAAGGATATTATTATATTGTAATTGTATTGTAATTGGTCTCGAAAACTAAGTAGTTCATAAATGATGACAGTTAAGCTTTCATTCTATTAATTTTAATATATTAATACAATTTAGTGTTTTAACTATAAAATCAGTTAATAAGAGCAAGTGGCAACACATTTAGAACCCAATACCTTTCATTTAAAGAAAAAATCTCGACGTTTAGTTAAGTATAAAGCAAAAATTTATTTCTAAACTAAAACTAATATTTTTTCGAAATTTATATTTAAAAAATTCTTTAATATAAAATATGTTGTATTTTTATTGTTCTGAGAATACAAGAGAAATGTAAGAAAAACGCTTGAGCATGTCCAATTGGTGAATTGCAAACACAAGTTAAACCCACACTTCGTCTCACATTTATTTGAGTTTTGCTTCATCCGTTCGTATTTCACGAGTTTCATTTCTTAACTCTTTCTTCCCTAGTTTCAAACACATACGCATCTTGTGTTGAGGGGGCATTTCAATTGATTTTCTTCATGCCTGTTTTGTTCCCTGCTCGTTTCGGCCCAGTGCCTGCGGTCGGTCAGTTAGTCATCTCTGGAGAGAGTTCCGTGGGTGCCTCGCCGCGCCGCGTGGCTCCGCTTGAAATATGCGAGCACTTAACGCCCGATGGGCGCGCGCCGCCTCTGACGCTGTTGGCATCTGCGGTGCAGTCGCTGCAACCGTCGCCGCTGTTGCTGAGGACGTTCAAGTAGTACATATAATTGTAAGGGTGTACCTCTTACCCACAAAATATCCTTTGTTGGAAGGTCATTTTCTGAATTTTTTTTACACAACGAATAATTGACTTGAATAATGTAGGTGTGAATGTGCAACTTAAATCGTGTAATAGTGTCATTTATTGCTTCTGAACATATGCACCCTTGCCGTCTCTATGTGTGTGACTCTTGTATCAATGTTATTGCTTCATTGTTGCACAGTAGAACAATGTTGCTCTATAACTATTATTTATCCTAGAATTGAATGAAGTAACTACGAATAATTTTAAACAAGCATACTTTTTACCATTAAAATTGTGCGCATTTCTCACATTAAAAACAAAATATTAAATAAATGTAACATGTGTGGAATAAAAAGTTCTTGAATGTTGAATTTGTGTTTTTTCTCCGTTTTTTCTCTCGAAAACTAGACGTGTCAGAATAGAAGTTGAGAAGCATTGGATGTGTCAGTACCGAGCTCTTTCGAAAACGAGTCGTATTCAAGAGGAGCACGGTCTTTTATAATCGAGAGGAATCGTCAACCGTGGCCGAGTAATAGTTCCATTGAGACGCCCGTGATGAACAATTTAACGCGCGTGAAGCTATCTGGAACAGGCACTCAGCGTACTCTTGGTGTTGATTCCCAGGAGCTTTTGCCTCTACCTCCTCCGCTTCTGCCGCCGACGCCGTTGCCGCATAGTCCCTGGCGTTCGCAACGTTGACGGGAGCGGCGGCTATTTTGCTTGGGGTCTCTCAACACTTACGCGTAGACCCACGTAGCAGGTGGAGGGCTAGACAGGGTAGAAACAGACCGGGCGTCCAGCTAAGAGTGTGCGTACTCTGCGAGCGACACGGTGTGACGACATTTGGAGCACTCAGGTTTGTTGTGTATTTTCGCCAAATATACGCGATCCGCAACAGACACTGACTAGCAAGAAGCATGGAGAATACTAATAAACGAATTACTTTCGAGGCTTCTGATTTGGAGGTTAATAGTTACGATTTTTTCACAAAAAAATACATATGGTTTCGACAGCGCATTTTTTTTAATTGTTCGCGCTGTTTCGCGTTGCTTCCTACGTGGGCCGCTGCCGTTTGATTCTTCCTTGCCATACCACGTACTTCGTTGTAAAGATGAAGTATTGTAATGCTGTTGCAGAAAGTGGCTATTTTTCGTTAGAAAACGTGTTGTGAAAATCTCATATCAAAAAAGTAGATACATCTCGTATATTATGTAGTAAATTACTTCCTTCGTACAGCGTTGCCAGATGCCTAAGCTATGTGCCCGCTAGGTGTCTCTCGATTTCCCGCTAAAAATCCGCTAAATTCAAATTATATTTTCCGGTTTTCCATAATTTATTTAAAAAATTTAATTTTTATTTAAACTACACGCAAGTAATATTATAATCTGATATTGTTGTTTGTAACATATTAAAATAAAAAATTTCTCAGAATAACAAATCTCTACATATTTTCCTACTTAGTTATCTGCGTTTAAATTTACGAAATTTACTTAGGTTCACGATCTCATCGTCATTTTCGTTTTCAATTTCCTTAGATTTCTCTTTTGATCTTATTTCTTTCAAAACTTCTTTAGGGAACTGGAAGTTATGGCAACATTTGTTTAACCGTTTGCACCCGAATCTGATGGTCAATAATGCGTTAACAGTTTCGGATTGGATTTCGCATGCTCCATGAGAGTATCACGTTTTGCTGTTAAGTTAGTTCCGCAATATCTTAAAATTTATATTTTTAAATTAACATTTGATTTGTCGTAATTTTGAGAGTTTTACACACTTTTTTATACATTTAATTCATGGCAGATTCGTGCTCGAAAAGTGAAATTTCTGCTAAATTTTCCGCTAACCGCTAAACCAATTTTTTTCTCCGCTGACTACATTCAAAATCCGCTAAATCTGGCGGAAATTCCGCTGATCTGGCAACACTGAACCCACGTTGTTTTGTGGGCCCTTATCACCGAAAACGTGATTGAGGGCAAATCGTTTGTCCGTCTATTCGTCTGGCCTGCTAAGGTCAACGATAGCGCCTTAACGTTCAGTCTATTTTCTCCAAAACTGATATTCCTCTATCAATCTGGGCGAGCAAGAAGCCCTGCGAATTTGAAGAGGATATTTTGATTTTTGAGGGTGTTTTACATGAAGCCTCTTCATTTTCAAAATTTTCTCAAAAATGGCTACAAACGTTTTGATTAATTTTGGCTTGGGGTAGAAGAAACGACGTGTAAAATCGGTGGTAGTCTTATTTTCTTTCACTAAATTTTCCAAAATTGCGAAATTGACAAATATTAGGAAGCTACATTCATCAACACGTTGTGTAGCGGTCAGCCTGCCTATCTTGCACCTACGAGGATTAGGAGTGAAATCTCCATCACGAGGAACTTGTGGACGAAGCGTGTTAGTGGGGGAAAGTGGAGGCTTCCGCCGCTAGAGGCAAAAACTCCTTGGCTGACGCCGCGTCTTGGGCACAGATGCAGGAGATGCATTTCGCCCTGAGGAAGGTCGAAGAATGGCGGCCGAAACGTTGTCACCTGTGCCAAGGACACGGTGTCTCCCGGGCAGCTAGGTAGGTTTTCTCGGGGTTCTCCCGCTTCCCTTGCCTCTCATTTCAACATTGCTCACCATCCTTTATATAAGTAATAATAACTCATTTACCGAATCCAGCCATTTTCAGGTTTGAATACAAGGCCCTTACATGATAATTGATTTTGTGTGGTTTATTACCAAGAGGGAGGAGTGTTTATTTTATTTATTATAATTTTTATTTTATATAGGATTGACTTACAAAGTTCAGTTTAATGAAACTCTTCATTTGTATTGTTGACTTATTTCCAATTCTTATAAACTAAATTTAAACTACAATTGACGAGGGGTCTCACCGAGCTCCTCTAAAAATTACTAAGATTTCCAAAAATGTTCAGCAAAGAATGGATAGGATATTTTTTTATTCTATTTGGACTTTCATTATATTTTCCTATATTTATGTGTATCTTGATTAATGAGGGGTAGGTTAGAATAGAAATTATTGGCAAAATAGGCTATGTGATCTGCGATGGGATTTAAGTTCGTGGTATAATTGCTTATTGGAAATGATCCAGGGGGCTTCGGTGATCGTTCTTAGGTATTTGTTCTGGATAATCTGAATTTTGTTGACATTATATTTAGCTGCATTTGTCCAAATTGGAGAAGTGTACAGGAGAAGAGGTCTAATGATGGTTTGTGGAGGAGTGTTGAGCGGGCCGTAAGAATTAGGTGCGGGGAAGAACAACGTCTACTGTGATGAATCAAAGAGAGGACTGTGCGAGGAGCAATACTGAAGCACGCTTGAGAACTTGTTAAAAGTGAGAAGGGAGAATAAAGGAGGATATGGCAGAACGAACCGGGTTACTTTGATCTACAGTGACTTCAAACTAATTGTACAGAAACTGGTAAGGAAGTTTGGTGACAAAACTAGTTCCTGACATGTTTTGTTCGAAAGATAGGTGCTATTTAATACTTCAATAAGTCAAGTGTACAATGTTACGGCAATAGTTTCATCATCTGAATTCTTATTAGTCTCCAAAAAGGTGTGTCACTGAACTAAGTAAAGTAGTAGAGATTTCAACGTAGTATGATCTTAGTTTATCTATGATCTATATTTAGTACTAAAGATGATACTTGATACTTTAGTACTAAAGATGACTACTGTTCGTCTTTATTTGTTTCATAATGTTTAATTATTGTTTCGAAAACAATTAATTATCTGATGGAATACATGAATATTCAAGAATCGCAATAACCTTTTTAATGAGCAAATTTTAAACCTCGAGTAATAATAGCAAATGTCAATTTTCGAGAATATAAAGCAGTTTAGCTGTTGATAGGAAATCACCCGAAAGGATGGTGCTGGTGAATAAGAAGAAAGAGAAAAGCTTTGGAGAGCTTCACGAGGCTAGGAGGCATCAGCGCTCGGTGACCGCACTCTGATGGACGACGCGCTCTCCGGTTATTATTCCCTCGCCCGCGCGCCTTCCCCTGGCTGCTCGCCTCCTCGCGCACCCGCACCGGCACTGGCTCCATGGAGACTCGAAAGATATGCGTGGCTAGGGCACTTTCTTTAAGATACTTTTCCTAAAAAGAAACACATACACCAGCGAATCTGTTTTTAGAACACCAGATGCTATTTCTGTAAAAAATTGGAAAAGAATATGTTGCTGGGAATGCAACAAAGCGAATGCTTTTTGGAAATAAGGATGCAAGTAAAATTTCTGAAAGTTAGGTAGATGTGGACTGCTTCTCATTCCTTTAGACTCATACCTTTTTACTTTCTCGTGTATTCTATGTGGAATAGCTACCGGAATGAGCAGCTGCAGTATTGATGTCATTATCATTTAACTTGACGTCGTCTTTCGTTAGGATATATCGTCTTCCCCCATCCTCAGTTCTATCATTGCCCTTAAAATAAATTCATATTCATCAGTATTACACTCTTTCACGCCACTGATGTCCGTCGGGACTGCAGTATTTATGTAATGCTGCAGGGAAAAAAGTGACGGTATTTTTATAGAAAAAATGCGTTTTGTGATTATGATACCGAAAAAGTTTTTATTTCTCATCAGTGGCGGTCGGTACAGAATTCTATTGGTGGTGCCAGTTAGTGATGGGACATCGATGCTACCAATTATCGATGTTAAAAATTAAAACATCAATCAAAACCCATCGATGTTTTTAAACATAGATGCTATGTTTTAAATCTAAAAAATAGCATCTATGTTTTACTTAGTAAGTAGATGTTTTAAGTTAGTAGTCTCTAAAACAAAATTCGTGGGCAACAAAATTTAATTTTGATAGTGACAATGTTAATTAATTTATAATGAATATTAAACTGAAAACAAACTAAAAAGAATCAGAAGAAATAAAAATAGTCGATCTGAAAGCTTCAGCGCCCGCAATAATCTCAAGAGGCCGGAGCTTCCTGAGTTCGTTCTAGAAGGAACAGGAAGAAGAGGAGAAGACCTTACGCCCACGGCGTACGCCGCCTCTCCATGCGCGAAATACAAGGGAAGACGAAATACTACCAGGGCATTGAGGTCATTCTGATTAAGTGAATTATTATGATTAATGAACACAGTAGAGTATAAACAACACAGACACTTTGCCGCTCCGTGCTGCTGTCGTGTTACCGAAGCATTACTTCGTGTTGTGCAAGTGCAGAGATGTGGCGACGGAAATTCGCTACTACGATATTCACTACTTCCGATTGCAAATTCCTGTACAGTTTTGTAATGTTTATGATGAAATAAAAATTATACACGCTAAATCGTACTTGGGTACAAGACATTTAGTAAGCTATTCAACGATTAAATGATGGCTGGCCATATGTCTCTTATCTCTTCGCTTATAAAGTAGATATTCATGGTCCTTCGGGGATAAGTTACTGGGACATGATATGAATTCTGTGAATAAAATGAGTTATTATTTCAAGTGATTAAGAAGGTCATGGTGGTCATACGTGGTCATGGAATGATTATTAACGTAGCTTCGATTCTCACCGATCTATTTGTAAGCTTTTATGTTTGCTCCCTTAATGGTTCAGCTTGTCTTCGATGGAATACATTTTCGTAAAAAAATTAATTGACCCTCTTCCCAAGTTATCATGTGAATATTGCGGGCCGTCATGCTTAGTTTTACTCTGAATTCAGTAATTTGGCATAGTCATAATTTGCATGGATAAGAATTGTCAGAGATGTGTTAAATATTTAGCTACGTAGCTATTTGAACTGTAGTTGCAAACGCAAACCAAAAGTAAAATGTGCATTTTTCAGAACAAGTAGAAACTTTTCAATTGATAGATTCAACAATTCGATATCTTTTTTCAACAAAAAACGTTTGTTTCAATCATTTTGAATCACTGCATTAAAATATATCTGTGTATTGATATTGATATACGCCAGCTCTTTATTATGAACCAATTTCAGAGAAGTCATCATCTAATTTATATTCGCTAAACTACGGTAAGCTTGTCTTGAATTGAATTTTGAAGACCTAACCAAATGGAACAAATCTGACTTTTCAGACAACAGTTGCACTGGATTATTCTTTAAGGGCACATGCTCGAGATTCATGTACCTACGAGACGACCATAAATTAATGTTATCGATTAACTGGTTTCTTTTCTGGTTCGTTGAACAAGTGCAGTTAGTTCCGGAACAATAGGCAACGAGTTCTCGTCATCAATGAACTTCCTTATAAACTCAATATTTTAAGTCGTTTCAGGATTAATTGATTTCGTTAGTGGTTTGAAAATTAATTGTTGACATTTATAACTTTGCAATCCTAATTGTTGTATTGGCTATTTTTAATTTCGTATACGTATACTGAACTAGGGAGAATCGAATTAGGGAGGTAATTACATTAATACTATGGCAATGCTTCCTAAAGGCAAGACTGGGACCGGGGGCCTCGTGTTCCTGAACGATGAGCGGCGATTCGCTATCAGCCCATTCTGAAAGAGGAAAACGGGATGGAAGCGAGCGTCTGCACAGCAGCTCTTGAGAGAAAGTCGGATGCTGGGAAGACGGGCGGGCGGCCGTTGTGCTCGTGTCCAGCGCCGCCACTCCCCTGCGCCGCTTAGCGCCCGGGGCGACAGCAGCGCGCTGCCCGCGGAAGCGGCGGCGGCGGCGGCGGCAGACGCGGCCCGCGCCGCGGGAGGAGCGGGGCCGGTTCCGAGAGCGAAAGCCACCTTCCCTTTTCGCGCCTCTGCCTTCTTCCCCTCAGCCACCTGCCAACCTCACCGCCTCTAATGCGACCACTTCCTTCACACTAGCTACTGGACCTTCAGGGGCTATCTTCACTCCCGCAGCAATGTTCCTCCAATAAACAACCTCCCAGGTCTTTCTGACATTGGTGGAGATTACTGTCGTGTTTCGTAGCATTACTTATGTAATGCACCTATCAATAACTGCCAGAGAAGATTTTATTGACACATCTGCAAGCTAAGAAAATGTTTGTTTTAGTACTAGGAACGTTGAAGAAAATATTAAATACCATTAGTTAAGTTCTCAATTTATTTATCTACTTCGTGCGTATTTGATTGTTTTCAATTTGGTGGAATTGAATAATACATACACATCCTTTATTTCCTAAAATATAATTAGAGATTATCAGGAAAGCGGTTTATTCGCAGGTTATCCGAAAAACGGTCTGAATCGATGCGGTTGAGTCATGCGAAATTCATGCGTAGGTCACATGACTAATAATGAAGCCCCTTGCTGCGAACATTGCCTGCTAAAGCTGAAAATACCTCGACATGTATTTTGCAGCGATCGAAGAGGAGTACACACTCTTGGTTAATCCTCCATACAGTGTTGCGGAGGTATCTCGTCAAATGGCGACTGAACACGAAACGAGTTTCGCTGCAGGGCTGGCGCAGCAAATGAGCGCTGGAGCGGATGGGAAACATACAACAAGCGAGTAATGAGCGGAACATTTGCGGCATGGCGTTGTTGCAGCATGAAAAGCAAGGTCTTTGACTGTGATGAACGAAACTAACGGAGCTTGAAGTTAAACTCTTTTTAGTATCGTTTAGTTTTTAGTAGTTTTTTGAAAATTGATTTTGAGGAATTGGTTTCATCAGTACTGTTATTGCACTGTCATCAGTACTGTTATTGTCATGAAAATTGAATATATCTTATTAATAATTGATAGAATTTTCAGATCGAATGCATTTTTTATATTTACTACAATACGTAATACAAACCTATCCCAAAACTATCACTTTTTCGAAATTATACTACGAAAATTTTGAAAAATTCATATTTATTATTACAAAATGCAATGCTAATTTTGATAGCTTACCACATTATAACATCTTAAAACCGAAAGTTTCTTAATAATTTTTAGATATGTGTAAAACTTATTTGAATTTGATTACTTAATACTAAACTTTTTGGTAATACTCGTTAGTTGAAGAAAAAAGCTTTGCATATTCTTTTTACACTTTTGCATTATGATGTGCGACAAATTTAATAAATATTTACATTGGTTACAAAATACATTATTCAACTGATAACTACATAAGTCCTGCCTTTCAAGGGTTGATTAAAACATAATGCTTCTTTTTCTTAAAGTCATATTTGAATGAAACAAATACAGTTATTGATCTCAGAATGTGCTATTTAATTGTCTGTATTCACTTTTCAACACTAATCCATTACTGAAAAATATTAGTGAAGTCGCATTGGACTGCAAGCACTCTCATTGAGCATATTCCCTAAGAGCGTCTTTAAGTTTTGGTTAAAAGATGATTCCGCGGAGCAGCGACGTTAATGAGGTAGCTACCTTCATCGTGGATGATGTACTTTGGTGACATTTGTTCTCTGTAGTTTTGCTATAGTTCTTGAATTGTGTAGCCTGTCATTGTTCTGAAGAAAAATATTTTCCTTTCGTTGATTGACTCTTTCTGCCATCAAGAACTTTGTGACAACACGATACTTCAATCGCAATGAAGAGCGTCAGTGAAATTTTAGTTGATTACAATGTCACTCCTGCATTTCCGAAGAATTGTGTGTATGAGTAACTTGTTGCATACAAGGGTCACAAATTTGTTTAGGAGTTTGCAGGTGAACGCATAAAATTTCATTCAATCTATGTCTATGTTTTAGTGTTTTTTTAAACTGATGAATCATGATTTGTCGAATTTAATGACTGACATAATCGCGAAACATAGGTGATTCGATATTTCGTTTTTCAAGGATAAAAGAAACCGTATTGAATGGACAATTTAATGTTTTCTACAGCAACATAAAAGTATCTAATGAAGGTTGATTAATTTTATATCTGCCTAATAATTTCCATTGTCTCGCTATCAAATTACCAAATGAACAGTTTACTACGCTCAATTAATGAGCTTACGCCAGCTTTACGACATATCTCTTTTCTAATTCTCTAATGGACACTATTGCTTGGTAGACAAGGTCTCTATATCTGCCGCTTGACGTTTGTGGCATGACCCGTCTGACTTAGCTGCCCCAGCTGTCATTTGCAACTTGTAAGATAGGCTTGTTGGAAGCTTTTGGTCGTGAGGGCAGTAAACAATGGAGCTCCACGCAGATGTCTTCTCAGAAACTAGTTCGTGCTTGTTGCCTTACCAAACGCCACCCGACCTTTCTGTTCGGCACATAAATTGCTGCCTCCCGTATGGACGATATCTTCTCGGTCAGTTGTTTCTATGCTGTCGTCTCCATCTGCTTGTTCTCCCTACATTCTTTTACAGCCATCGTCACATTGTATTCAATATTATTGGATGAGGTCGAGCATTCTTACACACCTTAAACTCCCATTTTAAAACCACGACCCATGTTCTCGCTATTTTACTTCGTTTTCATGCTATTAATCCTAACAATTCTACTTCTTCACATCTCCACCCCATTTCGTCCCATTTAGCATCCAGAATACTTGTTCGTCAACAGAATTACCTACAATGTCAATTCTTTTCTAAAATTTATCTCACAGATCAGCCTTAGACTTTACAACTGTGGTCTCCTTTTGTTAGTTTCAGAGAGTTTCACAACAATAAGGCTGGATGTTTCTCTTGAGATCCTGCGAAAGTGGGATTTATAGAGGCGAGATAAAATTATCTAGTGGGATGGTATCCAGTAATGGTGAATATCTAAGAAAACAATTGTTATGGGGAGTGAGAATTTTAGGAGGACGCTACTGTTGAGTCACATGATCTCATGGCTTTTCAGAAAGAGAGAGGAGGTTTTTTCAGTGGAACGGATGATGAGTCTTCGGAAGAAGGCATAATTTATTTCGTGGATAAATAAGTGTATTATAAGGATGTCGTGATCTCTGTTAATGTGTGAGTGGCGTACAAAGCAGGGGATGTCTCTTCCACCATTACTTCGTAGCACTGCGATTGCCCGAGTGGCCTAGGGGGGCTTTCCCCTCGTGGCTGGCCGCGGGGGCGCCTTGCGTCACATCCGTCACGAGCGCCGCCGCCGCAGGTGGTCCCCGCGTCGGCCGCTCGCCCGGATTCGCCCGTGGGACCCACCCGGCTGAAGGCCTCGCGTTGCGCGAGAGATATCGCGCCGGGCTATCGGGCGGTGTTGCCACCTGCCCACGCTCTGCTTTCTCGGGATAATTTGCACTTCGTTCTTTCCTACCGCACGCGGAGTGCTTTCCCGATGCGGACAACCTTCGGCTTATCTGAAATTTGCGAAAAGTGATTGTACCACTTACATTGTTTCGGCGACAGTACCTGCTAATTTTCCTTAACTCTCCTACAGTTATTGGGAAAGTTACGGTTTGTAGTTTCGACGATTTGTGGTGACTGTGATTTACTGGTAACGATAGAATAATTTCGATGGAATTTGGCCTTCGATTTAGAAGCGCGCAATAAACACTGCTAATGGGATACGACGCAGTAGTAGGTCTTACTACGTAATCTTACTAAGTAAATTGCCAGTTGGTCCACTTTATGCGAAAATGAATGGTCGTTTAATGCCTCATCTTATCAACAGCGCGGTGTTGAACTTAGCTCTACTTCTTAAACTAATTTTCGGAATAAGTCTGGTTTATTTCAAATTAAGTTGTACTGATTCGCATCCGCTTCAGATTTGTTTTCTTAGCTTTTTCGTGTAATTGTGTAAAGACTCTTTTTTATCTTGAAATATAATCATTATTACACTGCACTGAATTGTAATAATTATTTATATATTTTCTTACTGTTATTGCATGTTCTTACGAAATAAGTGTTTAATGGTGCCTCTTTACTCTTTGTTCTAGGTAAGTGCTTCAGGAAAATCTTGAAGATATTTCTACTATGTTACTGAGAAGTCTCATCACCTCAGAAGACAAGGTCAGAAAGTACTTACTAAGTACTAAAAACTTAATATTTTTCAAATTCCCATATAGTATTTGAATAGCGTATGTTAATGTCACGAAATCTTTTTGAGTATTATATTCGCTTCACACACTGAGAAGTGTTAGAATATTTCTAAGTTTTGAAAATTTGTATATGTACCAACAGAATATTTTATCTTTACGTTCTATATAACACTTATTCAGTAACAAGAATTATTATCTATTGTTTACCCTTGTAAGTGCCTTTAGTCTAAACAAATAGGTAATAAAGCATCAATAGACACTCTCATGGAAAACATGCGAGTAGTATCTGGCTGCATGTCTCACGAAATCATTCAATGTGATCATTGTTTTATGGTTCACTCTACCCGTTTTACAACACTGGATCTTGCCCATTAAAAAAATGTTTAAGACGATATCAAAACCGCATTCCAAACGTTGTTACCGTACTGCATACCACAATGAGAAATTTGATTTTATTCTAAACGGATGGGCGTATCCCATTTCACGCGTAGTTAAAACAGCTGAAAGTAAGAATTCCGAAAATTAGGTCTGATCACAAGTGCGTTCAGTTTCACATTTTTTTAACAACAGAGGTACACTAATTATTTTTCTTTGTGTGGGCTGTGGTGGGGGCTGCAGATATAATGTCTAATCGTCTTGGTGGCTTCTTATAAAGAATTTTTCTCATGTGTTGAATATAAAATGTATCATTATTTGCTGACTTATAGTTTATATTTATAATGTTTACAGTTGATATATTGAATGACTCACTTTCATATAGAAATTTATAATAACTATTCTAAAAATATACTAAAATATATTTAGTATAGTAATTACTAATTTTGAATAAGTCTCATTGTTTCGGCGACAGTCAGACCCCGTGAGCCCCTCCCCCATGGGTGCTCCACTGATTAAGGTTATTGTTCATTTGTATTGTACATGCTTATTTAAGCATACAATAATTATATGTTAATTTAATATTATATGTGTGTATATATCATAATTATTACACGGGTCCATCATTTCATTTGTTGGTTAATGCGCCGACCAACATGGCACATTCGATCGAATAACATATCGATTAATGTTTTCCAGACCCGTTAATTGATATTATTGGTCCCGTGCGTGTAGTTCATGTTACATCCCAGAGGTGGCAGTGACCCTGCCCCCCTAGAATGTGATATCCGGTGCTGACCGACAGGCAAGCTTGCGAGGCTTCACACTCCAGGCACCTCCCCTTGTGGGGCAACGTTCTCCCGACCTATGTGACACAGTACACGTGTTCAGTACGTGTGTGTGTTGTGTGTGTGTGTGTTGTGTGTGTGTGTGAATATGTCTGTATATCTGTGTCTGTGAATATGTCTGTGTATCAGGGGGGGATGAGGAGATGAGGTTGAGGAAAATGGTGTGGAAGGTCCGTAGCCCATTTGTAAGGGTACTGCTCTGGCATTCGCGTGGTACTGATCGTAGAAAGTCCAAAAAACTATCGATCTGAGCAGCAGGCCGCTAGAATTTGCCTCTATACAGTGATTCGCCTCTACATAGTGACAAGCTTCTTGATTTTGTGTTTTTTTTTTGTTTAGTTGAAAACTCTTAGCTGCAAAATGTTAATTCGTTTATTATTTATTGAGATTTGGAGATATGAGATTATTTCGTAAAGAAGTATTCACAACCAAATATATGGAATACAGCAGTATTTTGTGCTTTACTCTGCTTGAAATTATTACAACTTACCTGATATAATTTTATAATTGCAAGAATGAAAACCTAAAGAAAGTTTACAAAGTTGAGGCGGTGGAGATTTTCTTAAATAATTGTGGCGTCCTTGTTTTGAATATACAATAATACATTAATACAATTAAAATTTTTATTGATAATGCGTAAAAATTATAGTCTAAACCAATGATACAATTTATGATTGAATTTAAATACTTAAATTACCTGCGTTCAAATGTTGAAAATATTCGACTTGCACAAATGAATGTTATCAAATGCCCATTCATTGAAAAATGTTCTTTTAATTGAATGAATGCAGCATAAAACCTAAGTATAACAAATTGTGGGAGTCTCAAATTATTTCCTGCACCGAGCACTTTTGCAATTTTAAGAAAATCTAGGGTTTCAACGAACATGAGACCTGCCTCTTAAGCGTCATTTACGCTTTCCGAGGAAAAAGTTTAATCAAAAAATTTGGTGCCATTTTTGAGATAATTTTGAAAATATTTTTGATACTTTATGTAGAATACTCTCAAATATCAGAATATCCGTTAGCAACTCCCGAAGCCTCGAGTTCGTTCAGATAGATCAGGAAATATCAATTTTCAGAAAATCGGCTGAACGTTGACCACAGGGGGACAGATAGACGTTTTCCAGCCATCAATAGATTTTTCGGTGCCAACGACCCACAAAACATAGATTCCGGATGCACCATAAAGTAGATGAAGTAGTTTACAGTGCCTAGCAACATAATTTATCCACTTTTTCGTTACTAGGGCCCGGAAATAAGAGCTTTCTGCGAAAATTCACAGTTTTTTGACGCACGATTTCATAATGTTCTCTTCTTTCGAAGTGCGAGAGTGTAAAAATTAAAATCTCTAACAGGAGGTGTGTGGTTTTTCATGCTGCAACAATAATTTTATATTATTGATTAGCATCAAATAAGTTGATCATGCTAGCAGATTGGTTCAAATAATCACAAAATGGCAAGATCTTGTGCTCTGCTATAAAATTTGTTTTCCGCGAGTTATCAATTCATTCAAAGAAGTTGAAAATATTTCTGGAAGCTGTTTAAAATAATGTTTGTTTACCTGTCTTGTACTGCAGTCCTTTACTTCTCCGGGGCTACTGTGCGGTGCGGTGGCGTCAAAGCCTCCGCAAGCGATCGCTAGACTCTGTAGCAGCGCACTTCTCCACGTTCACCTTCTGACACCTTTCCCGTAGTTTTAGAAATGGTCTTGCGTTTCTTTTTGTATGCCTCTTTAATAAAATTCGTCTGGTACAATCGTACACACATATACATCATTTGTAGGAGGGTCATTCTACTTTCAGATTTCTTTCTTGGGGACATCTAACCATTTATGAGAAGAAGAAATTGAAGAAAATTAATCTGAAAAATGTCTGAGAGAGAAATGACAACGCCTTAAAGATATGCAAATTTGTGGAGTGAGTTTTTCCAAAAAGTATAAAACAAAATATTAATATTTTCAATTACAGCATGTTATAGTAAGTGTTTAACCGTGAACTGGAAAGGACACGGATTTTGGAAGCTGTTTAACGTGTCTTGTACTTATTTTATTAGACATGCATTAAAATGTTAGGTTCTGGAAATTTCCTGCTTAAGAGATCATTGAAATGCCGGTTTCTGCACAAATTGTTGGACATTTTTATGGAAGGTGAATGAGGTATCAATGTATGTTAGTAACTCAGAATGGGAAAATCAAAGTGTACTAAAAATACGCTGTTTATTTGATGAATAAACATAAAGTAGCAGAAGGATGCACGGTAGAACATTTGCGAAACGCAAACAATCCCAACGTATTCTCTGGTTCGCTTGCTCACCCTATTGAGTATACTGATTCATGAAGCACCCACGGTTCTCTCAGGGCTTGATTTTGCTTTCTGGTGTTGTCAAAAATTAAACTTTACGTTCTCGTGTGCTGAGATGAGCTGTTAAGAGGTTAAAGTTGTGTAACGTTCTTTCCGAAATCATTTACGATCGCATAAGTCCAAATGTCTTGGCAGTTGTGGCAAAGGAAATAATAAATCTGCGCACAAAATACATAAATGCTACTTTTTTCATCTTAATTCGATATGGTGTACACTACTAGGTCAATAAAATATGATGATGATATATCCTAGACCCTAAATAAATATATCATATCCTGATACATCCTAGACGCTTAAGTAACCTCACTTTTAACATTCAAAACGTTCTAAACATTCGTTAAAAATTAAGTGTTCTTTCTTCAGTTTCTCATCACGAATTTGATCAAACCAGTTTGATTTTCTAAGCTGCAAAGTAGAACATTGGTAATTAAATACCCGGAAGAAAATGTTCAGTACAAGAAACAGGTAAGAAGACAGCCAGTAGAGAGAGACAAGCGGAGAGCAAATGTGATCCGATTTAAGGGTCAGGTTATTAAAATTTTTGAAGCCGAAACAAAAGCATTAGAACTTGTGAAAGGAGTCAACGCAGAAGCTCTTGACACAGGTTACTCCTTGCCTGCTAGCCACTAGTACTTAAATACGTGCATTTGAATAATTACTAGAAAGCCTAAGCAGCCGCTTATTATAGGACATTCAAACACTGCTCTGCAGGAAATTGCGTCGGATGGCGCTCGCGGAGGATGAAAGCGGCAGCGCGCGCTCCGCTCCGCTGTCGATCGCGGGGAAAAGAGAAAAGAAAAGCAGCGCTGCTCGCTGGGAGGGGCCCAACCCGGCTGGAAGCCGCCAGATAAGCGTCTGCCAAAGGCTAGCCGCCCCGACCGCCTTCGCCCCTTGCGTCACCCACACCACCACCAGTGGACCTTGTCGTCACTTCCACTCTGGCAAATGCAGGTCTTGAAATTAAAAAATGCAGGGTTCGGCTGCTATTTGTTATGTTTGTCTGTGGTTTGAACGTTCCTCTTCAGCAGGGATTACAGTGAGCGGATGAGGTTGCACGTAGAGGAATATTAATATGGGGAATGGGAAGTGGAAGGAAGTAAAGGGAGTATATGGAGGAAAACTCTTGCGAAGGCCCATTATTCTCGTCAAATCCACAGAGTAGAATCTGAACTCCGATATATAGCACTGGAAAGCTAACTTCTACACTCAGGGTCACCCGTGAAATACATTATTTTCTAAAACGACTTGTCGCAAAATTCGAATTCATGGAGTTATTCATACGACTGTATCAATCACGTACTATTGTTAATTGTGTATACGGAACTCACTGTTGTTTAAACTACTGATATTTCCTCGCATTGCACATGATGACTCATATCACTACTAATCATCGTCCTTGTGTCACACCTTTCATTTTCTAGCTTTTGTTTGTGCTGCTTGTATTGTCATTGTATTATCTTTTAAATGTACGGCCTTACCGTGAGCACTACGAGTCAATCCCTTCTTCATATTCATCCCCGCCAATGCTACTTCGCATTTTAATGTTCCTTTTCCACTCCTTAATTTCGTAACCATTCCGATTCCGCCTGGCTTTCTCCACCGGCGCGGCTGTCACCTCGACCGTCACTGTCAGCGGCGCTATCGCAGATATAGCCATTTAATTGGCGCCTGAAGTACGAGGCGAGTGGGCTTCGTACTGGAAACTTCCTGTAATAAGTAGCTCCTTCCCTTCGTGTGGTACAAGGATATTTGCACTTCTCATTAATTGATATTTATCTGCATACATTGTTGTCACCTTCCCTCTTACACATGTTAAAGTAGAATGTTGACAATTACGGGAGAATAAAACCCAGAATACAAAATTAACAGGTTCACACATTGTAGGTCAAATATTTTAGAATAGGCAGGAAAGCAGTAACCATTGTTTTAAGATCGTATGCTATATAATTTATTTCGTATTCAAGTTTATCCAGAGTAACATAAGAAAGGGAGAAGGCTAAAATCTTAGTGGCAAATAAAAAAGAGATCTCTATCCTGGGGTCTTATAGGAAAAGTCGAATCTAGATACAAATAAAGACATTCGGTGTTGGGAAAACGATCAACGTGTGCCCGACATTGATTGGAACTCCTGAAAGTGTTAGTGGATAACATACCACTGGTGAAAGGAGTATTAACATACAATTCTCGAGGCGCAATCAACCTAATGTATAACGATATGATAATACTACAAATCTTTACATGTTAGCTAATCAAAGTGATTAAGCCTCATAAAATATCATAAGTTGTCGCCATCAGTCAATAGATTGTTACCTTGAAAATATATTA